>VWZG01005384.1:3331-29247 GCA_013396735.1 Grallaria varia | reverse complement strand
GCAGTGGCAGCAGTGACAGTCACAGCAGCAGCAGTGGTGGAAGCAGTGGCAGCAGCAGTGACAGCAGTGGTGGAAGCGGTGTCAACAGTAGTGACAGCAGCAACAGCAGTGACAGTAGTGGCAGCAGTCACAGGAGCAGTGACAGTCACAGGAGCAGTGACAGTCACAGGAAGTCAGGCACCAGGCACAGTGGCAGGGGCTGAATGCCTGGGCACTTGTTTGGAGACCGTGACATGCACATGAAACCGAAGCTGTGAGTGGCTGTGTGGGGGTGACACCCCCATGTGTGCTGTCCAAAGCCCGCGTTCCCAGCCTGCCTGCCTTCAGAGGGCTGCTCAGCAGCACTGCTTCCCTCTGCCTGAGGAATCACAGGCACCCTGCCCACGCCGCCCAAAGACTGGCGCTTCCGATCACATCATCTTCCTTCTCATTTTCAACAGGAAAAAAGCAAAACCAACCCCAAAATCACCTCACTGTGACATCATCAGCGAGTCAGGCCAGACACAGCTCATGCCCAGCTCCTGCAGCTGATCAAATGTTGTTGTGACCTATAAACACCCCACCTGCATTGTTATTGCTGCACGTGTGGGTCAAAGCTGTCCTGATGGTCAGCAAACCAGCTCTGGAAAAGACAGGGCCACTATAATTTCTTCTATGGCTTCACACAAATAAAGAAGCAAGTTTGATCTTTTGTGAGCTCTAACTGAGTCCTTCTGCATCTGTCAGGGGCTGCTTTGCCGGGAGAAGGGAGGGCAGAGTTTTGGGGGGCTTGTGTATGAGGACGAGCAGCACGGGGTAGTGGACAGATGGGCAGATGTTTCTCTCAGAAGATGCTGGGTGGGAGGAACCAGCTGTCCTGGCACACTGAGGGCAGGGAGGCTGATGTGGTCCTGGCTCAGGGGGCAGCATGGGGGGATGGAGCACCTCTGCCATGTCCCCATCCCCACCACAGCCAGCCCCAGTGGCACCCACTGCTCCAGCACCCTGGGGTGCTGGCAGAGGCAAAGACCCCAAGAGGGGAGATTCCCACCCTGCTCTTGCCAGCACCAGCATCCAGGAACAGGCAGGGCTGTTTCTCTGTATTTTCCATTCAGCCCTTGGTTATAAAGTTGAGGGCTCAAGGCTCTGACAGGGAATATGGGCAGGAATGGGGAATGAGGGGCTCCCTCACAGGGCCCCGGACAGAGGGTGTGGCAGTGACAGCCGGGGCTCCTGGGGCCAAATTTGTCCTAGTTTAGAGTAAGCTAAGACAATTTAGAGCTCCTTTCTGAAAATTGACCACGCCTCTTTTAAATTTAAAACAAAATTTTAATTTGGAAAAATGTGTAGAAGGAAAGATAACAGTTCTTAACTACTAAATATATTTATATATATGTGCAAATCACCAGAACAGAACAAATAACAACTCTGTAACCAAAACCTCTAGACAAATGAGTCTCTGAAGACACGGGGTCAGATCCTCTCCTGTAGGCAGTGTGGACTCTCCCTCCTTTGTCCTCCATCTGGATGGTGCTGGCCTGGGGTGGGGTGGGCAGAGGGGGCTGGGGGTCCCTTGGTGGTGCTTTGGTGTCTCAGGAAAAAATGGCAGCAACTCCAAAGCAGTGAAGATTTGTCTGTCCCTCTGAAGCTCAGGGCACACCGGGCTAGGAACAGGAGGCAGGGAAAGAAGCCAGAACCCGCTGGGCAGAGGATGACCATGAGAACCAGAGGAGGTGCCTGGTAAAATATAAAGGAAGAGGAAATTCCTAGAGCTCCTTGTGAACCACACTCCAAACCTTGGCTTCAGAGTGTCTTGAAGGCTTAGAGACAGCAGAAAGGAGAAAATCAGTCTGACACCATGATCTTTTTCTAAATTTTATTACGTCCCTGGATTTTGTAAAATATTTTAGCAACTCTAGAAGTGTTCAAAAGACATGTGGGTATGATAGTTGGGGATGTGGCTTAGTGGTGACCATAGCAGTGCTGATTTCATGGTGGGATGTGATGGTCTCAGAGGTCTTTCCAGCCTGAATGATTCTGTAACTCTATATTTGAGCCAATTACATTTTTTACTCTTTTTCCTGATGTCTGACTTGGAATTTGAGAACATGTAATCCTGGCCTTACTGGAGAAGAAATATGATGTAAAGATAATTTTAGTCTCCTAAGCGCCTGCTTCAAATGGCTGTAATTTCGCTTTCAGCCAGTGCAAAAAGCCGGCCCGACACCTTTTGTTAAATAATGCATCTGGCAAAACGCCTCGGCTGCAGGGAGAGGTCTGGCACACAGCCCTGCCCCCTTACACCCTGCTCAAGTGCTAGTGAGTGGCTTCCAGGGGATTACAAGCAGCCAGTGGGCTTTGTCCTGGCTCCTGCACAGCTGAAGATGTCATTATATTCCAGGAGAGCTGCTCTGCAGATGGAGCTTTGTGTTATTCCATGCAAATAATCTCCATCCGAAAGTATCTGCTGCTCAAAGCACTGAATCAAACATTTGACTAAGGGTCACTGCCATTATCCAACAAACCTGAAAAAGAGGGGAAAAGTTTAAAAAAATAACAAAGCCAAATGGCAGGATTTTTTGGCATGGAAGCATCCCTGGCTGTCACCTCTCTGGCTCTGCTGGCAGCCCTGGAGCCCAGTGGTGACAGCAACTGTCTCACCTGGTCAGGTGGTACCTGGTGTGCTGTGGCTGTGCCCTGCCTACCATAACCCCTGCCAGGCTCCCCTGATAGGATTTAAACACACCATTAACATGCATCTTCCTACGGACTCAGCCCCCCACCTGCCTGACTTAGCATTTAGTGTGCAGAAAAATCGATGCAGACACGACACCTCAGGTTTCCTGTCCCCTCTAACAGTGTTGACAGTGCTTCCCAAGGGGAATATTCAGCTGCTACCAGCAGCCTCCTGGGAAAGACAGGTTTAGCAACAGGGCTGTAGTGATGTTGGCAGATGAAGCAGCTCCCATCGTCTCATCCAGCTGCCTCAAGTGATAAGTATAGATATGATTCATGCCAGTAAAGAAACAAATGGGTTAATTGCATCCCCATAAAAGAAATTAAACAAATGGATTAGTTCAACTACACCCCACAAAGAATTATGGAGTACTTGGGTTAGGGGTCATCTAGGCCTTTATCAAGGAGTACCTGAATTATGGAAGACTAGGTCAGCTGAGTATTTATCAGGGGATACATCAATTATGGTAAGACTGATGTTAAGTCATTTAGACTCCCTAAATTCTTGTAATCTTTGTAAGGAACTATATGAATTATAGTGAATTCATTAGTGAGATAGTAAATGAACAAAAAGTATGTATTCATATGATGTAATGAATATGTATGAAATAACTCTATAAACACTTGACATACCCTGCATCTGTGTGTGGTTTTGGCAGAGCAGACACTCCCCTGCACCCAGCGCTGTTTTGCTTGTACCATATAATAAACTCTTATTCGAAAACCCATTTGGGCTTGGGACTCTGTTTCTCACACTCAGAAAAAGCCAGAACTGGCTCTCAGCATTGGCCATGCTGCTGCTGAAATGAGAGCAGCCATGGGCAGAGCTGAACATGTGTGTGTGCCAGGGCTCAGGTGGAATGGTACTGTCACCCACTGCTGGTCCTGGGGACCTGCTGGGCACCCTTTATTTTTATTTTTTTTGGCATCAAACACTTTGAGACACAGCTACACAACCCTCCATCGATGCCGACAGGTACACTGCAAATACCTGCGACCACTGCTGGGTGCCCTGGGGCAGTCCCCACCCTGCCCAGGTGTGGGGAGGGTGCTGGAGGCAGCCTGGGTGCTGGTACCCTGCAGAGCGGCCACCAGCCAGAGCAGGCTGTGCCCACCTTCCTCCTGGATGTCACCCACTCCTGCTCATCTCCACGCAGGGACAGCCCAGGCACAGCCCAGCCCAGTGCCCTCCACAGGAGCACAAAGGTGGTCCTGGTCAGGGAATATGGGCAGGAATGGGGAATGAGGGGCTCCGCACAGAGGGTGTGGCAGTGACAGCCAGGGCTCCGCTGGGCAGAGGATGACCATGAGAACCAGAGGAGGTGCCTGTTAAAATATAAAGGAAGAGGAAATTCCTAGAGCTCCTTGCAAACCACACCCCAAACCTTGGCTTCAGATTGTCTTAAAGGCTTAGAGACTGCAGAAAGGAGAAAACCAGCAGCCCAGGGCCAGCAGCCCAGGGCCCCACTCCAGGATGAGGAATGAGCTGAGATTCCTGCTCCCCTCCACTGTGTCCCCCTGTCACAGCCACCCCCAAGAGCCACCTCTTCCCTTGCCACTGCACAGGACAGCCACAAGCCCCCATCCCCATTGTTCTGCTGTGCAGGACCCAATGCCAGCCCACCCTCACTGCACCATGCTCTCCATCAGCTCCTCTCCAACATCTCCTCTCAGCTGCCCGTGGGACTGCTGGAGCCAGGGATATGGGGCAGTGGGACAGAGCTGCCCTCCTGAGCACCCTGAGCAGGGCAACAAAACCCCAACAAGCTGGCAGGAAGGGGCTGGAGTGTCAGGGTGGGCTTCCATGGCAGCCTCTGGGGCCACAAGGATCCCCAGCATTGTCGGAGCCACCGTAAGGGTGTCCTCTGGGTCTGTCTGAGCACTGGGATCGTGGAGCTGCCAGGGATGGATGGGGCATGAGACCATTCCTCAGAGCCAACAGGAAGGCAGAGTTTAAGGGAAGGTGAAGGGGGCAATAAAGAAAGGGCCTAAAGCAGTGGGTTAACCTCACTAATTGGTTGGGATTGTGTATTAAAGATACATCTATTGCTGATGCAGGATCTGCTCACAGGAATACTGGTTGTGATTTACATGCAATCCCAAAAGCCCTGGTGAGATGAGATGTAGTGTCTTTGCCCCCCATTCATCCAGCAATCCCTGAGTGCAGACAGGAAAAGGGATGGTCAGCTCTGCAGGAACAGAAAAGGAGTCTCAAAGGGGATCTTCTCACTCTCTACAATTGCCTGAAAGGAGGTTGTAGCAACGTGGGGGTCAGACTCTTCTCCCAGATACCAAGCAACAGGAGTAGAGGAAACAGCCTCAGGTTGTGGCAGGAGAAGTTTAGATTGGATAGCAGGGAAAATTTCTTCACAGAAGGTGTGGTCAGGCACTGCAACAGGCTGCCCACAGCAGTGGTGGAGTCACCACCCCTGGAGATGTTCAAAAGGCACACGGATGTGGCACATCCACATGCCATGGGGACATGGTTTAGTGGTGGGCTTGGCAGTGCTGTGGTTGGCCTCAATGATCTTAGAGGACTTTTCCAACATAAACAATTCCATGATTCTACAAGAGAAAATGAAATGCATAACAGAGCTCCATGAGCATCTCTCAGTGGGGCATCACAACAAGCAGTGACCACCTGGAGCAAGGACTGGACAAAACTCTCATGCAACACGGTAGCATTGTTGGGTTTGTCATGTGCAGGGCCAGGAGCTGTGATTCCCTGAGCTGTCTCACCCCAGCATTCTTCCTGCACAGCTCTCCAGTCTCAGCCATGCTGGCACCTGCCCAAGGCAGCCGGTCCACAGACACCTTGGGATGGGCGCTGGATCGCTGAGCCATGGCTGTGACAGCCGGCAGTGGGGACAGGGACCACCTTGCTGAGGGTGCTGCAGGTGCCTCTGCCTTGGAGAGGCACACAAAAGAGACAGGGAACACTTTCAGACACATACTGGCATCCTAAAGAAGGAAAAGTAGGCAAAGCCTTACCTATGGAAAACTTTTGCAAGTTCCCTCAACGCTGAGGGCACGTGAAAGGTCCCTGGTTACAGCGGGCAGAGAAGGGGAATGTGGCAGTGCCACCTGCCCAGGTCCTGCGCCAGGGTCAGACAGGCAGGGTGCAGGCAGGGAACAGCAAAGGCACAGATAGGGGAAAGGCAGGGAGTCCCTCTGGCCCCGGGCAGCAGCTGCAACCCAGAAACCCTTTAGCCCTTATTTTCTGCGGAGGACAAAAGCCATCAACAAAGTCCTAATTAAAAAACAACCACCAAGCAAAAGGCACAGCTAATTGCTTTTTGACTGCAGAACAAAAGCTGCTCGTCTGCCTAATTACACTATGAAAATGAGAAGAATTTAAACAGGAATTATACACACAGAGGCTAAGAGAGGAGTGAAAGCCTATGGAAACCTAGAAGCAGGGCTGAGCATAAAGACTCAGGCAGCAGCTAGAAGAGGGGGATGACAAGGAGAGTATTTAAGGCTCATAGTATTGAGTTAATTGGCAGGTCCTGAAGTACTTTCCTGCTCAGGCACTCCAAGCACCCCGTGCTTCCTGGTGAACCAAAGCTCCCCCATACCCCGGAGAAATCCTACAGGTCAAAATCGAGCTCTGCCACTGTCAGGTGGAGCAAACTCATGAGTCACTCTCCCACCAAGGCCACCAATCCTTGAATGCTGTCCCTACTTGGGGAAAAACACAATTCTCCCACTTTGTCTGTCTGAATCCCAGATGGATGCTCTGCAGGTTGGAAGACCACACAAGGTCTCCTGAGAGCAGAGCTTCCCCATGGGTGGATGAGAAAGGCTCTCCGTGGGGTCTGCAAAGGTCAGGTTCATAAAACCACAGAATATCCTGAGTTGGAAGGAACCCACAAGGATCACGAAGTCCAGCTCCTGGTCCTGCACAGGACAACACCAAGAATCCCACCATGTGCCTGAGAACATGATCCAAACACTCCTGGAACTCTGGCAGGTTCCTGTCTGGATGAGGACATGGAGGATGGAGAAGGAGAGAACTCTGGGCTCTGTATCTGAAGGATGGAAAGCCCAGAGGCGCACCCAAGCCCTGCAGCTCACCTCCTCCCAAGCTCAGTGGCCCACTGAGGTGAGGGCAGTGGCCTTTCTCTGAGACAGGAGGGTGGGAGAAGGGAAAAATAACTCTGTTCCAAGAAAAATCAGTGGGGGAGAAAGGAGGTGGGGAAGGAGGAGGAGGAAAGTAGGTTACGTGGAAAATCTTATGATCCTCACTGGAAGATCAAGTCCTGTGCTCCCAAGCCCTGCATGGAGACAATGTCCATGAAAACTGGAAACAATCAAATTTATGTTTCCTTACCCAGAGGACAGTTAACCTGCAGATCTCCCTGTGCCCAGAGGACTTCATACCAAGTACCAAATGTCAGTGTATGGAAGAATATTGGGCCATAGACATCTTTGGCCTCGAGAGGATGCGACTGTAGCCCTGGGAAAGCAGCAGAAAACACCTCCTGAGTCCTTGGGCCAGGCCTGGGAAAGCAGAAGGAGTTGAAGAAAACGACCAAGAATAACAAGAGTGTGTTTTGAGATTTGCCAGCATGAGGAGAGGTGATGTCCACCTATGAGAAGATGGACTAAGACTGATGGACAAGAACACCCAGCCAATGATGGGTAGCAGAGACACTTATGGACAGTAGTAGAATAGTATAAAAGATAAGCTGTGTGTGAATAAAGGGGCTTTTGCTTTTGCCTTTTGCTTTTCCTGACAAAGTCTTGAGCCTGCCTGTGTGTTTATTTGACCGTCGCAACATCAGTCTGTGGGAAAGGGGCACGGGACAGCACAGGCTGCACAGTCCAAGGTCCCACCAAGGAGAAGACTCACTGTCATGCCAAGGCACTGGACTCCCCTTAGACAGCCAGAATCCAGGAGAGCAGGGACACAAAGGACACACACTCGGGCAACAGATCGTGCTTCCCAGTGATCAAAACACAGGACCACGACAGTCTGGGGCACAGGTAGGTGGGAGCCTTTGCATGAGCTGCTCTCCTCGGCCACCTCTGCTGCTGCCCCTGTGGGTGCAGCTCCCCAAGCCCTGGAGGGGCAGGCAGAGCCCAGAGGTAGGAAGGCCATGGAGCAGGAAGGGCTCATGGTGCTCTGTAGCCACTCAGCTACAGGGAACCTGCCCTTTGGGCTGAACCCTGTCGTTGTTAAGTTAGAGGCAGGTCAAAGAAACGACATCGTATTGTTCCAAAAATAGGACAGGAACTTTATTGCATTGGTGGAATAATGCAATGTGTGAGAGAGAGAGAGAGAGAGTGTGTGTGTGATATCAGAGGCTGCGATTCTTATAGACCTGAGTCTGGACAGATGTCCAAGGACCATTGGTTTCTCTATACATAAATAATTCCTAATTGGACACACAAACCGCGCATGTCAGAAAACATTACTCATCACTTTAGAAACCGGATATCTGTTCCAGGTGTTACATCTTTTCCTTCCGTGCATATCACCCTGACGTGTGCAGATGGTTCCCAGCATAGTCCAACTATTCCACAGAGACCCCAGGGCCAGCTGGAGTCTACCCCACACAGAACCCCAGCTCAGGTCCAAATCCAGCCTCAGCCATATTTAATCCTGGTTATTCCCACCTGCAGGGAAGGCCAGGAGATGCTCTCTCTCCCAAATACCAAGCACTACATGTGAATCAATAGTTCATTCCTTATCAGAGGGACTGGGGAGGGAGAGACTGTCAACATGAGGCAATCAAAGAAAATGCAAGTGACACAGCAACAAGTCTGAGTGAGCCCTGTGGCACCAGCTGAAGGGCAGAGCAGTGGAGGGACTGCACATCACTGTCAAACTTGGAAGTGCTGGGAGATGAGAAAGCCAGAAGTCTTTTGTCACAAGGGTTTCAAGCACAGCTTTGTGTTCCAGTTGGACAGTGGAGTGGGAGCTCTGGTTTGGCCCCACACGGAAGGTGCTCCAGCCCTAAAGCCCCAGACATGTGGCTGCAGTGCTGTCAAGGTGCTGTTTGTTCCAGGCAGGCCTTTTCCTAGCAGCAATGATCCCACCTTTCACAAACCCCCACAGATTTCTAAGAGAAAGGAGTTGCTTATATATGCCTCAGGCTCCAGAAACAGCAAGAGGGAATTTGCTAGCCTGAGATTGAAGATTTTTCAGCAGTAAAAGCACCATCACAGGATATGGGATGATGGCATTTATCCAAACCTGAAGTCTCTATTTTGCAGTGTGCTGGCAAACACAGCCAGCTGCACCAGGGCATGCTCTTCCAAGGTTGCTGTGTCCATCATGTGACCAGGAAGGCCCCTGTGCCCACTGACACACCCTGACCCCACACAGGTAGGTCACCCCCTGTGAAGGGCAGAGCCATTGAGCCTGTCCCATCAGCAGGTATGTAATATTCCTGTAGGAAAGTCAATCAAGTGTTTAACCAGCCCTGACTACTAATTGCCCAGTTGTCCAGGCTAATAAGCTTGAAACTCCTTTGTGTGTAGAATCACAGAATAACTAGAGTTGGAAAAGCCCTCTAAGATCATGGAGTCCAACCATTACCCCAGTACTGCCAAAGCCACCACTAAACCATGTCCCCAAGTGCCACATCCACATGACTTCGGAACTCTTCCAGGGACGGTGACCCCACCACTGTCCTGGGCAGCCTGTGCCAGTGTCTGCCCCCCCTTTCAGTTAATGTTGAGTTACCTTACATCAGAGACTCCATTTAGAAATTCTGACCTACTTGGCTGTGCCAAAGGTAAGTAAGATTTGAGGGGAATCATGTCTGAATCATCTGTCTTGCCCAAAATCTCACGCTGTGCTATATTTGCTCTCAGTCCTTGGTAGGTGCTCTGCTCAATGGCCTGGAGAAGGATGACCAAGAGAAGCACATGAAGTAATTGAGCTTGAACTCACCTCTCCCCTTGTCCCCCAGGCTTGGTGCGGTTCTGGACACTGGAGAACCACATCTGGGGTTGTATCGAGTGAAAAATGCTGGAGAGCAGAGAGGGTGTCCATGAGAAGCAGTGCATATTTTTCTCTTGAAGAGGTTTTCTCTATAGAGGAAAGCAATATATACAGTCAAAATAAAAGTGAGGATAACAGCAACCAGCAGCCAGGCTGTGGCCAGCACTCTCTGAGTGCCTCTGACAGCCTGGGTAAAATCCAGCACCTCACTGGTGCATCACTGCAGTGCTCAGAGGTGGGAGATGGATATGGAAAGGCCTCGTGTCCATTGGTGCTCAGGCACAGCATCCTTGTCGAGGGGCTCTGGCACAGGAGTGTACTGGCCTGATCCAGCTGTGGGCAGGTACAGTCCCATCTCCTGAACAGAGAGGCTGGGACCCAGGAGAGCCAGAGTCAGGAAGGACAGTGAGAGAAGCCAGGAATGGGACTGTGGTGGAGTTCAGGGGGCCAGAGGAACAGGAAGATATGGGCTGGGAGAGGGAGGATGGGGCAGCTCCTGGCTCTGGCAGAGAGGCTCACCACTGAGACTCATCCGTCCTAATCTGCCCCTCTGTCCTCCTGCTGTCCCCAAAACCAGGGTTTGAGTTTATGTAGGGCAGCAGTGATGCTATTTCTCATATTTCTTGCAAATCTTCTTCTGCCTCAGCAAACCAGCACTGGCTTATGTAAGAGAGCTCAGGGATCTTTGCAGAAGGCAGAGGCACTCGGGCAGGCAGGCAGGCAGGCAGGCAGGCTGGGGATGCAGGGACAGAGCTGCTGCAAGCACCAGCCAGCGCCATGGTCCCGGAGCTGTGGTGGGGCTTCTAGGTCCTTTTCTCCAGAAAAAAACCCAAACAACAAGGGATGGAATTCTCCTTGCCAGCTTGTACCTAAATAGGATGCCTCTGAAAGGGGAGAGTCTGTCCGCAATAGCACAGAGGTTGTCACAGCCCTAAAACCTCAGGGTCTCTCTGTCACCTGGAAGGTCTCTTCGTTCTCAGCTGGTGGTGCTCGGGGTGCAGACCCTGAAGGGAATTGCCAGTATTAACCCTCCTGGTTTGCACATTTTTATTCAGCACAGTTTTTCCTTCCTCATCCCTTCCCTCAGCCATCCCTGCCACCAAAACCTTCCCATCCATTCCAGGCAGCACTGTGGCTGCTGGGTTGGAAGCACCTTACCAGCAAGAAGAATCACGGAAACCCAGAATGGTCTGGGTTGGAAATTACCTTAAACATCATCCAGTCCCCCCCCTGCCATGGGCAGGGACACCTTCCACCAGCCCAGGTTGCTCCGAGCCCTGTCCAACCTGGCCTTGGACACATCCAGGGATGGGGCAGCCACAGCTTCTCTGGGCACCCTGTGCCAGGGCCTCGCCATTCCAATAACTCATCTAACCCTGTTCTCTGCCAGTGGGAAGCCATTCCTCCTTGTCCTGTCACTCCAGGCCCTTGTCCAAACTCCTTCTCTAGCTCTCTTGGAGCCTTCAGGCATGGACAGGTGCTCTAAGGTCTCCTCAGAACCTTCTCTTTTCCAGGCTGAACAGTCCCAATTCTTTCAGCCTCAAGAACCCTGAAGCACTGGTGCTTATCATGGACACACCTGCAGCTGCGTCCAGGGACTTCAGGGGAGGAGCTCTGACCTGTCTGCTTTATTAAACAACTCATATCAAATCTTTGCCATGTTTCGGTTGACTCTGACACAGAAAGCCTGGAAGAAGCTCTGGGTACATCTCAAGGCTTCAGCAGGAGTCTTTCATAGGTATGGGACTGGTTATATTTATCATAGGATGTTGATAAGTTCCAGCACTCAGGTCAGCCTCTGTTACATGTTTGTAGGCCTCTTGTCTGACCTTATTCCAGCCAAACCAGCAGGAACCAAAGTAGTCCCATCCCTGGAAATGTTCCAGGCCAGGCTGGATGGGACTTGGAGCAACCTGATCTAGTTGGAAGGTGCCCCTCCCCATGGCACGGCATTGGAATGAGATGGTCTTTAAGATCCCTTCCAACCAAAACCATTCTGTGATTCCATGAACCTCAGACGCTTCAGCATCTGGGTGGCAGAAGACTTCTACAAGGGAGATGCTGGGTGACACTGGGAGCTCTGTAACCTGGGCCTGTGCATTTGTACCAAGTGGTTGCAGACACATGCCCAGTTCTCCCTTGTTTTGATGCTCCATCGTAACTGTAGGTGGTTGAGGGGACTCTGTGTAAGAAATGGAGGAGGAAATGAACTGGTTTGGGTATTTCTCTTTGCTCAAGAGACCTTTTGTGGCTGGGAAACTTAAGTTTGGAAGAATGTGTGAGAATAGTGACATCCTGTCTTTGCCTCAGGTTGTTTTTTTTTTCCAGAACAGACAAAACAGGCAAACCCTTCCCAAGGAAGATGCTTGCAAGCTGCATCCAAGCATTCTTTCCCACAGATGGGGCAAGTGGAGAAGAGAAAGGGAAGAAAGCACAAAAAAACAGCCCAGGGGGCAGTCTGTGCATACCCCTGGCCTTTGATAGGCGTGACGGGGAGTCCTGCTCAGGGTGGGTTGTTTCTTTCCACCTGGCCGTGAGTTTAGTGTTTCTGAAGCAAACTTTGGTTAGTGCTTGGCAGCTGATGGCTCAGCGCTCTGGTTACCTGCAAGCGTGTTGGAGCACACAGTGACACACCAGTGCTGGGACCAACAGCAACAAACCAGTCTCCTGTTTGAGCTGGGACCCTGGGCTGGTGCTGGACTGCTGCACAGGGAAATCCTCTCCCCAGCCAGTTTTACTCTGCCCTGTGTACAAAGAGAACGACAGAAACGAGGTGTAGAAAACAAGGTCTTACTGAGCAGTGGTTGTAAAATAGGTTGTTACAGGGGTGTGGACAACTTAGAGGTCAAAGTATCCCCCTCTCTGCACTTACAGAGGATAAATACAGCCAGGCCAGCCCTGGTGGCTGCTCATCCAACCTGTTAGTCACATTTTGTGGTTAATGGGGTCCATAAGGCCAGGATGTGAGAGCTGTTTGGAGCCTGCAGCACTGCCCAGGGGCTGTGAGCTGGGTGCTGTGGGCTTCAGCCAGGCTGCTCTGGGCACATTCCTCTGCAGTGCCTCTAATTCAGGAGTCGACAGGAAGGTGGTACTGAAAGGGGGAGGCAATTTCCTCTTGTGTATGGGATTATTTAATGTCAGGACTATAAAAATAGAACTCGCAGCCAGAATAAGGGAAAGGCCAAGTGGAACACTCTGGATGAAGTCAGGTATGATCTGACAGCAGAGGTTGAGGGAAGATTCAATACCTGTTTATTTTCCGAACACTGCTGTTTCTGCACACCCTGGGTTAGCTTTAAAACCACCACACATTTAGGGAGGCCTGTGGCAATTGCTGAGCAAGATATTCTGCAGGAACAACACCTGAACTCCCTGGAGGAGATGCTGGCTGGCCCTTGCACCAAGCCACACAGCCCTTCAAGTGTTCCCACCTCCTCTGACCGTGGCATCCCCCCTCACACCATCCCTTATTGTGTTGAGACAGCCCACGCTGAATCCTGGGGTTTATTCTGTTTGCATACAATTCTTTGCATTATAGATTTGTCTTTGTTGTTTGTGTCTCCAATTCTTCCCCTACGAAATACATCAGTCACTATGGAAACGATTACTGCGTTGGGATGAGCAATCTTAGTGACAGTCCCGAAAACAGCAAAAAGTCAGCACATACGCTGCACCTTCTACTTAATTCAGTGAGTTGCTAATTAGCTCTTCCCTTCAAAGTGATCAAAATCTCTGTCACGAATGATCTGGAGGGAAAGATAAAGAGTTTTGACTGGCTGCTTTGATCATTTTGTGCTAACTTGGCATGAATCGGAGAAATCCAACAGGCAGCTGCTGGAGCAGTAACCACCATCCATCCCTCTGCGTGGGAGGACCAGAGGATTACTTGGATGTAGGAAGCTCCCAGCAACTCACAGCATCAGTACCTGAACCAGTGAGCAAAGCAGAAAGCCCAGCAGAGTCCCAGTGTGTCCTAGTTATAGTGGCTGGGACCAGTTTATCACTGTGTGAATGTAACTGGAACTGTGTATTCCATACTCTCTCTGCCATTTATCATGAGCTGTTAATGATGCATTCATTGTTTGCAGCAGCTGCCCAGGGCACACCTGACACCTCAGGCTAAGAACTGGGCGCAGGAGAAAACAGAGATAAGAGGATTTCCTGTCTTCACACCAATGACTCAGGTGTGATAACTCCCCTCTAGGAGTCATCAGCACCTTTACACCCAACCTGAGGTGTCATGTCTGCTCATGGGCCATCAAGTAGACCAAAATATCCTGTGACTCACTGAGTAAATTGCTCATTGTGAGACCACCCACCCTGGGGGAGGTACTGGACATTCCCATCTGAACCCAAGCATGTGCAGTCTTGGGGTTTGGGGACTTGGGCCACCACTCATCAGATCGAGAGGAGGACCAGAACCTCAACAGGACTGCAACTGCCACTCTCAACCAGACTGTGACCACCAACCTTTTGGATGGAAAACAGGTTTTCCTTTTCCTTTTGCTTTGGACTCAGGGGTACCACGTGGTGCTCAACACAGCAGCTGGAGAGCACCATTCTGTTTGTGCCCCAGGGGGCTGGGTTGTACAACTGGGTTTTGTGGGCTAAAACCAATTTTCCTTTGTATCAGTGTATTTATTGTAATCTTTTTATTAAATTATAGTTCTGACTTCTAAACTCTTTTGAGTTGGGTTCATTTCTCCAGCTGGTTTACTTTTAAACCAGCACACAGTGCTATGGAGCTGACAAAGTCATTGCAGCAGGATTGGGGGGGTGCAAGAAGGCCAATGGCACCTGGCTTGTACCAGCACTAGTGTGGCCAGTATGACCACGGCAGTGACCACTCCCCTGCACTGGCACTGCTGAGGTCCCTCAAATCCTGGTGTTAGTTTTGGGTCCCTCACAACAAGAAAGACATTGAGGAGATGGAGCGTGTCCAGAAAAAGGCAATGGAGCTGGGGAAGGGTCTGGAGCACAAATCTGACGAGGAGCAACTGAGGGAGCTGGGGGGGCTTCGCCTGGAGAAAAGGAGGCTGAGGGGGGAACCTTCTGACTCCACAACTCCCTGACAGGAAGGTGGAGCTGGGGGTGGTCGGGCTCTGCTCCCAGGGAACAAGGGACAGGATGAGAGGAAATGGCCTTAACTTGTGCTGGGCGAGATTTAGATGGGAGATTAGGAATAATTTCTTCATGGAAGGTGTGGTCAGGCATTGGAACAGGCCATCCAGGGCAGTGGTGGGGTCACCATCTCTGGGGATGTTCAAAGGGTGCGTGGATGCGGCACTTGAGGATATAGTTCAGTAGTGGGTTTGGCAATGCTGAGGGAACGCTTGGCCTCAATGATCTTAGAGGGTTTCTCTGACCTTTATGATTCTGTGAGAGGAAAAAAAGGTGTACAAGAAGCATCTCCCTGCGGGGCATCACAATGAGCAGTGCCTGACTGCAGCAAGGGCAGGACTGGCTCTGCCAGCTCCAGCTCGGCTGGAACCCAAATCCTGCTCAGACTTCTGGAAGGGGCAAGAGGTGAAGAGGAGCCCAAGCAAGGCATCTCCTCCTACCTCTGCCTGATGTGAAGAGGCCCTGGTGAGGATGCTCCCAGAGGAGAGCCTGAGTGGCTTCTCAAGGGCTGCTGAATGTGAGATGCAGATGAGCACTGCTGGGTCTCTGGTAAAAGATGGCCAGGTTCACATCAGCAACCAGACAAGCTCTTTGGTGTGGAAAGGAACAGACAAAAAAGAGGACTGGGAGAACTACCCTGATCCCAAACCACTCCCAAAGAAGCTGATGTCTCCAGTGATCCATCCACAAGAATAAATTCAGGGAAATACCCTGTATTGTGATCAGTCTGGAACTGCCAGATACACAGGAAAAACTGACTACAGCTCAAATAACAACCCTTTGATTAATCCTTCCTGCTTTCTCTATTTGTCATCATCACAGCAGTGACTGGTATGGACATTTCTGAAGGTTAGGAGCAGCACTACACTTCCCATCACCTTCTTTGGGAGCACCTCCCACCCCAGTACCTCGCCCTCCTGGTCTGTCCCCTCGGCTGCCAGGGCCGACCACTGTCCCCAGTACCCACAGGACCCTGGGCTGTCACCTCGGATTTCTTCCTTACCTCAGCACTCCCACCCTGTGGAGAGACCATGGGATGGTTGGGAGCTGCCCACAGCCCAGCACCACACTTGGGCACTCCCGGGTCCCAGGGGTGGCAGTTCATGATGTGCCATGAGGGTGCTCATCCCTGAGCAAAGAGCTTCATTGAATTGCTGCACTTGAAGAGAAGCAGGTCAACCAATCTATTTCCCACACCCTCCCAGCACTCCAGCATTATTAAAAGGTGCTGATGTCTCCAGACTGATACCTAGATACGTGCAGATAGGCTGGATGCTCCTTCACATTGCCAAGCAAGGCGTTCTGGGTGTCTGCTGTCACCTCTGGGCACACCTCAGGGACCTCTTATCCAAGAGAGGACACACGGCATGTGGGGTCCAGGCCAGCTTCTGAATCACCTTCCCAGGGCTCTCCCTGTCTGGGTGCAGGAGTGCAGGGCTACCTCGCAGACACCCCACTCCAGTGCCTGTATTAACTAAAACCAGCCTTCCTTCCCCGCTGTCCCTACAGGCAGCTTAAGGTGTTTTCAGGCTGAATGCCACCCCTTCTTACCCTCTGCGCTCTGCTTTTCTCCTCACATTCCGGTACACCCCCTGCCCTGGCTTCTGTAGAGGAACTCTAAGCCAGGGCTTCATTAAGGGCTGGCCTAGGGCAAGTTGAGGCGCATCCAGGGAGGTCAGATTTGCCATAAGGACTTGAAGGCTCAGATTCAGCTGACCAAGTTGCACCTAAATCTCAAGGCTTCATTCCCCAGGACTGCTATGAAGAGGGGGAAGCCACTGGAGCATCTTTCAGAAGCGGCTGGTGGGGCAATTCCATGATACAGATACCGACTCCTTAAAAAGGTTGTGCCTGCCCCTGGCATTCCCTGGGGCTCTGGTGATCCTCACCAAGGCAGTGCCCCCACTGAGGAGCTGGGGGATGTCCTGCTCCAGGCTCATCCCAGCTGCCAACAGCTCCCCTATGGGAGTTTGACCCTGGGCAAAACCAAACCAAAGCAACACCGGGCAGAACTTCCCAGCACCAGCACAGGCCTCTCCCCCAAAACCCCCCCAAAGGGGAGAAAAATGGTGAAAAAGCCAAGGGGAAGGAGAGAAAACTTAAAAGCTTCAGGCTGTGAGGGGAACAGATAGATATATATATTTATTTACAGAGGAGGAAATGGGAACTTAGTACTATATGCACACAACGCGAATACCAGGTAGATACAGGGAAAGAGGGATAACTCAAATGGTACTATGTAGGTTCTATACATACACCCAAGGAAAACAGATCAGGCACTGCATTACCCAAATAGTGAAGTGTCCAGCCCTGAGCTGTGATCCTTCTCCCCACACCTACCCAAGGAGAGGCTGACCCGGCCACAGGAGAAGAGACTGCACTGAAGAGACTGACCCAAGGAAGAGTGTCTGAAGACAGTGTGTGTCAGCTCTTCCTCCCTCACCCTGATATCCCCTGTGATGTGAGATAGTAGGGAATACCCCTGATTTGTCAGTGTTTGTCACCTGACTTGTTTCCCAGGAAGGCCTAAAAAACAACAAACCCAGCCAAAGCCTAAAATTTAAAACTACCACATCCCCGTTGCAGCAAGATCGGATGTGGTGGGAAATCCCTGCACATCACCCACAGCATCACATAAACAAGAGATGGTGAGGTTGCCATAGCCGTAGCAAGTCTTTCAAAATGCTCTGTGTCATCTCATGGGAAATATTCGATCCACACCTCAGCTGAAACCCACAGACCTGCTGCCCATGGCCCCAGGAGCCTCAGCAATCCTCTCTGCACTGCTGAGCCAGGCAACATCCAGGGGCCAGGAATGCAGCCAACTCCAACGTCTTCATAGCACTTGGCAAATGATACGGCCATGGTTTTTATTTTTCTATGGATGCATTTTAGGTTTTACTGTTAAAAAAAATTAAATATTTAGCTTAATAAATGACACCCAAACAATTTTTTACCTGTATTTGTCCTCAGTGAAAACTAAACCATTTTCATAAACAAGCTCGTCAGCAAATTGTGGGGGAAAAAAAGGTAAAATTAAGCCACGAATGCAAACCTTTTCTTTTTATGAGCATCTGTAATGTCTTAAAATAGAAGGAAATTAAAAAACAACCAACTCAGTAAAATCAGGGGAGAAGCAAATTAACAAACTATTCTCACAGAGGTTGCCCTTTCTTGACAAGTCCACAAAGATACCGATCTCCTGCTCTGTGTCATTTAAAACGTACAAAACTGTTCTCATTTCAGTAGCATCTTCCATCCCAGGTAAACTCAACCCAAGAGACAGCTCAGGTGTGCCACCCGTTACCTGCACCAGTGTCATTTTTCCATTCAGTTCTGTATGCTGTTAAATCTCTTTCACACACACAGCACAGCCCACAGATGTTCTGCTGGATTTACCAGGTTAATTCTGAAGTCTGATCACATAAAGCTGTGGTAGAGAAAAATAAACTCAACACATCTTAATTCAAAGCGCACAGATATAACCTTTATGGAAAGCAGTGTGCACTGCTGAGAATAAATCTCTATCTCTGCTCATGTATAAAGATGTAAGAACAAATTATTTGATAATGTTTATCCCTGAAATGTGTATGAAAGTCTTACATCATTCATTATGTGTTTGGCATTCAGGATAAGCAGCTGAGTGCTGGCCAGCTGCTTTCTTGATGGGACAGAAATGCCCTGAGGTCCTACCAGGGTGAATTAATTACTTTTCCGCTCCCCGGGCAGTGAGGAGTCACTCCCTACAAGGCATTGCCAAGCCCAGCCCCACTCCCATGTGCCAGATGCCTCCACGTTTCCCCCAGCGCTGTCTCAGAGGGTGTCATCATCTCATCCCTCATGGGTGTCATCCCAGAGGGTGTCATCACCTCATCCCCCACCATCACAGCTCCTGATGGTTTTTCCCCTCACCTCAGCTCTGCTCAGCAGCTCTGCTGGAGCTGGGACTCCTCCAGACCCTCTGACAGCAGGCTCCCACCCTCCTGCTTGGCTTCATTGTGGTGCTCCAGCTGAAATCCTTCCTGGCACTCTGAGAAGAGCCTTTCACCAATTAGGCCAGCACACCCCGTCAGGAGCCAAGGGCATGGGCAAAACCTCCACATTCCATCAGCTCCATGACTTGGATTGAGGGCTGGGGTTTCACGATCTCAAAGGTCTTTTTCCAACCGAAATGGCTCTGTGGTTCCATGGACAACTGCACCAGCAGGTCAGCCATTCTGCTGCCAAGCCCTAACCCTCCACTTCCTTCCAGAAACATTTTCATTCCTGCTCCCTCTGTTGCAAACTCTGCCCCTTTGCCATAGCTGGGCAGGAGCACTGGCAGGCTGCCTTCAATCTCCTCCCAGAGAGGAGATCAGCTCTTTGGATTGCCAGCTCATTAGGGTTTAAGTGTCATTAATACTGTCGGGAGTGGCATTTTTAATGCTAAAAAAGTTTCAAACTGAGCCACTGAGGCCAAGTATCGTGGGCAGCATAGAGAAGGACTCACGGGAAGGATTCACAGAAACTAAAGAGGGGTTTCCTTAAAAAAAATAATAAATCTGTGATTAATTTCCTTAACGCAAAGAGCATATTCTAGGACATGAGTTTAATGACTCAACACTTCTGCCGCAGTGTCACAAAGCCCCTCAACTCATCCATCTCCTGGAGTCCAGAGAATTTCTGGGTTTTATTCAGAATGAAAAGTGCTGAACCTCAGGGCAAGGAGAGTAGCTGGAGAAGGGTATAGAAGAATACCAGGATGGCATGCAAAGGGACTCAGCAAATCACCATCCTCAGACCAGACCTGAGCTTCTGGAGTGCCATCCACACCCACCTGCCCACCTGTGCCTGTACCAGGCTCTCCCCATCCCGAGATTCCCCTCCACCCATGGCTGGCATTGGAGGGCTGGCAGAGTGGCACACCCAGGAATGGGGAGATGCAGAGCTGGGTGTTGGCAGACCCTGCCTGTGCAGCGGTGGCCAGGCACTGATAGTTGTCCTGGCCGTGGGTCTGGCAGGTGCTGGGGACAGGCAGTGAGAGCCCAGCAGGGCATCCCTGGGGCTCCTGGTACTGGCAGGTGTTGGGGACAGGCAGTGAGAGCCCATCAGGACATCCCTGGGGCTCCTGGTGCTGGCAGGTGTTGGGCACAGGCAGTGAGAGCCCAGCAGGGTATCCTGGGGGCTCCTGGTGCTGGCAGGTGCTGGGGACAGGCAGTGAGAGCCCATCAGGACATCCCTGGGGCTCCTGGTGCTGGCAGGTGCTGGGGACAGGCAGTGAGCTGGGGCTCTGGGTGCTGGCAGATGCTGGGCACAGGCAGTGAGTACCAGTCAGGGCATCCCTGGGGCTCCTGGTGCTGGCAGGTGTTGGGGACAGGCAGTGAGAGCCCATCAGGGCATCCCTGGAGTTCCTGGTGCTGGCAGATGCTGGGGACAGGCAGTGAGAGCCCATCAGGGCACCCCTGGGGCTCCTGGTGCTGCACTGCACCAGACTCACCCACCTGAGAAATGTCAGCCAGGCCAGACGCAAACCGAGAGCAGATGGACAGAGGCTGGGAAGAAGATGGAGGGAAGGAAATTTGGACCTAATTTGAAGGCCCTGAAGTGTCTCACTAGGAAAATGCACATCCTGGGCAGCCAGCTGAGCAGCAGAACAGCCTGTGAGAGGTGGAGAGGGGAGGATGAGAGAGGAGTTACCCACACATGACCTATTCCTGTCACCGGTGAGGTCGAAGGAGCTCTTAAGGGACACCACACACCCTGCCTCATGCTGGGTGTGAACAGATGTGGTAGCTTTCTCAGCTGCTGAGGACATCCAGCCCACAACACTCCAAGCAAATCAATTCAGGAAAGGCTGGGAGCCCCTGTAACAACCCAGCAGCAGGGCACTCCTGGGTGCTCCTTCACCTGATCCTCTCAGCCTGAAACCCTGGTGCTGGCAATGCCATGTCCATGCACTGACTGTACCTGGAGCAATGGGCAAGGCGCAGCCGCGGGTGCACCCAGAGCAGGGCTGTGCACTGAGACATGGCACTGACAGCTCCTGGGTGGCTCGGCTGGCGTCCTGTCAACCCCTCCATCACCTCCCTGCCTGTCTCCCTCTGGTCCTGGCCATCCCCAGGGTCCCCAGCCCCAGCACGTGCCGAGAGAACTGGGCACAATGGGAGCTGGTTTGGTGCCTGTGCTGGCTTCTACACCCCTCTGCTGGGCAGCCAGCACAATCACTAAATAATGTGGCAGGAAATGCAGAAAAAAGGCTGGCAGGAAAGGGAATAAAAACCTAACAACTTTTTAAAAGGAAGATGCCAGGGAAAGAAAATGACTTCATTACAATTTCCCAGTGTGGAAGATCACTACCGGCCCTGTGGCCAGTCAAACTGAAGTCCATGTGAACATCCCCCATCCCAGCTCTGCCTGGGGGGACAGGGTTAGAGCCATGATTTTCATTAGGAGAATCCTGGCGAAAAAAGAAAAATGTTAAGTCTTGCCCTGCTCTTTCAGATACTGGATATCTAGAAGACCTGCATAGAAGACATTTGAAAATAATCACTCATCTTTTATATTTTCATAAGGCAGCAGAGGTTGGAGATTCAGGCTCAGAGACACCCCAGACCAGAAGCTTCTTAGTCTAAGCTCAGAGAAAGTTTTCCCATGCATTCTGTGACAAGTTTGGCAGGGTCTAACCTCAGTCCTGAGCAGCCACTCACTCACCCCAGTGGGACAGGGGAGAGAATCGAAAGTGAGAAGGCTGGTGGGTTTTCTCCCATGAAAAAAGGGAAAGCTGTACAGGTTTAAAGGTAAACTGGGGGGAGAAATTAATCCAGCTCAAGAGAGATTACAAGTCAGAGTTACAATTTACTAAAAAGATTACAATAAATGCAATGATACAGAGCAAAACCAGTTTTAACCCACAAAAACTGATGTATAACCCAGCACCCTGGGGCAGGAACAGAATGGTGTTCATCAGCCCCTGTGCTGAGCACCATGTGGCCCTCCTGAGTGTAAAGTAAAATGATAAAAAAAAGACTGCTGGTGAGGATGATGGTCACATTCTGGTCAAGAGTGGCAGCCTCAGTCCTGTTGAGGTTCCGGTCCCTCTCTGGATCCCACAAGTGGTACCAGAAGTCCCCAGACCCCAAGATTAGATATGCTCTGCTTCAGGTGGGAATGCCCAGTACCTCCCCCAAGGTGGAGAGTTTCACAGAGGGTGATTTAACTCTGTGAGTCATGGGATATTTTTGCAATCTTTGATGGTCTGGCTCACAGAAGCTGCCTATTGTAGCAGTCCCTGATGGCCCATGAGCAGACATGACCCCTCAGACTGGGTGTGAAGGTGGTGAAACCTCCTGGAGGGGAGTTATCACAGCTGAGTCCTTGGTATGAAGACAGAAACACTCCCCTGTCTCCCAGGGTTCTTTAACATCCAGGTTGTAGCCTGAGGTATTAGGAGTGTCCCGGGCAGCTGCTGCAAACAATCCATTATTAGTAGTCCATTAGCAGACCACACAGTGATAAAGTGGTCCCAGCCCCTGTAACTAGGACAAAAGCAAAAGCTGAACATGCAAGCGAAGCAAAACAAGGAATTCATTCCCCAATTCCCATGGCCAGGCAGGTGCTCAGCCACCCCCAGGACAGCCGGGCTCCATGATGGTTACAGTGACTTGGGAAGGCACACACCATCACTATAAATGTCCCCCCTTTCCTTCTTCCCCCCTCCTTTTTATACTGTTTATGTGTGTAAAATGTCCACAAATATTCACTAAGTGACCACTGAGATCACTGAGTCCATGACTTTGGGCTCCATCTCTTCTGGTGGTCACTCAGGGCAGGGGAGGTGCTGTGTTGTGCTGCACTTCTGCACTGGCACTTCCTCTTGCACAGCTTCTCCTCTACAGGTTTGGCCAGTTCCTGCTGTGGTAATTCCATAACATGCCTCTCAAATGGGCTACAACAATTTAAAGCTATTTCCATTACAACTCCTGCCCCTCATCCCTTTGGACCAGAACATCAGGTTTAACATTGCAGTGAACTCCTCCTTCCTCCCCTGTCCCTGCTTTGGCTTGGATTTAATCACAGACTGCAGTCCTTCGAGGACATACCTGCTCTAAGCAGAGCCTTATCCACAAGTCACAGTCCCTCCAGGGATATACCTGCTGTGGCTTAGACTTATCCACAGCTACAGTCACTCTGAGGTGCACCTGCTCTACCAGGGCCTCATCCAGGGACCACAATGCCTTCACAGACATCCCTGCTCCAGCAGGTCCTCATCCAGGGACCACAATGCCTTCAGAGCCACCCCTGCTCCAGCAGGGCCTCATCCATGGACCACAATGCCTTCAGAGACATCCCTGCTCCAGCAGGGCCTCGTCCATGGACCACAATGCCTTCAGAGCCACCCCTGCTCCAGGGGCCTCATCCAGGGACCACAATGCCTTCAGAGCCACCTCTGCTCCAGGGGCCTCATCCAGGGACCACAGTGCCTTCAGAGCCACCTCTGCTCCAGAGGGGCCTCATCCAGGGACCACAATGCCTTCACAGACTTCCCTGCTCCAGCAGGGCCTCATCCAGGGACCACAATGCCTTCAGAGCCACCCCTCCTCCAGGGGCCTCATCCAGGGACCACAATGCCTTCAGAGCCACCTCTGCTCCAGCAGGGCCTTATCCATGGACCACAATGCCTTCAGAGACATCCCTGCTCCATAGGGGCCTCATCTAAGGACCACAATGCCTTCAGAGACATCCCTGCTCCATAGGGGCCTCATCTATGGACCACAATGCCTTCAGAGACATTCCTGCTCCATAGGGGCCTCATCTATGGACCACAATGCCTTCAGAGACATTCCTGCTCCATAGGGGCCTTATCCATGGACCACAATGCCTTCAGAGACATCCCTGCTCCATAGGGGCCTCATCTAAGGACCACAATGCCTTCAGAGACATCCCTGCTCCATAGGGGCCTCATCTATGGACCACAATGCCTTCAGAGACATTCCTGCTCCATAGGGGCCTCATCTATGGACCACAATGCCTTCAGAGACATTCCTGCTCCATAGGGGCCTTATCCATGGACCACAATGCCTTCAGAGACATCCCTGCTCCATAGGGGCCTCATCTAAGGACCACAATGCCTTCAGAGACATCCCTGCTCCATAGGGGCCTCATCTATGGACCACAATGCCTTCAGAGACATTCCTGCTCCATAGGGGCCTCATCTATGGACCACAATGCCTTCAGAGACATCCCTGCTCCAGGGGCCTCATCCATGGACCACAATGCCTTCAGAGACATCCCTGCTCCAGAGGGGCCTCATCTATGGACCACAATGCCTTCAGAGACATCCCTGCTCCAGAGGGGCCTCATCTATGGACCACAATGCCTTCAGAGCCACCCCTGCTCCAGAGGGGCCTCATCCATGGACCACAATGTCTTCAGAGCCACCCCTGCTCCAGGGGCCTCACCCACAGCCACAGTCCCCTTGGCAGTGACCCTGCTCCAACATGGCTTCAGCACAGCGGTCTGTCCCTTCAGGAGTGTTCCTGCTCTGTGTGTCCTTACCCAGGGCCACACGCTTTCAGGTGCTCCAGCATGACCTCATGCACAGCCACTGGTGCTTCAAGGTGCACCGAGTGCAGCATGGATTTATCCCACAGTGACAGACACTCTGAGATGGACCTTCTCCAGCAGGGACCTGTCCTTGGGCCATGGTGCCTTCAGAGGTACAGCTGCTGTGGGATGGAACGACCACAGCCAGATGCTTTAAGATGTACCCGCTCTGGGCTGGATTTATCCATGGCCACAGATGCTTCAGGATGTCCTGTTCCCACACGGACTCATCCCCAGCTCCCAGTCCCTTCAGCGGGAGCTCGCACTGGAGTCCCAGCCTGCCAAGGGCAGCAGCACAGCCACAGCACATGGGTGGTACCCTGGCCACCCACCAGTCCAGACCCACTGCTTGGCTGTTACCAAAGTGTTCCCAAGAACAGCAGAGGGAGGTGATCAGCACCACAGAGAGCAGGGAAAGCCAACAGCTGCCATTACCAAGCACTAGACTTCGACTGACAGAGAGCTGAGCCCCATGGCAAGCAAAGGAGCTGTCAATTAATAGGTAAACACCAGTAACAGCTATAAATTTCATCTGGCATGCTCCAATGAAATCTGTCATTATCTTCAACTCTTTGAGTCTCACAATGTGCACCAAAAAGGAGTGTCGTGGACTGCTGTACAAACAGGCAAAGTAAACCAAAGTATTCCTCCCCCTCTTCCCACAGCAGGCAGGTGCTCAGCCATCCCCAGGACAGCCAGGCTCCTTCACAGTAACGGTGACTCGGGCAGACAAACACCATCACTCCAAACATCCCCCCTCTTCCTCCTTCTCCGGCTTCACAGGTGATAATGACTCCATTATGGTCTGGAATATATCCCTGGGGTCAGTTGGGGTCAGCTGTCCCAGCTGTGTCCCCCCCAACTCCTTGTGCCCACCCAGGTCCCTCGCTGGTGGAGTGAGGAGCTGGTGGACTGACTGCATCAGTCCTGCTCAGTGGAACTGAAACATCCCTGGGCTATCAGGACTGTTTTCAGCACCAATCCCAAACACAGTCCCACACCAGATACTGGGAGGAAAATTACCTCTATCCCAGTCCAAACCAGCACAATGTTATTAACCCAGCAGTGTGCTGGCTGGATCCAGACCCCTCATGTACATAGATCAACCAATTTTTATAAAAACACATAAGATATACCGAGACAACAGCCCTTCTATACAGTCCCGAAATGGAATAATATGAGAAAATTGGGTTCAGAATGTAATTGGTGCTTTTTCTGGGAACAGAATGGATGGCATTCCTCTTGTGACCTTCCTCAGGGGCGGGCAGGACCTCCAGCTGGACTAGAGAGTCTGTGACCAGGTAGGAGATGCAACAGCCCACCTAACCTCATCCAGTGATGCTGGGAGAAGAACAAGAACTTTCACAGCCCAAGGATATCCACTGCTCCCTGTGTGTGTGAGCTCTGGCTGTACAAACACCCAACCCAATACCATGCTGGGAGCCCCTGCTCAGACTGGAGGGACCATGGGGAGAATGAATCCATTTGCAGGAGAGAGGGGAGGAGTCTGAGAGCCAGGACAGCCCCCATGGATCCACGCTTG
>VWZG01005382.1:444173-600440 GCA_013396735.1 Grallaria varia | reverse complement strand
ATGGTGATGGGGTTTGAGAGAGGCTTCTTTTACCTCTCCAGTCGGGGACCTGTTTCCATTCCCCCCCATCAATTTGGTCTGCTCCATCTACTTTATGGCAGGAGGGGCGAGGCTTTGCCATCTCCTGTTGGACTCCCTTAGGGGTCAAAAGGGTTTGACTCCACCAGTCAATTTCCTTTTTACTCTCCCTAATGCCCCTTAGTCTCTCTACCTCTTCCTTAAGTTCTGCCACTAGGCACAACAAGTCACTGACCTGTTCACATCACATATAGGCTCCCCATCACCTGCTAACGAGCCCGACCCACCCCTCACTCACCTGAATGGGTTCCCGAGGAGAAGCCAAGCCTAGGCAGGAAAGAGCCAAGTAGCTTCTTTAGAGGCCGTTATATAGGCTCCCCTATCACCTGCTAATGAGCCTCATTGAAGTGAGCAATGTGTGCTAGTAAAGTACAGAAGAGAAACTGGCAATCTGGGGAGGAGACAGAGACTTCAGTGATCAATGAAAGCAACCTAAAGAGCCAGCAGAGTAGGTTGTATTTCTTGGGAAATCTCTTGGCCTGGGAATAAGCCTTGGGTTGGCACTGGGCAAGGAACTGGGGTAACTGATATGCTTCAAAGCTACCAAATAAAACCCTGCAGTCTGCAGTAGGTCTCTGTACAAGCTCCATTGTGTGCCTATCTTCTTTTTAGAGTTTGATTCAGTTACATACCTAAAATACCCCTGCTGCTGACTTTGCATAAAGCTAGTTGTAAGGAATATTTAGGGGTTAGTCTTTGCTTTTTCCTTCTCCCTTGCTTCCGGTTTAATCAGTCATGAGAATATGATGGGAAATTGTTCTGATTTTTTTTTCCACCTGCTGAGTGATTAAGGACCTGAGTGCTCAAGACCCACTTTTCCCTTCCTTAAGCATCATTTTCTCTTCCACCTAATTTGCAATATGTTCTTAGGCCCTGCTGGAGCTCCTAAAACATTTATACCTGTGGTTACACAGTAAATTTTGTAAGCACTTGTACCCTGGGATTACTTTTTGTCTGTAGCCACACAACACCCTTGTCTCTAAACTGAGAGACATGGATTTGACTGATGGACCATGTGATGAAGAAGGAATTGGCTGCATAGGTGCACTCAGAGAGTTGTGGTCAATGGCTCAATGTCTGAGTGGAGACCAGTGACAAGCGATGCTCCTCACAGACTGGTATTGTGACTGGCGCTGTTTAACATTTTTTTGGGGGACAGGGACAGTGGGACCAAGTGCAACCTTGGCAAGTTTGCTGATAACACCAAGCGGTGTTAGTGTGGTCAATGTGCTGGAGAGAAGTGATGCCATCCAGAGGGACCTTGACAGACTTGAGAGGTGGGCCTGTGTGAACCCCATGAAACTCAACAAGACCAAGTGCAAGGTCCTGCAGAAGGGTTGGGGCAATCCCAAGCACTAGTACAGGCTGAGTGTGAATGGATAGAGAGCAACCCTAAGAAGAAGAACTTGGTGGGTCTTGGTGAATGAGAAACTCAATGTGACCTGGCAATATGCACTTGAAGCCCGGAAAGCAAAAGACATCCTGTGTTTGGCTGTGTCAAAAGAAGTGTGGCCAGCAGATCAAGGGAGGTGATTCTCCCCTTCTGCTCCATTGTGGTAAGACTCCGCCTGGAGTACTGCATCCAGTTCAGGCCCCCCAAGATAAGAATGACATGGGCCTGTTGAAGTAAGTCCAGAGGAAGGCCATGAAGACGGTCAGAGGGTTGGACCACCTCTCCCATGAAGACAGGTTGAGAGAGTTGGGATGGTTCAGCCTGGAGTGGCGAAGGCTCCAGAGAGACTTAAAACAGCCTTCCAGTACCAAAAGGGGGCCTAAAAGAAGGCTGAAGAGGGACATTTTGCAGGGGTATGTGTAGACAGGATGACAGAGAATGGCTTTACACTGAAAGAGAGTCAGTTTAGATTAGATCTTAGGAACAAGTTCTTTATTGAGTGTGGTGACTCATTGGAACAGGTTACCCAGAGAAGTTGTGGATGCCCCATCCCAGGAGGTGTTCGAGGCCAGGCTGGATGAGGCTTTGAGCAACTGGGTTTAGTGGAAGGTGTCCCTGCCCATGGCAGTGGGATTTGATCTAGATGATCTTTAATGTCCCTTCAATCCCAAACCATTCTATAATTCTATCATACCTGACATGCTGTTTACATAAGTTATGGACAGAAATATTCTGCCAATCCCCATGGATGAGAGCAAATTTTTCCTGTTTTCTTCCTCACCCAGTGTAATACCTACCCATGATTATTTGTTGTCAGAAGTTTATGTCTGGCCCTAGTTAATGCTCTTGTGGTCTTATTTCTTGTCTCAGACCTTCAATACTGAATCTGCACTTGAAGGTTAATTCTGATCTGCCAAAAGCAAAGAAATTAGTATCCATAAACATGAGCAAACTGGACAGAATGACTGCACTGTTTTCTTGCTTTTCAATACATTGCAGTTTTATTTGGGTTCTAATTTGCAATATCATTGAAAAATTAAAAGGAAACTTTGTAATGTTCATAAAATCTCTCAGATGAGGAGTCTTGTCATCTAGCTTAAAAAAAACCGTGCCACTCAAAATGTGTTACCTGTGAGCCCCAGTTCCTCTGTGACTGCCACTGCTGTGAAGAAGCTCTTCCTCATGCAGCACATGTCCAAAAATTACTTCAGGTTCCTATTCACATGTTCCAGGAGGGTTCTAGTATTTAAAAATTTACCTAATTTTCTGATTGTGCCAAAGTTTTCAGTTTAGGAGAATGCTGAAAAACAACTCAAAAGTTCACCTGAATGCTCTGGTTAGGTGGATTAATTTTCTAGCTATTTTGTGGATGTTGAAGGAAACATTGCACCTGAAGGAGAAGGTTTTTGCAGCCCACCTGCTGGATGGGTTGGGACGGCCCAAGGGAGCGGTGCAGTGGTAGGAGAGCCCCTGTGGAAGAACCCATCTCATGACGGCCTCCAAGACAGCAGGCTCACTGACTGGGGCAGATGGAGGTGGTGGCTGTGTCTGCGGGAGGTGTGTGCTGGATGGGAAGTTGTGGCCAAGTTATGGAGCTGTAGGAGGAGAAGAGCGAACTATAGATATGGTATCAGGGAAGACAGAAAAGGGATCGAAGGTGTCTTCAGAGACCCTGCAGAGATGAGAACCTGAATCTTCCGACTGTGCAAAACAGAACAGCCAGAGTCTGTGGGCAGCTGTGATGTAAGTAGAGACTCCTGTGTTAAGAAACACTGGAGACTTATGACTTCTGTCAACAGATGTCCTTGCAAGGTTGCTGTCTCTTATTCCAAAGGGAGGTCAAGCAAGTTCTCTGTTGACTGGATAAATGCAAATGTTGTGCCTATTCTTCAAAAGATTCCAAAATTTTAACTTGAAGGATTACGAGCCAGTCAGCCTTACTTCAGTCCCTGGGAAAATCATGGAGGGAATCCTTTTGGAATATGTTTCTGCCCCAACTGGTGATTGAAAGTCAGTATAGATTTCTTAAGGGTAAATCACCTCTGACCAACTAAGTTGGCTTGCTATGATGGAATGACTAGCTTTGTGGATGAGACAACAGTGTGTCACTGATCTTGGCTTTAATAGAAATTTCTATGCAGTCTCCCACAATATTCTTGTATCCAAATTAGAGCTTTACTGTCTGGATGGGCTAGCAACAAGATGGGTAAAAACCTGGCTGGATATTTACGGAAGCAGTTAATGGTCCACACTCCACTTGGGTGCCAGTGACAAGTAGAGTGCCATGAGGGTCTCTACCATTTGATGTTTCCAGTAACCTTTTCCAAGCATTGTGTTGGTTGGAGGATGAGAGATATTTGACATAAATTGAAATGAGAGACTCAGAGTGGATATAAGGAAAAGCTTTTTCATCATAAGAATAGACAAGCAGTGAACAGTTGCCCAGAGAGATTGTGTAGTCTCCATCCTCTGAGGTTTCAAAACTGACTGAATAAAAGTCCTGAGCAACCTGATATGACATCAGAGCTGACCGAGCTGTGAGCAGTTTGTTGGACTAGAACATTTCCAGAGATCCCTTCCAACCTCAATTATCCTATTATTCTGCGTATATAGCAGTATGCAAGTACAGAGTATGTACAGAATGAGTTCTTTGGGGATCATATCTGGAATATATCTTCACAGAGGATATAAAGGCCACAAGTAATTGACAAGTATTGACAAGTAATGAATAGGATTTTTCATAAGGAATACTTGGATTCCCATGAAGAGAAAGAAAAAAATCCAATGCCTCTTTTCTCTGCCTCCCCAATTCTTCACAGATCTTATTTTAGCCCAGAACCAGCAAGGTCTGAAATGTTGTCACCATATTCATGTACACATTCCTTGTCTGGATTCATGTTGGATGTATCTCTGTGAAAGATTTAATAAATGATTACCATTTACATCATTCATGTAGTGAATAGAACATGAGAGGTGGAAAAAACAGCTTTCAAAATATCAGTGTAGCTGTTCTATTTGGAGACAACCCTTCAAATACCTGAATTATTACATGTTCAATAAAGTGAAGACATGGAGTAAGGGTGATACATGTATTCTGTGTAAACACCATGTTGGTGTTTGACAGTTTGAAAATAATTCATACAGTAAATGTCCCCTACTGTCGTCTAAATGCATCTTTCAGCTATTTCCAACTGGGCAGCCTAGATGTAATCAAGAATAATTGAAGAGCTGATTTTGTGCTATGTTAACATAACTGTCTTCCAGAATATGTTACGATGCCTAACATGTTAGCTTTCTCCATGATCATATAACAAAAGTTGTTTAAATTGGATGTGAAAGAATGGTTAGTACTGTTTAGTCATAATCTGTCATAAGAATCTTAAATAGCTTAGGAAAAAATCCATAATTATGTCCCAAAGACTGATTGTATTTCAGATCTTGCAGTGATAAAGGTTTTTTGGTCTCGCCTCAGAATTACTTTCAGACAAAGAAGTATGCTTTTGACCTAATCATGTCAGCATCAGAACACCTGCAAAAATAGATCAAAAGAAAAAGTGGAATTACTGAGACTTCCTTGCTATGAATAGCACTAGTGCCAATGTGTTAAGCAATCATGTTGACTGTACTGAAAATGCACCATATCCAAGGGAGCAAATACAAATGAAAACAGATTTGGGGACACATGGACTATTTCAGATAGCAGATTTAGTTAGTTTGAACCCCAGCCCTTTCTATGGGGCAGTGAGTGCAACACCTGTGGGGATCACCAGACGTGCCTCAGACTGGAGAATTACCTTGGGAACTGTAAAACTGAGTAATGCTATTCTTGTGTGGAAAATACTGGGTTTTGTTGTGACAGAAGCAAAAACCTTACTTGACTACAGGAGTCTTAATGGCTGATCATCTTCCCTGGGTACCTGGCCTAGAAACCAGCCAGTGCAAAGTGATCAGCTCTTAAAAACTGTGGGTGGCAAGCATCAAGGAGGGGTACGTGCTTTGTTTACAGATGGACGTCAGTGTGGTGGGATGGGAAAGGCACCAAGCTTGTAACAGGGTTAGAGAACTTCCAAGGCTGTGCATACGCCTGTCACTTTCCACTTCTCTAACAGCAGTTTTGTGGTGGCTTGTGATAGTGTAATGATGTAAGCAAGCATGACAAAATTCATAGTAAGAGGTGATCATCATAAGATTACCTTATACTGCTGGAGATGGAAAACACAATAAGTAGGTAAGAATGTGCTCATCTTCAGGCCTCCTTAACTGCTATACCTTTTTAGCCACATGATCTTTCTTATGTAGAGAGACTTTTATTCTGTTTCTTCAGCTCTGTATTTTTATTTGTTTTGCAAGAAGGCTTAAAAAACTCCCACAAATCCCCCAAACTGCAGCAAAACAAATTGCTGCTAAATGTTTATTTTAATATTGTTGCTCAAGACATGAAGGAAATGTTAGGTCTGTCCTCCCTTTCATATCAGTTTGCCTGTCCTGTTTTTATCAGTATTTTGTGGGAATTGGAGAGGAGGAAATGATTTGCTTTAGGACACATCACCAAAGGAGGAGTTCACTAAAACCTCTTGATACATTTTGTGATGATTTCATAGGTCTCAGCTCAAGTTAAGCCCTTGAAATACTTCTGTCACTACATACATTACTATTTACATTCTTTTCTTTGTGCTCAGATGAGCAGAGCATGAAGAGGAACTTTGATTAGCCCAATTCAATTAGGAAAAATGTATGGAGAATGGGATTTGCAACCTCTGTACTGTTGTCTGGTTATCAACACATTCGTATTAAAAATACTAGTGCATTAAGTGACTTAAATTTGCTGATATTTTGAAGATACTGACAAGATCCCTTTATGTCCCATGTCCCTTCCCTCGTCCCCAGCCTTTACCTGTGATTCATGATCATTATTTAACAATAATTACACTGAAACATGATGTATAAGTTTCCAGTGTACTGTATGACATCTTCAAGTCTGTTCTTGATAATTGTTGGACATTAGAACACGAGGTTAAGCTTCAGTATGAGCTGCTTCTGAAAGTATCTAATTTTCTATTTTTTACATGCACTCAAAATGATGAGTTGTATTCTAGACAGTAATTTACTGTGCTCAGGTCTCTTCGAGCCCTCGTTGTTTCAGCTGAATCGAGCTTAGGGCAGGCAAGCAACATCAAGCACTGCCTCTTCTGACAATTTCTGGTTTAGATCCTGTATATTTGTCCTGATTTAATAATCCTCAGTGAAGGTACTTCTGAACCTGTGCCACTTTCATGTTTTGAGTGTGTTAATTGCAGCCTGCTCATGTTCACTCTTCTTCACATGTCCCAGACACCTCTGTTTTCCTTTCTAGATAACAGAAGATACAAAGCTGTGTTGCTGCTGCTACAGCTGTTACCAAGTGAAACCAAGCAGAAGACAGGCCAAGGCAAGTTCAGGAAAAGCAGGCCTGACAAGCCTTGGTCCCAAAGCCTTGAAACCTCAGTGCAAAGCCTGTGGCTCATTCCTAGTAGTGGCAATACTGGGCCGCAGGTTGCAAGAACTGAAGGGACATCTTAAGCAGTATGCAATAGAGCATGCCTTGCATTTTATTTTATTTTATTTTATTTTATTTATTTTTTAATTTTATTTTAATGTTACCACAGAGTCATTTCAGAGCATTCAGAGAGCTACTTCTTTATTTACCTTTGGCCTTAGTAACTAACTGTAATAAAAATGTTTCTCCTATGTGGGTTTTTACCCGCTGCTTACGGTCATAAATTTAGATTGATCAGTTTGTGATGGTAGCTACAGTGACATTTAATATTCTTTGTAGGCCTTTCTTAAAGTAATAAAAAGGCAAAATAGTAATGATTGTCTTCATGTATCCATTAAATTAAGAAATTAACAGTATAGAAGTAACTACCTTCTGGATAGAAAGCATCTTTTATGTGGAAACCAAATAGTATTGCAAAACAAGAGAAAGATTTTTGTGTTTTGACTCCAGATAAATCTCAGTTTTCTGGAATTAGGTGAGGGCTCTTTAATTCCAGTTTTGCTGTTTGCTCCTGAAGCAGTGAAGCATTCAGAAAAAGGCAATTTCACTTTGATTAAATGCCTAAAAAGTTATCTGGTTGATTAAAAAAAAAAAAAAAAGAAAGAAAGAAAGAAAAAGGATGTTGCGTAAGCTTTTAATATTTAATTTCTATACTCTAAGTATCCGGAAGAACATTTAGTTCCTGTTTTGAAAGATGAATGCCGTATATTGGAAAGTGTACTGAAGGCTCATTTGCAGTCACAGAGCTTGTTTGCTTCTCTAGTATGTACGTGCAGGGAGGAGTAGAAAGGGTTGAGTGGGCAGTTGGCAGTCATTCATTGTCAGTGATTGCTAGTCATTCATAAAAAACTGCAGAGCTGAGAGGTGGAGCCAGCAGCAGCAGCCGCCTTTCAAGCTCTTGCAGAAGACGTGTTTGTGCAATCACAAGCGATTTGAGAAGCTGCTCAAATATGGCATGATGAATGTAATGAGAAGATGTATGCTAAATGAATCTAATTAAAAGAGTCTGCTTAGAAAAAAAGTAAAATGTTTTAATTATTTTTCTTCTAAAGCCCACAACAGTGAATATAGAGATATAATCGTTCTGTGTTCAGGTAAAGGCAATGAATCACTTTCAAAGAGTGCCCTCTATTATACCATCTGAAATATATATTTTGCCTTTAAAACATACAGTTTTAGGAAATTAGTGGGTCTTGATCCACTGATAAAAGGGAAATTTTGAGGTGAGTAGGGAGTATATTCTTGTACTGCATATTTTTAAGACATAAATGACAGCAAAAGTTTAATTTCAATAAGAGAGTGTGTCAGAAGCAGAAAACCATCCTTTGTGTTCTCACTCTAAAAATTGCTGCGTCTATATTTTTCCCCTCATTGCAATGACTGCCAATCTAATAGATGGTCTCGACAAGATTATATTTCATCTTTGTATCCAAAGTGGGAAAGTCACAGCAGCTTGAAAGACTTCCATTTTTAATTTGTGAATCTGACTTACTCAGAACTGGGTGTGAATAAATGCTATGGTATTAGCTGTTCCATCTCTTCTAGTTTGGCCTATGTAGTTCCCTGCTTCTCAGAAAGAGCTGTCAATTCAGGCTTATCTATTACAGGCTGGGACATGGTATTTAAGGCTGGGTTTATGTCCAGGCTGCCATTACATTTAAATTTAAGGAATTCACCTGAAAATGGAAGGTTCTTGGTTGTTAAGTTGGGGCTTAAGATCTTAAACTACAAAACACTATACCCTTACAGAACCAAAAATGTCCATTGAGAAGTGGAATAATCAGTCTTGACTTCCCAGTATTTGACCTGTTTGGAGATGAACTCCTGGGTCTAGTAATGCTCTAAGCATGGTCTGGAAGGACATAATGCTGAGCTAGAAGATTTCATTTTAAATGAAGGTCTGGAGCACTGTCTCTGTATGGTTTAGAAGGCATCTCAGACTGAATGTGCTTGTTCCTTATCAGATGGAGGAATTTCAAAGCAATCCCAATCTCTTTCTAACAAATTGCCAATTAAATTGTACACTGAAGCTTTTTCAGAAGCTCTGATTAAAATATGTATAAGCCAAACATCACTATGACAATGTTCCAGTGGAAGTGCATGTATGCTTTATATCCTTTTGAAGAGGTTTCATGGTGTAGTTCAGGCATCTGAAACTATGGCAGTCACTGCTTTTGGTAGGAGGGAGTGGATATGCCTTGGGGCTCTGTTTTCCCTTTGTTCTTGAGAGATTCTCAGTGCTTTCATTAGTACTAACAAGTGTAATATATGTACATCAAAGAAAAATACACAATTAAAAAGAGAAAGAATATGCCGTGTGACCTGCTGAGAGATTAGTGTATGCAAGATCGGCCTGGGGGTGCGACTTTCCCTGATGAGTTACTGTTTCTCATGGAGCTGGACTGCCCAGAATCTTGTGTACGAATAAATGCACCTTCCTGCAGTAGACTGGCTTCCTTATTTGACATGGGGAAGTGACCAGGTGCTCAAGGCCAACAGCATGCAAGGGGTTTGAAGCCTTTCTTATCCATATGTTCATGTGCAATTAATTCACTGCATGCAAGTGAAGGGATTTACAGGTGCCTATAAAATATCTAAGTTACACGGGTGTTTTGGTTCCTTGCATTTTGAAAAATGAAGTGCTTTACAAATACAATTTTTAAAACCATCTCTCTTCCTTTTTAAGACATATTTCACAATAGAGAGAAGAAATCAAGTGTGAACTTGCTTCCCACCTTTGTGATATTTCTTTTGGAAGTTTCGAGTAATGGATTGTCTATTTGTTTTAAGGCCATTCAGCTGGGTAATTTTTGGAGTCCTTGTCAATTACTGGAGAACAGCTGATATTAGAGATGAGTGGTACATAACTGTTTATATACAGCTCTAGACATTATATAGGGGAATATGATGCCTTGAAAACAGACTCAAACCCATGCAAACTAGTCCCACTTTAGTAATTGAGCACCCAGCTGTTAGAGATACCTTTTTTAGATTTCTAGCTATCTCTTTTACTGCAACAGTTGGAAAGTAGAAAAGCAGCAGTAGCAGATTCATCACAGTGCTTTCTGCTGACCTACTGCTGATGAGTACCTATATTGCAATACACTGGCTTGTTTTTAATTTCTTTCTGCAGTCAGCACTGCAGGTTTTGGTGCTCTGAAATAGGTAACATTTTACAATGTTTGGGACTTTTTTTTAAGGGATTCATCCTTTTAAATCAAAAAAGCCAGTCCATCAGTGAAATGCATCTCACAGCTGTAGACAGATTGGTAGTTTCTATTTTTAACTTGTCAACTTCCCCATGTAACAGGCTACAGCTTTCAGTGGCATTTCAAATATAGCTAATATCCTCTCAAGTTTTTGGGGACCCCATCTTATTTTGCATCCCCCAAACAACAGCAGTGGATGTTTGTGAAGAATAAGGGGAAAGGGCTACACAAAGCTGTGCAGCTCATGTGCTCTCCCTATGTAGCCTCATCTATAATCTTTTATTAGAGCCAAAATATAGGACTGAATGGACCATTTGCCCAACTCAGGGAAGTATTTTTTTCTACTTATATGTTGTTTCTTAGACTGCAGTGTTAACAACTATATAGAGAAATAGTTAAGTTAATCAGAAAAATCATAATTCCATATTTGATTCTTTGTCTTGGAACATTAGAAAGACCAAATAATCTACAGATCCCTCTGTGACAGAAGTGCCATGGCTGTTCCAAGGATGACTGACATACCTGCAGAAACACTTCTCCATGTTTCATCTTTGCTGGCAATACACATTCCAGCCAATATTTCTCCCAGTGCTGCTTCTTACACAAATAGCTTCTACCTATTACTTTGGTTTGGGTTTTTGGACTAGTACTCAGTTGCCATTCAGACAGCTACAGTAAGATGCATCAGACTACATACAAACACCTGCAACATCATTGAGTTCTTCTGGGGTAGTTGGTTATGAAAGAAAATACTGGTCAATTGAATGGAATAGGAGCTTCTGTATAGACTCCCTCTGGCTCAGTCTAAAGTAAGTATAGAAAACAAAGGAGATGTTCCTAGATGTGCCTTTTTTAACCTGGCTATGAAAATAACGCAGGGTGGCTGATGCAGATGAGTAAAGTCATGGGAGTCAAGTCTCTCTATGTAAGGAAAAACTTCCAAAATAGAGAAGTGAAATTTATTTCCTAAGTCAAATAACTTATCTTTTTAGATGTGTTCTGTCTTTTCTTGTAGCCTAAATACAAAGACAAAAGGCTGGACATTGTTTAAGAACTTAATAACTCGGGTAAACTCTTTACTGGAAAGAGACGTTATCAACCCACTCAAAAATCTCCCTTTAAGCTTGACTACTTTTGAAAATCATTCCAAAAGGACCTGGTTTTTGTGAAGACAGTACATTTTTATGTGCACTTCTCATTGTAGGTCTGTCTTGTATGGAGACTTCTAAGAAAAGGGTGTCTGGATGCTTTCAGGAGAACCCTAAGGAAACCCTCCACAGTAAGGGCTATTTTCTTAGCTTATTCTGTTGGAACTGCTGTGGAGTCTGGTTCAGAATTCTTTATTCTTGGAAAGCTGACCCTTTCTTCTTGTATTACAGTAGAGTTTAAGACAACTGATATCTCCTTGTGTGGTTTTATTAACAGAAACTATTGCAGTAAACTAACTGGCTGATTGTTTTTGATTTGGAGAGTCTTCATCTGTTTGATCCTGGAAGTTACTGTAGGATTGTCTCTAGTAGAACCTGAGATTGGAAGGAATTTCTGACACAGGGGCAGGGGACCACCTGAATCTGCTGGCTGAGAGCAACATTGTGTGTGCCGTGACAGTGTTCCCTCATCTGCGTCGAGCACCCAGCCCTCTATGACACTTCAGAGGATGGAAAAGGCAGGCGTTGCCCTCCTTGAGATTCTGAAATTAGAGCCTGACCTCGTATCCACTTTATAAGCACCTTTTCAATTTTGAGTTTGTATGAACTAATGTCAGGGAGGCCAAATCCTGCATCCGTTTGAAGTTCCTTCTGTTTATATTTACTATTTAATATAATCTGACAAGCGTAGAGCTTAGTCTTTCAGTAGTGTGTGGGTTTTGGGAAATCTGTATCTGCTTTTCTGCAAATGTATGAAGTTGGAGAGTGATAGGCAGGCTTTCTTCATAGTGTGAGTGACATAAGCATAAGCCACAGTCCTGTCGGAAGATGGAGGGGAAGATGTTAATACTGTCTGATCTGAGAGAACTTTGATAAACATCAAGTACAAAAATGTCTATTCTGTTCATGTACTGTAAGTCAATATTGAAGACTGGGCTTGTTGTAGGAAGTATTGCAGTCTGAATAGTTCTTCACTGCAGTGAAAAAAATGAATAACCAAAAAAAGAAAAAGCTGATTTAGATGCAGGAAAAAATGTATTTGCTGCATTATAATGAATAATTTTGAATGCCCAGAGAAAATGGAAAGTGGATGTACAGGAAAGGGTGTAGGAAGAACAAAGGCATATCCTGTGTGAATGGAAGTGTGTGTGCTTTTTAAGTCCTTGAGACACAGGGTACATAGAATTAGGGTCTTTGCTTAGAAAGTAAAAATCTAATAATCTGAAAAATCTGCAAAACAAATATTCAATTCAGTGTAACTTTTAGGAATGGCTACTTTTTAATTCTAAACTGGGGGAAAACAGAAAGGTGTAAATCAGTATAAATGCACTTTTTATATAATTTTTCTGACAATTTATAGCCCAAATGATTTCAAGTTTTGAAGAAAATCATGTGTGCATTGAATTCCTAGCAGCCTTAATCATGTATAAATATGGGCCCTTGTGCTTCTGAAAATCCCTTTTTGTAATCCCTCTATCTACTGGGAGGAAAGTTAATTTGCATGAATTTATCATCTAGAAGCCAAAACTGAGTCAGTGGGCTCCCCAAAAAGTGGGTTCACCTGTAGGTGAAGGGTCTGTGCATCTGTGGATGAAATATTTTGTTTGATAAATCATGTTTTGTCATTATATCATGATTCATGATCTCAGGTCTGTTGTGCTAGGGGTTCTACTAAGGCTTAGACTGTTCCAGACCTGAAGAATTTTAAATGTAAGCCCTGGGTTTAAATCTTGTGTTACCAGAAGTTTTCTTATGACAATGGGGTTCTGTGTTGGCACAACCCCCTTTGATGTGAAAGGGTGTAAAAAAAAAATCCACCCTTTGCCCTTTAGTTGCAGCCTTCCTGGTACAGAGAAACCATGCTTTTCATCCTTTTTTTCCGTTGATTGTTTACATGTAATATTACAGAGCTTCATCCAGGTTGGGGTTAAGATGGGGAAGGAAGGAATTGGCAGTTTTCCCTGGGATGTTTGTGGGACTGCTGCTCCTCTGACTGGACTGGTGGAACTGCTGTGAGATATCTGGAAACCCCAGACAAATACCAACTATGTGTTAACAATCAGCCAGATGTCCACTTAGAGTGTGGGGATGTTTCATACTTACCATGGAGTCAGTGCAACCTGTGCAGCAGAGTACACACACAGTTAATGTATGTGTGCAATGAATCATCCAGTATGACTTCCCACACCTGCTCTGGCCATCTGAGGTTCTCAGATTCAGTGGTCTTACTTCACATGCTCTTTGAGGCATGCATCCGCATTTCTGCATGGAATTTTGTAGGTAGAACAGTGCAACAATTGCTGCTCCACAGAGAGATGAGGAGGGGAAAACCTCTGCTGTAGCTGTAGCTAAGGTTGCCCAAATAGTATCTCACCATACCACTGAGACCAAAAATGTAGAAGTAACAAAACATAGAACTTGCTGGATTTATAATCAGTGATGCTGCTTCAGTGCCCTGGAAAACTGAAGCTGCTGGGTAAAAATCCAGCATAGCTTTGATCCCAGCCCCTGGCACAAAACATACCATTTTACTTATGTATGTGCATACACACACACACACACATACACACACACACACACACATACATATACACACATATATTTGTGTAAAATATAACGCATATCATTCATTTAAAATAATAAAAAGTAAATAACAATAAAGGGTAGTTAATGCCTCTTTGCTCCTCGTGATTTTTGGTTTAATGAGATAAATGAAAGTAAAGTGATTGCAGTATCCTCGTCTTTTTGACATATCTTCAATTTTTGGAGATACCAGTTCCCAATTCATAAACCAAATGCTCTTAGAAGATGGCCCATATTCTAGAGCCTTTTATTTCTAGTGACTTGTAACAAAATGAACCTGAGTATGCTGAGATGTAAATCCCAAAGCCAGGATAAATTTAAAGCGGTTGAGGCTACCCTAGAGTTCAGATGTTAGATACCAGACAATCTAAGACTTTGTCTCTGAACAGCCAGTTACTGACTCAGAATTCAGTATCTTCTTAGCCCATTTCTGAAACAAGCTTTTTGTTCCGGTCTCTTTCATGGGACAATAAGAGCATCTGCCATCCAGACAGATTTCTGAATGCATCTCTTCTAAATGCACCAAAATATGGTATTACAAACAATGGTGGTTTTCTTTTGCTCTTAAATTATTAAGTTTATCTATGGAGTCTCTGCCCAAATCACTTCTCCTGTCACATTTATATGTCTTGCTGTCAGTATGGTGAGGGAGGTGGTGGGAAAGATCTGTTTTTTAATTGTTCTACATAATTTTTTTTAATTTTTTTTCCTGATTGAAGGTAAATCTTTGGAGTATGTGAAAAAATACTGCTCACTTTATCGTGCATACCTTTTTAGCCTATTTCTTTTTTTGGGGGTTTGAGGGTATCCCTGTTTCTATACCTTGTTGCTTTGCTCTTTACTTTGACTTTGCATTTTTTCCAGGACACATTTATTCAGTATAAAGTTATTAGCACAAAGAAAGGAAGAATATTAAGGTACTAATACAAGCAACACCAAAAGAAGGAAGAATAAAGTCTCAAAAAGAATAAATAATACTGAATTAATACTGCACAGTTAAGGTTGGTGGAAATCAGTCTTCTGCATCATTCTCATTGGAATATCATTTGCTCCTTTTCCCATTTCTGGCAACCATTTGCATCACTCATGCTTCAATCCTCCATGCTTCAGTTTATATTCTTTTTGGTCATGGCTGTAGTACTCAAGATCTGTCCGAAAGGCCCCTTCATCTAGAGCAGTCCAAACCCCAGCCTTGTATGTTGCATCAGCTGGTGGGAACTGGGCACATGACTTAAGAGGTTATGCAGCCACAGGAAGGGAGGGCACTGCCAGCAACACACATAGGGCTTTCATGCCCTTCAGGAGCTGGAGTCAAAAGATGGCCATGAGGTGGAGGAGCCCAGAGTGCTGCAAGAGCTGCTGCTCCACCAGAGCAAAACAGATATGAGTGAAGATCATATTTTGCCAAAGTGACTGGGGAAATGTCCTCAACTCTCTTAGTTCTTCTTCACTGTTAGTTTTGGTTGGTTTTTTTTCTTTTTCAATCAGCCTAGTGGAGAGACAATGGTTTGGGTTTCTCATCTAGTCCACTGTAACATTTCTCTGGAGCACAGACTATGTCATGCTTTGGTGAGTACCTTAAGAGGAATGCTCCTAGCCATGCCTCAGTGCAAATTCCTTTGTGGTAATTAATGAACTCCTTGAGTCTGGGTTCTGTGGAGTGAGTGGTGTGTGAAAATCTTGGCTGTGGCACTGGGAGGGGGAAAGACTGTAGGTTTGCATCTTCTTTTGCCTATAGATAGCCATACCTTTGAGAAGTTCCCGCGTGTCTGACTAGCAGATGCCAAGCTAACTTTGATCTCCTTTTTCCAGAGTAAGATGGATGAGGGAATCTGTCACATTGGACTTGGTGAACCCTAGAGAACTAGGTAGAGACCACACTGGACACACAGGCTATGTCTGAGATACACGGATCCACATATGCCATTACAAAAGGACTTGTGTGTGATGTGATGGTTAGCGGCCATCTTGGGCATAGTGATCTTGAAATAATACAGTTTTCAATTCTTGGAAAAGTAAAGAGTGGGTTCAGTAGAACTACCACCTTGGGCTGCTGGACGGCAGAGTATGGCCTGTTTAGGAGCCTGGTTAAGAGAGTCCTTGGGAGGCAGTCCTGAAGGGCAAAGTAGTCAAGGAGAATGGACATTCTTCAAGAAGGAAATCTTAAAGGTGCAGTAGCAGGCTTTCTCCATGTGCTGAAAGATGAGATGGCAGGTAAGAGAAGAGCTTTAGCTGGAACTCAGGAAAAAAAGAAAGAGTTTATGACCTCTGGAAGAAGGGACAGACAACTCAGGACAACTACAAGGATGCCATGAGGTTGTGCAGGTAGAAAATTAGAAGACCCAAAGCCCAAGCAGAACTTAATCTGGATGTACCATAAAAGACAATAAAAAAATGTTTTTATAAATAAATCAGGAACAAAAGAGCTCTATGGAGAATCTCCAGCCTCTACTGGATGCAGAGGGAAACACAGGAAAAAGGGTGAGGAAAAGGCTGAGGTACTTAATGCCTCAGTTTTTAAAAGCAAGACCAGCTGTTCTGTGGGTACCCTGCCTCCTGACCTGGAAGAGAGGGATGGGCAGCAGAATGATGCCCCCATAATCCAAGGAGAAATTATTAGTGAGCTGCTGCAGCACTTAGTCTATGGGCCCCAATGGGATCCACCTGAGGGTACCAGGGGAGCTGGCAAAAGTGCTCACTGGGCCACTTTCCATCATTTACCATCAGTCCTGGATAAGTGGAGGGGTCCCAGATGACTGAAAGATGGCAAAGGTGACATCTATCTACAAGAAGGGTTGGAAGGACTATTTGGGGAACTTCTGACCTTTCAGCCTGACCTTGGTGCCAGTGAAGGTAATGGAACAGATCATCCGGAGTCCCATCATACAGCACATGCAGGGTATTCAGGGGATTAGGCCCAGACTGCATGAATTTAAGAAGGGCAGGTTTGTCTATGATGAAAAGACATGCTTAGTGTCTTAGAGAGAAAGGTTGTGGATGTAGTCTACCTAAAGCCTTTGATACTGTCTCGCACNTATCTACAAGAAGGGTTGGAAGGACTATTTGGGGAACTTCTGACCTTTCAGCCTGACCTTGGTGCCAGTGAAGGTAATGGAACAGATCATCCGGAGTCCCATCATACAGCACATGCAGGGTATTCAGGGGATTAGGCCCAGACTGCATGAATTTAAGAAGGGCAGGTTTGTCTATGATGAAAAGACATGCTTAGTGTCTTAGAGAGAAAGGTTGTGGATGTAGTCTACCTAAAGCCTTTGATACTGTCTCGCACAGGATTCTTGTGGAGAAACTGGCCGCTCATGGCTTAGGTGGGTGCACTCTTTGCTGGTAAAATACTGTCTGGAAGGCCAGTCCCAGAGCTGGTGACTGATCACTAATGGGGTTCCTCAGGGATCAGTATTGGGGTCAGCGCTGTTTAATGTCTTTATTAATGATCTGGATGAGGGAATTGAGCGCACCTTTGGTGGATTTGTGGACAACACCAAGTTGGGCAGGAATGTTGATCTGCTGGAGGGCAGAAAGGTTCTGCAGAGGATTCTGGACAGGCTGGATTGATGGATTGGGAACAACGGTATGAGGTTCAATAAGGCGTTGGGGTCACAACAACCCTATGAAGCTCTACAGGCTGGGGAAAGAGTGGCTGGAAAGCTGCCCAGCGGAAAAGGCCCTGGGGGTGCTGGACAACAGCTGGCTGGNCAGGAATGTTGATCTGCTGGAGGGCAGAAAGGTTCTGCAGAGGATTCTGGACAGGCTGGATTGATGGATTGGGAACAACGGTATGAGGTTCAATAAGGCGCTGGGGTCACAACAACCCTATGAAGCTCTACAGGCTGGGGAAAGAGTGGCTGGAAAGCTGCCCAGCGGAAAAGGCCCTGGGGGTGCTGGACAACAGCTGGCTGGACATGAGCCACCGTGTGCCCAGGGGGCCAAGAAGACCAATGGCATACTGGCCAGCAAAAATAGCATGGCCAACAGGACCAGGGAAGTGATTGTCCCTGGGTACTTGGCACTTGTGAGGCTGCATCTTGGATCCTATGGTCCATTTTGGGTCCCTCACTATATGAAAGACATTGCAGTGCTGGAATGTGTCTAGAGAAGGGCAATGAAGCTGGTGAAGGGTCTGGAGCACAAGTCTTATGAGAAGTGGCTAAGGGAGCTGGGTTTGTTTAGCCTGGAGAGGAAGACTCAGGGGAGACCTTATTGTTCTCAGTGATCTTAAGGGTCTTTTACAAATTAAACAATTTGATGATTCTGTGATTTTTCTGTGCCAAGCAGATGTATCTGTTGATTTATGGCATTCAAAAAACCCTGAAGAAAGACCTTACTGCAAGCCTACCATGTTTTTGGGAACTCTAGAGCCAAATGCAGATGCTCTGGAATTGTGAGGAACAGGAGAGTGGAAAGCTGCTTTCAGGCTTTCTGGAGAGCTTCATCTGGTGTTGAGGATGAAGGACCATAATTCTGAGAAGGCCCTTCTGTGGATTTCCTGACAGGGATTTACTAGTTTACATCCTCAGTCTGGTGTATGGCATCTACAATGTGATGTAGGACAGCTGGCAAATCTCAGATGCTTTCTATAGGGTTTACTTCATAAGGCAAAACAGTTGGAAATTTCTGCAGAAAGGAGCAGATCATACAGCGTAGTTTCTTTGGGGATGCCTTCAGAAATTAAAACCTGGCTTCTCTTATGTCGTTCATGCAGTAGAAAGCTCCCTTTTAAAGCAGCTTGATTGTCTTTTACAGCAGACTCGTGAAACTGTGTGAGCATTGCTTACTATGGAAGAGCTTCTATACGTCCTATAATCTGAAAACAGTTTATTTCCTGTAGTAATTTTTTTGGTCATATGAGTCTGTGAAAAGATAGTTTATCTTGATTACTTGCAACAAAAATAAGCCATGCCACATGCTTTTCCAGGACCCAGTTGCCTGATTAAAGGTTTGTCATGCTGAAATAAAACCAAATAGGGACAATAGTAGCATTATGCTCTGGACTAAAAGAAGTGTTATTGGCTTATAAGCAGTTTATTTTTCTCTTGGTTTTTTTTTTCAGCTTGGGTACCTGTGAAATGAGTGACCCTTCCAGACATGATTTCAAAAGGGAGAAAACTTCTTTCAGTTGGTCAGACAGTTTAGTCTTAAAACAATAGTGATATGATAAAATGTATTGTTAGTGCGGCTTAAATTATTTTGATTTTTAATACTTTGAAACTTTACTGCAGGTGATGATGATAATAACTTGCTTTTCAAATGTGTGCAAGTTGTCTGTCTTCATGAAACAGGTCTCTAAGACCAGGGGGACAGCAACATCAAATACGTGCGCAGAAATTTCCCATCCATCATTTAGAGTAGCTAGGGAGCCATGAATGAGAGAATATATTTCACATGGAATACTCATGCTATTCTGAATATTTTTAATTATGCTATCACCCAAAACTACATTTCAGTTAGTATTTAAAGTGTAGGAATTTGCTGATTTAGGAGATCAGTGAGATGAAAAGAAGCTTCAGTGAAGTGAGAGGCTTGGAACTGTCTGCCAAACCTTGTTTGCAGGAAAGAAAAAGAACTTAAAATACAAAATTTTACCAAAAGAAAAAGTTACTGCCAGAAGGTTGTGATTTTTTATTTTTTTTTTAATGTAGGAGTATTCTAATGAAGTTTTTCAGTATTTGAGCTGTGATTCATAGATGGCTTCCAAATCTTTTAATTTCAGTACCAATCATGTTTTCGCTTTGCATATATGTTCAGACAGAACAGATCTGAAGTCTGAACTGGAAAGCACTTTGAAATTAAATGTACCTTGAGACTACGATTGGACTTACTGCTGGTCAGGTCTGTTACTCAGTAGATTTTGGGGCTGACAGATGAGACATAACCTTCAATCACCATAGGGATCTGCATACAGTAAGGACTTAAGCAGAGAAGCAGACCATTTGTCTGGAGTTAGCTGAGATTGATGCCATGTTGGGATATGCTGTGTTGTTCTTCTGTAATTTTCTTTCTGTGTGCTTAGAAGGCACCTATCATCATGGCATTTTGCTTAGATTTAAAAAGTAGAAATAGTGATAGCAATTTGTGGGGAGGTTTTTTATTATTTTTGGGGGAAACAAGTTGCTTAGTTCACAGGTATTGGTTATGTACAACAGATAAGCAGAAAAAAATCGGTATGCTGTGTAAAACTACTCTTATATCTTTCCTTAAGGTTTATTTTGAAAGAATTTTGGATTTTCAGTGAAGAAAATCTGTTTGTGAATATCACTCGATATTCAGGGATTTACTTTTTTTAAACCAAAGGAGACAGGAGTGCCCGCAAGCCAAACTGTTTCAGAAGTCAGGCAGAAAAAATGACTGAGTTTGGCTATGATGCCTTAGACTACATTTTGGTTTTACATTTCTGTACCTGTATTCCTTGGTGAAGCATGATGTCTGGGCAGATATATCTGACAGGACATACCATGGCCAGGAGTACATGTCCACAGTGTACCAGCTCCCCTTAAAAAAGGTTATGTTGGAAAAATCATACAGTAACAGAGCTCGAGCTCAGGGGAAGACTGTGTACTCCCACTGCATGTATATTGGTCAGGAAGGCTATTCGAGAAGATTCCTTTGTGAATCTTTCCTGCAGGAGGAGATACTGCCTTCAGTGAATGAACAGAGGCAGCTTGACATAATGGTATGACTTGCAGTACAGAAAAATTCTCTTGAATGTGACTTTACTACTCCTCCAGCAGAGGAATGATGACCTCTCCTTCTGAGTTTCTAGGGCAGTAAAGGAGCTTAGAAGGTGTTCTGTGTGTTTGATACTGTCTGCATCTGATAATGCTTCCTAGGACCACAATATTTTCTTTCTATTATCTGAGAAAGCTGAGAGATCTGTCTAGGCAGTAGAATGGGAGAGAATGCTTTAGTAATCACTCTGCTTCTTAATGTCTAGGAAATCTTTTTAAATTGCCTTTATCACCATTTTTCTGTCATATTTTGAGGTAATTTGATATTTTTACATTGTTTTTTAGCTCGAACCTCGCAGTTTCAGAGAGATATTTCAGTGAGTTTGCCATGTTGTGATAGAAGCCAGGAGAGATGCTTTTTAAAGATAAAAAATCCAGTCAATTTTTTTATTAGACTACAAATATAAAAAATTAGTTATACATATGATTGTCACCTATTATCTTCAGTGGTCAGAGTTAGTGCTATTCTGGGTGCCCTGACTGCATTTCAACCCATAAGATGTGATAAGTTTTTTTCAAATTTAGCCATTATTCCATTGTGTTTTTTCATGCTAGGAACAGTGAAAGGGAGACTTGCAATGTCACTGCAATGTATTTTTTTAATTATATAACTGAAATGTGATTAATTCTGAACTATTTTAACATCACATTTTGTAGCAGAATTTATACAGCATGTAGTTTTATCCATATACTACATTATCTATATTCTAGCTACCCAATTAAGAAAAGTAACAAAGAATACTGAGTCAATTAAATGAGCAAATTGACCCTTGTGAGGGCCTGTTTAACAAGCTCTTTTACATCTAAACCTACAGATATTAATCTGATGGAGAATTTCTTTAGTTCTGACAAAAAATGGCAGCCTGTTATACATCTATGTTGGGGATGTACACCGCTTCATCAAAATACTGTTGCTGTTGACCAACAAAATATTCCAGTCCTCTGTGGACAAAAGAGACAGGAAATGTACAAAAATACTTTTATAAGCTACAATTATCTCTTTGGAGTGCAAGATTACTTGATTTGAGGGTTTATAGTGTTTGATGGAGAGAACAGTTCAAAAGTGTTAAACCACTTTACCACCACCCTGTGGTAAAGAAAACAGTCAGTGTTTAAGAAAAAAAAAATCTGTAGAAGATTAGCATTTTTATTGCATTAGAAACATTAGGCAATATTTTATCAGCTTGTGATCAGTATCACAGAAACAACTCCTTGATTAACAATATTTTGGGTAAGTATCACAGTTTAAAATTTTGCATCTGAGTGTTAAACACACATGTAACTTTAAATACAGTGTTAGTTTAGACCCCTGCCTCCATATTACTAGCATTTAAAACAAAAAAAACCTAATTAGTAATTCTAGTTTACTTATAGCTCTGTTAATTAGATTTAGTTCCAAAATATAGGTGATTTATCATCTATCTTGAGTATAAAGCATTGGAAGGACAAATAATAATTTAAACAATTATGCCTATCTTTAATCAATTAGTTTGGTAACTTGGTATGCCTTTTATGAGCATCCAGAGGAAACAGTAGGTGGGTGAGAAATTAGTTTCCTAAAATTCTATATTTTCTCATGGCGGCAACAGGAAGTCAGTATTTTACAGAGACAAAGAAGATCTGTCATAGGTAAGTGTTTACTGTTGCGTGGAAGATGATAAATGTAATTTCAAAGTGCCAGCATAAATAATTATAAATACATTTATTAATCTAAACTTCAGAAAACTCAGACAGGAAAGATGAAGTCTATAATAGTCTGTCACTTTGAATCACATGATAAAATAAAGCAGAATTGAAAATGTATCAGTAAAATAAATCAATGAAACTAAATATGCCTGTTAATATAGAAGTAGTATTTTGGAAACAAGATCTGAATCTGTGCTTTAAATTGTAAGTAAAACCCAACCTTCATATAGGAAGGAGAAATGCTCTGTAATGAAGTGATAATTTAATAAATTTCGTCATTTATTAAATCAAATTTAGTGTTTTCAAAGTATTTCCTATTAGTGTATTCCTTTACTTCACTCTTTTGCTTATGCACTTCAGAGTGGTATACTGTAATAGACATATTTCATAATACCACATCATATAAATATTCAGAAAAAGTAGGCATGTATACTTGTACAATATAAGCATAGGACTAATGCTGAAGCAAGAGAGCAGATCTGGAAAAGAAGTAAGATGAACGAGACGTCTGCTATATAAAGCTTACAAATGTCAGTAATTTTCCTTCCAACATGTCTTTGCAAAATGTCCTTCTGCATTTCTATGTTTTTATTTAGAAATCTCTTAAAATCATTGTACAAGCAAAAAAGCTTTAGCTACGTTTAGTTCAGCTTGCTTTGCTGAATTGGAGTATTCACTCCAACAATCAAACACGCCATAAAATGTCTGGAAAATTAAACCTGCATCATTCCTGCATCCATTTTAGCAAAGGATGATAATTAAGTTGTTCAGAATGGCTGAAAGGCAAGAATCAAAATATTGCTTGACTACCTCTGGAAGGTGAATGATTACATTGCTTTACATATTGTGATTTAACGTGAGAGAGTGCTGCTTTCCTTTCATTTTTTTGATTTGAATTTGGGAGTCTTAGTTCTGGCATGTCTCAGGTTTTTCCTGCTTTGCTAAACCTGGATTGATTCTCGTCTTCCAGCCATGAGGAGCCTGGTGCGACTCCTTTCAGCATTTGCCTGTGCAAAGTAGAGGAAAATGATAGATTAAATATCAGCAATTCTTTGCTTTTTTTTTTCCTTTAGTGCTGTTTCCTAGCATAGGCTGCAATTTTAATTATATGTGACTGTGCCATTCACATCTCTGATTTGGGAAACTGGTATTCTGGAGCTGAGGCAAAGCAGTTTTGTCATCCTTTTCCTTGCAGTGGTGTATCTCAACAGGAGTTGCTAGAATTAACTGTAGCTGCTTTGGAATTTCTGCCCAGACAGGGAAATGTGCAGGAATGGTGTCCAGGATGTATGGGGCTGGCTGAGTAGGGAACAGTGTCTTCTTAAGGGATTACAGAGTGAGAAATTACATAATCCATTTTTTTTTTCTTATAGAGAGGTAAACCACATACTCATAATCAAAACAAGCTAAGGTCTCAGCAGATTTTAGTGATACCCTAGAGAGTGGGGTTTTGAAGGTACTCTAAGGCATAAGCAAGCAAGAAGTAAGATTTTTCTTAATTTTGCTTTGTTGTACTCTGATCCTGTAAACTTTCTGTTCTCATGCTTGCTTCTGCTCGAGATGATAAACCCTGCTACAGAGAACAGAGTAGTTTCTGTTGATACAGAACTTTGTATAGCCTTAAGTCAAAGCCATTGCCAATAGTACATTGCTAAAAATATAACTTTTGAGCTGTTAAATTTAATTAAATTATTTTGTTTGAGATGTCAGTGTTTGGAATATGTGCCTTCAGAATGTCTGGCTTTTGCCTTTTATAATTTCAAGAATGTTTTAAAAATAAAAGTTTTTAAGTTTAAGGTATTTACTTCACTCTTTTGCTTATGCACTTCAGAGTGGTATACTGTAATAGACATATTTCATAATACCACATCATATAAATATTCAGAAAAAGTAGGCATTTAAAATTACATAATTAAAATTTAATCTGAAAGCAATATTCCTTTTAAGTCATTGGCATAGCTTTTTGCAAGAAGTGGAGAGTGTTTCAGCAGCTAAAACCAGCAACCTACCCTAAGCCAATTATGTGATGTGCCCATTAGATCATGCTGCTTTCAACATCAGCTTAGCAGTGGTATGGCTACCAATGCCATATATGTTTAAAAATAATTCTACAGTTCCTCAGAAATTCACACTGCTTGCCATTACTTTGCTGTACATTCAGTCTGATTTCATTTTCTGCTTGCTTTTCTCTGCTGTGGTCTTCCAGCAAAGCAAGCAGTAACACTGCAGAAGAGAGAAAGAAAACTCCTGTTGATGGTGTCTATGCATAGGATACTCTCCCATTTCCTGAGATGGTATGGGGCTTTTGGATAACACTGTTCTTCATTCTTTAATTGTCCAGCCATATACGCTGAGTTATTTCCTTCCTTCCTTCCTTCCTTCCTTCCTTCCTTCNCTTCCCTTCCTATCCCTTCCCTTCCCTTCCCTTCCCTTCCCTTCCCTTCCCTTCCTTCTTTCCCTCCCTCCCTGAATTAGATATTATCTTGTAGCATGTGGTCTGAGTCTTTGTCTTTCCTTTGAGCACCTTGATAAATCTTGAAAGGACTAATTTAAACTCTTTACAGCTGCTGAAATTTTAATGAGATTACTTGGTCTGATAACATACTTCTCTCTCCCATTAGAGTATATATTTCAGGTAAATTTAATTGTTTCTTTAAGCTATGTGCATCTTCAGAAATTGTCTTAAAATAATTTTGATTTATTTTGCAGTACTGTAAGTTAAAGGGGATTTTTTTTTAAGCCTTAAGCGTAGCACTTGGTGACACAAACTACAAACCTTTGTAACTTTTTTTTTGATGTAGGTAATTTTGAACCTAATCATGGGTTGATTCTGAAAGCAGAAAATTGTAGTTAAAGCTGGATTTTTTTTTTTATTGCCTTCTAAGTTAAAAATTTGATAAAGATGCTGAATATAAAAACTATTTTCTATTAAGCAATAATGGCAAAATAGAAAAGCAGTAAAAGATACTTTTTTCCTGGACCACTTTCCCACCATCCTTACCAGCCTTTCAGCATGGTATGGGCTGTGCAGAACTGAGCACTGTTTCTCTCCCTTGTTTGGTATATGGTGCAGGTTTTTTTGAGGTCAGCTGCCTGTCTCAGCCCCCAGAGAATGAAAAAAGCCTCCGAAATGAATACTGCAAGTCAGTCTCAATGCCTATTAACGTCATGCCATACAAAGTTCATGGAGTTTCCACCATTAGAGATGATCAAGAACTTGATTGGACATGGTCCCAGGCAACCTGCTGTAGCAGACTGTACTTGAGCAGGATGGGGTTGGATGAGGGATCTCAAGCAGTCCTTCGAAAGCTCAAGGATGCCAGGATTCTGTAAAATTAAATTCAGCAGAAAAATTTCCTCCAAACCAGGACATTTCTCTACATGTTAAATTTCCTACGTCTCTGTATTCTTAAGTGAAAAATCATCATGATGTCAGAATAACTGCCTGGATTTTTATTTTGATTCAGTTTAAGTTCTTATATCATCAGGATAATAATATTTAAAATGTGTAGGCATTTTGACATCCTCATAATTGTAATGCTTCAGTATCATGTGCACAGAATGCTTTGTTTCTTGGGAACTTCCATTAGTATCTCTTACAGCCCTGTTAAATACTTTGAACTCACATAATGCATATTCATTTTACTCAACCATCTTCACATTCAGCCAGAGATTCATAAACTGCTTTACTGTTGACTGGATGTCAGAGTCAAAAGTGGCAAAAGTGATAGACACCTCCATTAGCAGTGATGTTGTCAGCAAATCATACTGTTGGCATAGGAAGTGATCATCTCTGTGTCGGGCTGCTTGCCAGTCTGAAATCATTAATGGTACTTGTACTCAGGATGGCTACTTTAATGGCCTTTTCTTAGGGTCTGCATTATGGTAAGTCCTATTGCTGTAATTCCAGTCCTCCTACCAGACCTCCTGACTGGCAGAACTTGGAACATAGTACAAAGGTAAGTTTTGGCTTCAAATGTTAGTTTCTTTTTAAGATAAATGCTTTAATAATGCAGACCATTTTTACTTTCATTATCACTGTCATAGATTTTATTATACGAACCAAGCATATTTTAGGGGGACCTTAACTGCCCTTAGGAGCTTTCATCTTTTTGAAGTTACAAGGAATAAAGCACTTACCATTTCTGAAACCACATGTACAGATAGATCTCTGTTTCTGATTCTGGTATAATATGACAGGGAATGCAAGTTGCAAGAAAAAGTCAGCCTCTGAAACCCGTTAAATCTGCAGGTGGTTTGGAGTGAGATTCTTCTCATCTAGATTTTCTAGTTAGTGCTGTTAAAAAGTACATTTTTTGTATACTGAGAAAAGCATCTGTAATAAGTTGAATGTAATCCTTTGTAGCTATTTTTTTCGCCCTTAACTCTTGAGAGACTGCAGGTGACTAGTGACTTGTTTTTTAGAAAACAAAATTATTTCAGAATAACTGAATCACTGTTTCTCCACCAAACCATAGGGCTTTAAGAGACTTCTGGGTATTAGGATTGATAGCTACTATATTTATGTAGCTCCTTCACTTGCATCTTTATCTCTCCATCTCAAAGGGAAAAGTGAAATGAAAATATCACTAAAAGTAGGGAACCTCCACCAGTTGACTCAGTTCCGAGTTGAGTCTTGGGAGGTACCCAACTTATTTCTTCAAGGTGAACAAACTCAGTGGTAGCAGAAACCTTGCAATTAGCTAAATTTGTGTTTTACTAGAGCACACTCAGATGCTCTAAAACAAGATAACTTTAACCAGAGAAAACTCTAGTCTGCTAGATGAATCTCAGCTGAGCCTCTTGAAAACGGGGAATTGGTCCAACTTCAGACTTTTCCTGAGCCGCACAAACTCATGTGCTTCCTCTGGTCTCTAGAGCGGTGCTCTTCCTTCCAGTCTGTCAGTTGCCTGTGTTGAAAGTCTCCCTGGCAGCTTTTCAAATTTAGGTTTTATCGGTGCCCTCCCTTTCTGACAGAGAGCTGAGGAGCATTGAGGAGCAAAACAGTTTCTCATCTGGCCCCAGGAAACCAGACAGGGTGATGCAATGTGTTGGCCTTCCTCTTCTTCTTCACTTCCTTCCTTTCTGGGTTAAACATATATAAAGTAGGTACATGATAAACTGAAAACAAATTAAATAATTCTACCATCTGTTACAAGCCATCAAAACAGAAGTAGGATGAAATATGAATTCATAATAGATTTAAAAATATAGTGCAGTTTGGAGAGAAAGCAGGTGAATGTTTATGTAACATAGCTTGCCATGGGAAAACAAAGTCATGCATTTTTGACTTGTTAATGATTTTCCAGCTTCTTAAATAGAATCAGAGAAATTTATCCAGATACCGTTTCAAACAGTCACTGTCATCACAGAGCTAGGTAAGGCTCTGTAGGTGCCTTCCTTCCTGAACAGGTGGACAAATACATTATAGGTATTGCTGCCCTATTTTCTTTCATAAATTAGTGGGTTTAATTAATCTGTTTGTTTCTGGTTGAATTGCTTCTCTTTTGGCTGACTTCACCCCCTGTAGGAGCCATTCTGTCCAGTGGTGCAGAAAACCATATCCATGATAAGAAGCTTGATGAATCACGAACAGGCATAATTTATACAGAGGATTTGTTCTTGTTTTATCCAGGATATGCAAATAAAATGACCGTGGTGCAAAGATTTTTGTAGCGGGACTTAGTACAGACTCACCTCTGAGACCAGAAGATTAAACACGATTGACGGTTGTTGGGGAAGGTTGAGTTTTTGGTTAAGCGTTTACTTTTGGTAAGCTTGGTTATCTTCAGAAGGTTTCAAGGAGACCAAGGATATTTATGACCAATGTTGTGACCAAAGAGCTGGCTAGTCACCAAACTCTTCCACATTCCTTTTTTAAAAAAAATTATTTTACAGAACAATGATTTTTATTATTCTTAGCCTTTTTTCTGTGTATATAAAAAAACATACTGCAGAACTCTCAAGTTCTTTAAATTGCTTCTGAATAAAACACAAATTTTAGCAAAGAACAACTTCCAGAAGATTTCCTTAGCTAAAAGGTTAGTAAAACAGTGTCGATCCAGAGAGAATGAAAAAAAAAACCACCCCTCTGTTCTTCAGGAGTGAAAGCTGTTCTTCACAATACAAGAGTTTTCTATTGGCTTTGCCTTTCAATTGTGAGATGTTTCTGGAATTCAGGCCATGGTTTCACAGCAGGCAAGAGTAGGATAAGGAGATTTCTTGATCTTAAGTCATTGCATTAATACAAATTAATGTGGAAATTGGTTCCTTTGTATTACAGCATAATTTCAGAATCAGTAGCTTTAGAATGTACTTACTAAATTATGTCTATTGAGTTAAATAGATTTAATTGTGCTTCACTGAGGAGTATGTAACACCCTTTGAGGATTTCTTTATTATCGATACAATTTGTATTTAGAAATGTATATATGTACAAAAAAAATAACCTAATATCCTAAACTGCTAACCTAAAATTAAGAATGTGAATGTGGAAAAAACCTATTCATACAGTACATTAGATGGTCTATTTATTGCATTATGATAATTTTGCACATCTTTTTAATGAATTAAAAACCATTTTGAGAAAAACAGGTGCTGCTAAAGTTGAGACTTCATCAAGAGGCATCATACTTGCAAATGAGGGAAACGGTGATAAGTAACACAATGTTGACCCAATCTGCTCTGGGCTCTTCAAGTCGTCCATTAGATCTTCAAACCGTGGCATGGGTCTCTTATGAAGCATGAACTCTTTGTTGCTTGTTAACTGTCTTGTTAGTAAAGAATAAGAGTTGAATAGGATGAGCTAGAATGATGCCCTTCCTCATTATTTCAAGGAATGGTTTTTTTAGTCTACCCAAACAGAAGGAATTTCTTGTCTTGGACGGAGGCAGTTTGTCCGGCACTGTGATGTGTACTGGACAGAGGGAGTTATAGATGAACTGAAACTGGAATTCAGTTCTACCAGTTTCAGCAGTCAACTGGAAGGATGGACACAAAGTTTATGCACTCAGGGACATGTGACAGGAGCATAGTGGTTTAGCTGTGCACAGCCTTCCTTTGGTTTGTTTTTGTGTACTGCCTGCTGCAGCGTAGAGCAGAGTTCAGTCTTTTGAGCTATTTTACCAAGAAAATGACAGCCTATTAAGCATTTGGATTGCAATGTGCAGTATAGAAAACTGGTTGGTGGTGTTAATAAATGTTGCCTGTCAGCCTCAGCAGTCCTGTACTGTCAATTTTCTAGTAAATAGGAACTTTTAAGCTAACTTATTCAGTAAAGTGAGTGAGCAGTTAACTTTATGGCATTTTTCATAAGTCTCTCCCAAGTAGTTACTGTTGCTTGTGTTCAGTGCTGACTTTTAGTGCATTGGACTACGTTTTATACTGTGATGCACATTTAGCCAATATGTAGTTGCTGCATGCAACTTTAATGTGCATGAGGAAGAACTTAATTGTGTGGGTGACCATGCATTGGAGCAGATTGCCCAGAGAGGTGGAATCTCCCTCACTGGAGATACTCAAGAACCATCTGGACACAGTCCTGTGCCATGTGCTTTAGGATAGTCCTGCTTGAGCAAGGAGATTGGATAAGATGACCTACTGTTGTCCTTCTAACCTTACCCGTTTTGTGATTCTGTGGTTCAGTATGTATGTTCCATGAATTCTTTAGAGTTAGAGGTGAATGGTAACATCTCTTTTCCTTTCGTGATGTTTCTGATTTTCCCTAACCAACAAATTCAAAGATCCTGTCAGGAATTGTAGTGTTGAAATGACTTAAAAAGCAGGATTAAAATAAACATGTTTCTCAGAATTGGACATATACAAGTCCATGAGACCTGATGACATGCACTAACAAATGCTGAAGGAGGTGGCTGATGTCATTGCAAGACTACTGTCAATTATCCTTGAAAGGTCATGGTGGCTGGGAGAGGCTCCGAAAGACTAGAAGAAAATGTCATTCCTGTCTTTGAAGATGGCAAGAAGGAACATCTAGGGAACTACAGGTCAGTCACCTTCACCTGCAGCCCTACAAAGGTTATGGAGGAATTAATCCTAGAAATGGTTTCAAACAAATGAAGGACAAAATGGTAATTATGCACCTTACATGCACTTACAAATACATGACCCACCCCATAGCTTTCTACAGTGGGGTGGATAAGGAGAAAGCAATAGGTGTTGCTTACTTTTTTTTCAGTAAGGCTTCTGATATTGTCTCCTATGACAAACTTATAGACAAACTGAGATGGGGGTTCAGTAATCAGACAGTGAGGTGGATTGAAAACAGTCTGAATGATGGGGCCTACAGAGTGGTGGTCAGTGGCACATAGTTCACTTGGAGACAAGTTACAGGTTGTGTACTCCTGGGGTCAATACTGTGTCCAGTGCTGTTTAACTCCTTCATTAATGAGGGTGAACCTTTAGCATGTTCACAGATGGCATAAAACTAGGAGGAATAGCTGACACATGAGTGTGTTGCAATTCAGCCAGACAGGCTGGACAACTGGGCAGACAGAAATCTTACTAAGTGCCACAAAGGAATATGTAAAGTCTTGCATCTGGAGAGAAATAATGACAGATCCTGGTACAGGCTAGGGAATGAACAACTAGAAAGCAGTCTTGCAGAAGACGACCTGGAGATTTCATCTTTGGAAACCTGCAGTAACTGACCCTGCTTGAGCAGCAAGCTTGAATACCAAAGATGTCAAGATGACCCTATTGACCAAAATGATTCTGCATGAAAACCGGACTTATTACACCTACTATTGAAGCTATACATTCAAGAGACAGAGAAGTAACAGAGAATGAAAGGGAAGCCTTGCACATTTTTTCTCCGGAAGTATTTTAAATGTTCTGTTTGGGAAAATGGAAGATTTGAAGATGACTTTCTTTCCTTCCACACGCTTCTGGAATCTTTTGCCTGTTCTTGCTTGTATTTTCTCTGTCCAGGGGTTTCTTGTAGCTGCTGGTGTATCCTGCTTCTGTACCTAAGCATCAACTTTTCTTTGGCAGCCTTGCTTGACTTCTAGGTTTTGGTGGGATTTTCTAGATTCTCTCTTTTTTTTTTTTTTTTTTTAAATTTAGTTAACCTACTTTTTGATTCTAAACAGCTAAACAAAGTTACTGCAATGAACAGGAAGGAGTAGTTGTAACTCTCACCTGACCATCCAACTCAATGTTTTTTGCCTTCCTGGTCCTGATTCTTTTACCACTGTGATGGGATACCTGTCAGAATTGGAAGAAGATATCTTTGGGGTGATGGAGTGAAGTGTAGAGAAAGTGAGACTAGGGCACAATGACTTGAAAGACAAATGGAGTTAGAAGAAGGGAAAATTAAATAAGTGCAATTCATTAGTGGAATACACAAGAGGGAGATAGATACGTTGGGCTAATCAGGAGGCTTAGGGAAGATGTAGCAGTGTAGAGCTGTGGGATATTTGTATTTGCATAACTTTGGTGTATGAAATTTTATGCAAATTTTCTCTCAGACTTTGCAATGGTTTTCTAAGAGTAGGTGTATCCTACAGCCCTACTAAGAATAGACTGGGCATCTTTAGAAAATCATGGTTTAAAAAAAAATAAGTGGGAAGTGGAAACATTAAATAGAAAGTGGAAAAGCATAGCAGAATAAGCGAAAGGGAAGAAATAGCACAACTGAAAATTAAAGGGATAATTAATGGAGGAAGAAGATGGCAGTAATTGTGTAAAATGTGGGAACAAACTAGAAAAAAACATTCGCCATCTCTGTCTGTGAGGGAATCAAGTTGGAAACAGCTCAACTATATGCCACTTTTGTGATTGCTGTCCCTCACTGGTGACATTTTCTGAAAAAAATTGCCACTCCCAGTGTTTAGATGGTGTTATGGAAAGCTGTTATGTTTTGAAAAAAGAATTTTAGAAGTAGTGGCAAAGTTTCCTAATTTATCTCAATTGACAAAGTTTAGTCAGCTTTGGATATGTGATCTAGGTGTACTTAACACCTGAGAAAATAATAGTAATTAATAACAAGTTATTTTTTAGATATTTATTTGTACTACTGTTTTGCTTCCATTTGGGTGCTAGAACATCTGATTTTCCCTGGGGAGAGACTGTCCTAGTGAGGTGAGACAACTGGCCTTTTATATTAAAAACTAACAAAAAATTAAGTTGGTAAGCCTCTCTCTTTTAAGTTTTCTATTTGTAACAATCTCAATAACGAGAAGCTGGTGTTAAACTTTTAATATGTAAAGTTACCTGGATAAAGAGTACTGTTGCTTTTCTCAGAGCAACCACCTCTAAGTTCAGTGCATATTTTCTTTAAAAATACTCTTAATAATTGATTGTACATATGTTGATCATTGTGAAGAATTGTGTATTGATGTTAAATTCAAATGAGATTAGTCCTTTTATTTTTCTTGCTTTTAGATGTGACAAATTACTGAGATCTGTGTATGAGTGTACTGATGTCATGAATATTCTAGGTTTCATGAAGTTTTCTTTGTGAGCTGATGTAGATCTTTGTTAACAGGAAAATACTTAAATCCTTGAGAATGTAGTCTCAGTGCCACTGTTGGCATCCACTTGTATTTTCCCATCACCATTTTGTCTCATCATCATGTATTTTCTCATCATCAGCTGATGATGATGCACTGTGTGATCAGTAGTAAGGCACTACATTTTTCTGTGCAAAGTTGATAAAAGTGAAAAATAAGTGAACACTTATTTTTTAGCTGGTATTATTACTGAAAATATTTTGATGCCTTCAGAGAGAAGATGCTCAAGAAAAGCAGCACATAAGTGGTATAATATTTATTTCTACTAGCATTGCTTCTATTTTTAGAAGCACTGCAGGTCTCATAGAACTCATTTTACAGGAAAAAAATACAAATTACTTCCCTACTCCTTGCCACTGCTCTCATTTTTTTCAACTCTTCCCATCCTGCTTTTAAAATTAGACTTCTAAGTAGAAGTCTTTTAAAAAGCAGCCACTGGGGGACATGTTCATTATATCTGCTCTTCTTCTTGCTCATTGAGCTTTAAGTTAGATGATTGAAGTTGGGACAGCAGTTGCAAGCAATTGAACTGATGACTTGGAAGAAAAGCTAGCAGGTGAGTTCAGCAGGGTGTTCTTTTTACAATGTAGTTCCTTGATTACCAAGAAAACAGTGCATTAAATTTTTGCAGATAGTTGGTGCAGGTAATAATACAAGCCCCATCTCTATCCCATTAAACTGTAATAAATCTAAAGCTGCAAGTGGATGGGGAGTGGAAGTGTGTGGATAATACTGTGCTCCTCAGGAATTTGGTTTACAGGCTAGGAAGGTGATGCAGGAGGTAGTTTGATTATATTTATGGTATTGACTATTCAATTTTCATAAAATTATCAATTGTATAATACTTGGAAAATAAAATCCAAAAGAAGCTTTTGTCTTCCAGTCTGCTTTTTGATCCATCATCCCACATAAATAATTCTGGATAGAATTAATAATGTAGATATTTAGTGTTTGAAAATGGGAGATGTATGCTGTGAGTTCAAAAAAATAAGAAGGTAGTTATGTCAAAATAAGATATTCAAGCAGGGAAAAATTTTATTTCCTTTCAGAGAAAAGAGGAGTTGCTACTGTTTTATAAATAATAAAAGGTTTTGTTTGGCGGAAATAGTCTTATGTAAGTAGGCATATCTATGCCTATGGAATCAAATATATTTTTAGTTTTTAAGTTTCAACATTGTTAGTGGAAGTGACTTCACGTCTTTCCAGTACACTTTTGGTACTGTAATAACCTCAAACTCTAGGCATTTCTATTTATGTTTACACACACAATGAAATCAAGAAGTGGTGGATGTATACAAGTAGCATCAGTGCTGTGATGAAGTGCTCTTAAAATAAGTATGCACAAGTAGAAGTGTCTGGAGATATAAAATATTCAGAGAGTTGAATTAATAACCGAGAAAGACGGTTTGATGTTCTGAAAGTTTCTTTTTAAAAAAAAAAAAGCATCAATTATGGATTAGTATAAAGCTGTTTGATTATCTGGCGGCAGTGGGTGTTGTCTCTATGGTGGTAAGAGAGGGAATTGTTTCGAGGCAGCTGCACACTGGTGGTGTGACCTGAGGGCAGTGTGGCTGGGCCAGCCTAGCCCAGGGCTGGGACACGGCGCCAGCATCTCCTCGAGGGCATGGTCACTCAGAGGCTTAAGGAGGGCATCTCCTGCACTGCAGCCTGGTGGGCTCTCCTGGCAGTGATGTAGATGGTGCTGACATTTCTTCAGGCTGACTGCAAGGAGGTGTCTTCCCGCTGGCCGAAAGCTAGTGAAGCTGCTGAGTCCTCCGTCACAGTGACCTCTGAAATGCACTGCATGCACAAAGATAGAATTGTGTATTGTGATTTAAAAGCAGCTTCTTTAAGGCAAAATTTTTTAAAATAGATTTTTTTAGGAAGTAAACATCATCAACCTTCAAAAATGATCTGTAATAGAAGATGTTCCGTCATTCATTTCTAAATGCTTTTTCTGCAACTTCATATGAAACTTCATCTTTCCCCAAGTTCATTGCCAGGAGAAAGCTTCCACATTTCTCTGCATGTCTGTGTATATATATATATATATATAGTTAATGGACTGTGTAAATAAGAATTGTGTTTCTTGTCTAAATGATCCATCTTGCTGATACTGCTGTGGAGATCCATTGTCATCAGACCTGAGCTCTGGAGGCTGGATGTTCATTTTAGGGAAATCTCAGCTGCCTCTTTTTTTGATACATTTTTTTCTCCTTGTGGCAGAACCCAGATCACACTTACAGTTTCAGTCAAAAAATCACAAAGTTGGTGTTAATGTGTGTTTCTCTCACATGAATCTGAAAATGGTTTCCCTTTTCTTTGGTTTCTGTATTTAAGACCAGTCTTGGAGAACAGTCTGAATATAACACTAAGGATCACAGACTTGTGCATTAGCAGTGTCACTTAAAGCACCTCGAAAGTTCTGACCTTTCTGGGATGCATATGTAAAATTAAAGTGTGAATGTCTGGATTAGGTTTTTTAAACTTAAAAAAGGATTGTTTCTTTAGTTTTAATTTTCTCCCTGGGAGTTGCCATTTTATGGATGCCATTTAGCAGAGGGCCCAGTTTACTGCAGCATGCTGAGCAGTTGCTTGTTTCAGAACATTGGAAATCAGAACATTCCAAGTTGTGAAATATCTTGCTAACTTTATTTTCTAATAAAATCATTAAAGGTTTCTGTATTAACCAAAATAGTTATCAAGTTTGCAACATGAGACTTCAGTCTTCCTGCTTTTTATTAAGACTACATACATGCCACCTTACAGAGATTGCTCAAAGCTGACAGAATAGTTTAGATCAACCACCACCTCAAATCAGTGTTTTTTTGGCACTGGCTTTTGTATGGTATGATAGTGAATAATCTGAAGCAATATCTTTGGAGTATGTCTGATATCTGCTCCTTTTATTTTTGTAGGGCTACTCAGCCTAGTGAAGAAACACAGAATTTAAGGCTTACCTTTCTTATCTCTAACAATATCATGGTGTCTTTGTGTTAAGTTTGTTTTTTTACTACTGCTGTCCCGCATACAGTGCAGGCACTGTTCACATGCTTCTCTAGAATTTTTTACCACGGGGTTGAGAACACTTTTTAAATCCATATTGATCATTAGGCAGATCTAATACATTGAAATGCGTTTAATACTCTTTAGTGGATGTGTATTGCACTGCTGACCTTAGGTAAACTTCTTCTGTATACTGAAGGCGTGTAATTATCCTTCAGAACTATGGTCTTGCTGTCGAGTCGAGCACATAAAATTCAGGACAGAGCTGCTTTGTTCAACATGTTAGAGGAAAAGGTGAAAATGGACATGCTGTAAGGAGTGCCTACAGAAGGATATTTGCAAGCCCTTCATAAAAGTGAGGGACAACACAGTCAGACCTTGAGGTTTTCCAGCAGTACTGGTCTCTGTTCATGGTTCAGCCCATTTTCTTTGTGTTCTCTTCCCTCCTTCTCCCCACCCCCTTTTTAATAGATATTTTCAGCAGTTCCAACTTAAAAACGTGAGTCTTTGATTGATTCATGCAACCTGGAATTTCGTTTTTAGTTGAAGATCTGCATCTGCCAGACATACAAGGGTACTCGTTATGTGACTTTCCTGAACAACTCCGGGAAAAAGATGCTTTCTTGAAGTTCTTGGATGCTGTAGTGAAGAATAAATGTCAGTCTAAAGATGCCCCTTAGGTGTGTCGCAGCAACTGATTATGGGTAACCCAAAAAACAACTCTCCTGGTGTAGTGATGGTGCCTGACACTCAGGCAAAGAGGTGTGAAAAAACAGCAGGTGAACTGCACCCCTCCTTCCTCCATTTCTGCAGGGCTTCAGTCCAGAACACAGCTGCAGGGTTTCTACCTCTTCTTTTCTCCCTTCTGACAAGTCTTAGGCGGTAGGATCAGACAACAATAAAGTACCAACTCCACTTTGTTATTAGGGCTGTTGTGAATCTGAATTTTAAGCTAAAAAAAAGTAATATGATTATCAAATAATGTATAAATTATACAGTTGTTTGAAATTGTAAAAATTGGGTAGCAAGATTTATTTTTTTGCTAAGTATTTAGTAGTGGGTAAGGGGAAAAAAAATACGCTCTCTATAATAGTCACAATCATGTTACCTGAGCTGTATTTTGATTCGTTATGTAAAAACATGAGTATCTGCTGAAAAGTAAGTGGGAAACTTGGTGCAAAACAAGGATATTCTCTGTTTCTTGGTTATTAAGATTCAGTCCGGGGTTCTGATTCAGGAGGGTGATGTGGGGAAAAATGGGATGTAGGGAAATGACAGAAATTTTGGAAGTATCTTCAGGAAATGTACTTTGTGGAGCAATCTTATGAATATTCTCTTGAATATTGCCTTTTTGACACTTTCTGATTTCTTAAAATAATGTTATAGGGTGCATAATGCTTTTAGTTAGTGGAATGTAAATATTTTTTTTAGTTCAGGAAAGAGAGAACTCTCTTCAAGTATTGTGTTGCTTTGGCTCATTTCCTAACTGCTAAATGCTTCCTCTCTGGATACAGTGTTTCAAAGCTCAGTAAAGGAAATACTAATAAGCCATGAGACTGTTGCTGCCAGTCTAATGTAATTCCCTTTGCAGGGAAGGCAGAGAGAAGAAGAAAACTGCAGCCAATTTTCCACAGGATGGAGAGAATGCATGTATCCTGGATGCAGTAAATTGGGAGAAAATAATGGAATGGAATTAACTGATTATCTGACAAAATTATCATATCTTACTGAAATTCCATTATTTCAAAGTACACAGGAACCTGGTCATGGTGGAGAGACTGAGCATGGAGCATTTTCCCTGCATGTGCAAAAGATGTTCACTGCAAGTGGCCTAATAAGCTAGAAGGTGCATGTATGGGTGAAGAGCATTTTGCACACACAGACATGGATTAACCAGATCTGAGCCACTGGAAGATGCCTTTCTGCCGTGCAGTAACACAAAATATCTTTAAAGCCAGCTTAACCAACTTTGCCGGGATGACTTTGGCACTGGAGAAAACTTGTTTGACAGCAAATGTAATTTATCAAACCCACAGAGATCTTGTGTATATGAGAGGAAGAATCCTTTTCCTTGGTCCAAGTGGGCTTTTCAAAAGCTGTTGGTAGATCAAGTGTTAATCATATAGGATTAATAGGATTTTAAAGACTCTAATGTGAAAATGTCAGTTGCTGCAACCCACGTCAGATCCAATCTGTGGAACATATAGGCTTGGTCTAAAATTTTGTTAGATATAGAACATCTTTTAGGAAGCATCTAAACAAACTTTAGCAGTGGTTCCTACAAATCTTGGAACAGATGTGTCTAAGGTCGTGGAGGAAGCCTGCACATGTAAGAAGACTGATTTTTGTTATCTGGCAATCAGGAGAGATCCCTGATGACTGGAAAAATGTAAACATTGCACGTTTCTTGAAGAAGAGCAACATCTGTGGGGTTGTTGGTCTCTCCATAGCATTGTGGAGCAAATTCTTCTAGAACCCATTTCTGAGCATGCGTAAGGCAAGAAGGTGATTGAGAACAGCTAGCATAGTGACAAATCATGCCTGGCCAACCTACTTGCCTTCCACAAATGACCGCCTCTGTAAATAAGAGAAGTGTAGTGAATGTTGCTTGAATGTTCTCCAAAAAATTGTTCAGTAGCAACCTGGTAGACTACTTGAGGATTATAAGTGTTGGTTGGATTGCTGCATTCATTGTTGGTGATCTACATCCACAATACAATTGGCAGCTGGCTGCTAGTGATGTCCCTTAGGAACTGATGATGGGGGCAGTGGTGTTTGATGGGATGTCTTTCTTTACTACAGACCTACCATCACTGTACCTCGTTTGCTCTCCACATTTGGTCTCAGGGACTGGCTCCCTTGTCAGTGAGGTTGCTGCCTCTGCCTGTGTAGTTAATCTAGCTCAGTGGCTGGCTCTCCTTGCTTTGCAGAAGTGCTCTTGCTGCTTAAAGACAGCAGTGCATCTTCAAAAACCATGCTGGTGTTGGACTAAATGAAGTCCAGAACCCCTTCCAGCCTCCATGGTGAAATGTGGCTGTGCTCCAGCTTACCTTTCTTACAGCAGGCACAGTGCTTTAAATCATATTGACAACTTTGCAAGTTGTTGATATTTAGTTGTTTGTTAAAATAGATAAAGATTACCAGGCAGCCATTTGTTGAGATAAATTGAACAAGGTGAACTTCATTCTACTTTCACTCATCATGAGATGTAGACATAGAGACGGGGCAGATGGTTGGAGTTCTTCAGCAGATTTTGACAGAGATGCCTAGAGGACTGTCAAAGGGAAAACATCCCAGTCTGCCAGAGCTGCAAGGACAATAACCTGCAAACTATGCTGAGCTGTTATCTCTGTCATGATTACTGCTCATCTCGGCACAGCTTCATTTCCACAACACCTGTCTTCTGGTGTGGCAGAGGAACAAGAGAGGTTTGCTGTACATGTCTTACACCTTGTGATGTGATGGTTGTGCAACTGTCCTGAGGGAATAACTTCCAGTGTGTTTCTGTTCAGCTGTTAGCTGTGCTCACACTGGGAGAGAGTGAGAAAGAGTGTCTAACCTGCTTCCAACACCTTGGTGTCCCTTCCAGCATCTCAGAAAAGGTACCTTCAGTCAAGCAGGTGTTTCCCCTAATGTCGAACCCTCACGTTATTTGTGCATGGCACAGCAGGTTGCTGTTGCTCCTGGAAGCCAGGCATTCTCAGAGTGAAAGTGAATGTGACACCTTTGCACCCTGCTGGGCTCTGTGACCGGGGACTGAGGCATCACCCCTTGCTCTCTCCTTCTGGAACCACTTCCACTGGCTTGCTCTGGAAATGAAAACACATGTGGCAAGGAGAAAATAATCAGATGCTATTAGCTGTTTTACTGCTGGCACTAGTCATGCCAGGCAGGGTAGAATTGTTATGCATTTTGCTGTGTTACCTTAATTCTGCTCCTACACAGGGCTAATTATAATCCTGATATGATCTAATTAAAAAAACCCCACTGTTCTCTACACTGCCTGATGGATTCCATAGCCATGAAACAGTGAAAACTGGGCAGGCTTAGGAACTCAGGAGGATCCCTGCTGCAAACTCTGACACATACTTCGTGAATCCTGGGAGGAGACTGTCTAAGAATAAATTTGGTTGGTAATTATGAATATTGTCAGTAAAATTTCAATATTAAAAAGTATGCATCCCAGATAATTTGTATGAATAAGTAGATGTGCATGTGACGGTCTGTACACAAATAGGCAGCTGTAGATAGTTTAGGGGGAAGATGACTGTGTAGCCATTTCTGTATTTGAAGCTGCTCTGAGTAGGGAGTCACTTCATTTGCACCACGGTTTCTAATTCTGACTCTGCCACTAAAACCCAGTGTGATTTTAATGGTTTTTAATCTACATTTGAATATTGCATGCTTATTTGTTTTCACCAGAGATTTGGTATTGATTGAATTCTTAAATGGTGTCCCTGCTGGCAGAATTGCTTCCTACCAGTTAGCATCTGTCTACTGGATCAGGGACTCTGGGTTCCTATCCTTGGTTTCACTGACACAAATAGGATGGCTTAGCACATCTTTCTTTTTTTGTCTCTCCCTCTTTATTTGTAGTTCTCCACCTCCGTAAATCCTTCTGCCTTTTCTCTTTCTTCTTTTCCTCTTAGCTTCTCACGTAGTGAAGCTGACAGGGGAGGGTGTGTGGGATGAGGAGTAGAAAAGGGGGAGAGAAAGTGAGAGGGAGAGTGAGAGAGACAAAAGGGAGAATGTGAGAGGTGAGGAGGAGGTGGTAATGAAGGTGGAAAATAGAACAAAGGAGGAGGGGGAGAGGGTGAGTGGAAGGGGGAATTAAATAAGGAGGGCATGAGGGGGACAGACTCTGCTCGTAGATTATTACCAAAGATAGGGTAGTCATTTTTTCCTGCTTACAGGAGGAATAATTAGAGCAAAATGTTGGCCTGAACCTCTTCTGACAGGCAGTTAATTTTCCAAGGCCTTGAATGCATCAAGTTTACTTTATTTGTACCTGTATGTGTACAAATAACCTATAGTTATTAAATGTGTCAAGCTAGTCTGCTCACTAGTCAACATGGGGAAGTGACTCCAGGGACTTTTATTTTCCCAGTTGATGCATGGGCAATTTTTTGGACATAAATATCCAGTTTTAGCAACATGAGTCTAAGAGAGTGTTTGTGTTCTAGTTACCTAACCATATACCCACTCTTACTAGGTGAGATTTAAGTTCTGGAGATTCTGTAAATCACTGCCTGCGGGAACAAGCTTTGTGGTTGACACAGAGTAGGTGGGAATGTAACTTCCCTGCTTCTCCACTGCCCTACATAGTCCACCTTTTACCTTACTTTGTGAGTTTTTTCCACATTATCCCTTTCTCCGGTATGAAAAATTTGAAGGTAATCAATGTTTCTCCCACTCACAGACTAGAGATGATGGGTAGCCATTCATAGACTCCTTTCTCAATTTAAGACCATATCTGTTTGGCCTTTTGGTCAGGAAGGCTTAGCACTGATAACTGCGGTTGTGAAGAAGGATAGAGATGGCGGGCAGTAACTTGTGGAATGGCTCTGCCCATCATTGCTGAGACATCTTTTTGCATTTTTGATTTCTTTGTTCTGTATTGTGCAGCAACAGGGACATTCAGCTCATCGTTTATTGCTGGTATTCTGTCCATTAATAGAGACTATTGATTTCATTTGCGTATAGTGAGGATTTATTTGAATACATGCACAAAACAGTTATTCACCACCAACCTTCCTTATGCAACTTTATGGTCCTTACCAATTACAAATTAAAATGAAAAGTGTGCTTTGGTGCTTCACTTTTCTGTATTTGCAATGATGTCTAGGGAAATACTGCAATGGAGAAATTCTGTGTTGAGGTAATTCTAGAAATCATGTTCACATTAGAAATCCCCAAACTGTACTTTATTTTAGAATGTTTTAATGAGCTACCATATTCAGTGCATTGATCTGTCAAAGAGAAGTGCATGGGAATACATTTCGAATCCCAGAGTCAAATTGAGGGCCCATGTTAGAGATGACATCCTAAGTTTTCATGGTGGAAGGTATGGGTTTATTCCCCCATACCTTTACCAAAATTAACTTGTGTCTGCACCACTGCGGACTTTATTGTGGTGGAATAAGAATGAAAGAAAATCTTAAATAGGGGAGTAATTGTGATATTCTTTGGCAATCATAAAAATGTCTTTATTTTAGACTTCTTTGGAAAATAATGCAGCAAAAGAGACTTGTGGACAATCTCTAGGAAACACAGAACTGGGAAAGGATTTGAATAAATTAATAATTTCATTGGTTATATCTTCAACTAAATGTAGTCTCATCTTCCCTTCTTCTAATGCTATTCTTTCTTCACAGACACTTGCCACAGTGTTGGTTTTTTTCTGTAGTGTAGTAAATCACAGGTTGTCAACTACAAGTTGTCTTGGAATATGGACTTTGTGAGATTGATGGTATGTCTTTGGTTTCTGACCTCATGTTTCTTGGGAGTAACTTGTAACATTGCAATCCTGTGGTGTGTTCAGAACGGAATTTCAGTTGCTTTAAAAATACCACATACTACACAGTATTGAATAGTTGAAAAGGTCCTCTGTGATTATCTACAATGATGAAGAGCAAGAAAAAGGTTAAAAAAATCTTTTTTGAAGTTTCAATTTTAGGCAATAATATTAAAGAGACATAAAATAGATGAAGAGCAAGAAAAAGGATTAAAAAATCTGTTTTGAAGTTTCAATTTTAGGCAATAATATTAAAGAGACATAAAATAGATGAAGAGCAAGAAAAAGGATTAAAAAATCTGTTTTGAAGTTTCAATTTTAGGCAATAATATTAAAGAGACATAAAATAGATGAAGAGCAAGAAAAAGGATTAAAAAATCTGTTTTGAAGTTTCAATTTTAGGCAATAATATTAAAGAGAGATAAAATAGAGAAGAATTCTTAAATAGCACTGTTAGAGCATGAGCAAAATCCAAATATTGCTCTTGTAAACTTTCACTTTAAGTTCTTCCATTTTTAATTTTAAAATTTTTAGTTTTAAGTTCTGTAATAAAAGGTATTAGAGAACTGCAGTTTGGGTAAGGCAGAGGATTTTCCTGATCCTGATGATTTGTATGATTCTGGATAGCATGAGGATGAGAAATAAAAGACTGTGTGAAAGAGCAAGACCCACAAAAAGAAAAAATGAATGCATGCATAAGAAGCACACAGCCAGGCGCAATAAGGTGTTCAGATTCCTTAGATCAGCTTCTGCTAAATAGGCACCACTTCACCAAAATTCTAGGCACCTGTTCTTGGAATTCGACTTATATTCATGTAGGTGATATATCCATCTAATTCCTCCTATAGAGAATGGAGAAGAGAATTTCAGAAGATGACCAGCTCTGACTGATACGTTCCTGTTTTAATTAACTGTAAAGGAATGTAGGCATTTTATGGTTTGTATATTCTTGTATAGTAGAAGAAAGGAAAACATATTTAGTTGAAAAACTCTGAGAGAAATTATCAGTCTCCAAGTAGAAGGAGGTAACACATTATTTTAAACAATCAGGAGCAAATTAGGGCTTCATAAAAATGACTTAATAACAATGATAGATAGAATTGCATTTAAGTGATTAATGCAGCATTAAAAAAAAAATCAGCTAAGTAGGAAACACTGAAGATTATGTCCACAGCTTGTTTTAATTTTGAATTTAAATTTGCTACATGTTTCTGCTAGTATGGTTATGAACTCTGTGTAGTGTCATATGTGTCATATTATCTAAAATAATCATATAATTTGTGGTAACAGTGATATGTAGTTGGAAGAAAAAAGTCAAAACTTTTGAATGATTGTTACCAATGTTGTTTTGTTAAACATGGAAGATGTTACTTTGCTTTTTTTTCTGTGCGGCATCTATGTTACGTGTAATACTGGAGACAAGAAAAGCAGTTTCTAAACCTATGTCTTTTTTCCCTCTCGTTACATTTCTAAGTTTTGTCACTGTGCCCACTACCTAATTCTGGTCCAGTCTGCTGCAGAAGTTACCTGCTTTTAAACTCCATTTAGCTGAATTCTCTTGGCTCATCCTAGATGAGTCTCCTATACACATTTCTATTTGGGATGGTCCTTTATACTTTTAAATTAGGAAAATATTTTCACTGCAAACTAAGTTTTATGGAATAAAACGTCACTCATCAACTCTTCTGTGTCCACCTCTCATCCAATACAACAGTCAGTCTTGAATGTACCTCTTGTTCATCTTGTACCTACAAGACACAACTCGTATTAGTGGGACTCAGCAGCAAACCAAAAACCTGCTATTCTTACCATCCTCCCCTTGACCATGAACACACCTGCCATCTCTTCACCTCCATCTTTTAATATACTTTGCTGTATGGTTCAGAACAAAAATGGTAGCTGTTTGGTAGGCTGTCCTTGATCTAGTTGTGCTGGAAAAAATAATGAACAGTGGTAAGACCATCCATTCTCAAGTAGCATTCTTGGTTTTGGCTTTGGATCCTAAGTGAACATGAGGAAGTTACGGTAATTTTAAATCCTTAGCATATGCTACCATAGTGAAAATTCATAGGAAAAAAGTTCTTGAAGAAAAAGTATATGGATTTTTGTAATTCAGGAAATTGTGAGATCCTTGTTTTCACTTGAATCAGGTATTTTCTTAGTTTTGACTTCTTTACTTACTGTTACTTTTTTTTGTATCCCAAGATGGGAATTTCTTCATCTGCAAGTTGAGGATGTTCATATGTGTAAGATGTGAAATCAGGGAACTGTAAAGCCCTGTACCAAGAGAGGAATGTGTAACTGCCTAGTTTGTACAAATGCAGCCATATCTGATCAGAATGGTTTTTACTCATTTACGTCATCAAGTGCTTGAAATATGTTGAATATCCATATTTTCTGTACATACATTGCCTGAAATCTTCGCATACAGCATCCTAAAAGACAGTATAAGCACATGAAATTTATAAAGTAAAAAGTGGCAGACATACTGTTATTTAATTAACTCAATGTATGAAACATATTAGACTGAAGAATTATTTCAGGATGGATAAATCACACTATTATTAAGAGTTACTATAAAATTCAAAGCAAGGCATGATATATGATTGTTACTAAAGCATAACTAGAAAGATAATATTTAGATTGAGTGTGGTTTTGTGCCTTATAAATGTGAATTTAGGTTATTTCAGAAAAACAGTACAAATTTTATAACAGACACTGTTTAGGTTGCAGTTGCATAAATGTTATTGTGGTTCTTCTTTTCTGAATTGTGGAAGAGATGTTTTTAAAAGAACTGATAGAATTTAAGTGACTGAACTAAACATTATCCTGCTATGCTTTTCCTTTTCAAAAGAGTTATTTTGACTACTAGACAGTTTATTTCAGAATGAAAACCAAAGCAGCTCAGGCAGGGCCAAGGCAATCAAAAGCAGACTTCTACTTTAGCATGAGGCAATGACACTACAGACTCCACTGACTGTAACTAGGGTCAGAATTCAGTTGCCTGGTTGTGGGAATCCGGTGCATCTATTGGAGCTGCTATTTGAGACCTTTTTTGGAGAACATTTATGTCAATAGGGCTCATGGTTTTAAGTTGCAGAGTGAAGTTAATTATTGTTACTAGAGTTAACTATTGTATAGTTTGTTTATACAGTCACCAGTCTCTAAAAAGCCCCTTTTAAATTACTGTCTCTGAAGGATCTAATACACTATAGACTTTGCTGCAGTGGCAGATATAGAAACAGAAAATTTCTTACCTATTAATCCTCTTGACTTAATAATTTCAGCGAATGAATAAGTAAATAAAATAAGTAGACCAATATTGGCTTGCCATAGTGGAAACCTGCTAATGTATTTAATATTTTCCTAGTGGAGATGAAGAAAATTAAGGAGGAGAGCAGTATATTTACAAGACTTCAAAAGTGCTAAAAATGAATAAGTGGCAGAACTTGTCTGACACTGTACTTTAAGTTTTTTGCTTTTTTTTCCTGGAGCAGCTTTTGTATTGTCATCTCCTATTCCCTTTTTGTTTTCAGCATCTGCAAAGATTTAATCTGGAAATTTTATCTTTTGTCTCTCAGCTCTTGTCACTCTAAATATCTCTTGTTGTGTGAATCCATCTTTGCTCTCCTTACAAATAAAATGAAAATCATATCCTTGACAGAGGTAAACAGTTATCTAAGTAAAATCAGAATAAATACTTAGAGGTTAAAACTGAGATTCACTCTGAGAAAATCACATATTGCTACGTTATTTTGGGGGATCTAAAAATGTATACAGAAAAGTCAAAATTTCAACTTGAAGGAATATCCTTTTTCTCAGTTAGGCTTTTTAGATACTTTCTGTCGTGGTTGTTTCAGGTCACAGAAGATTACAAGAATAATTGAACAGCAGATACTCAGTTTTGTTTTTTTTTACTCTTATGATAACATGTTGGATTTCATAGGAGTTAAGTATATATATGATTTAAGATGAAGGATCAAAACCATTGGAGAATGCCAACAGTGGCAGTGTGAACTCTGTGAGGCACACGAAAAGTTTGCCGTTGATGCCAGTCACGATAGCAGAGCTGACAAGGGGATGGTGATGCTGCACCACTGCTGAAAAGGAGGAGGAGCAGAAGAGCTATTCATAGCATTGGCAGCAATGACACCATGAGCAATAAACAAGTGTTCCACTTCAGTCAAGAATTCAAAAGCTTTTTCATGAACTTAATTAAGAACTTTTCTGACAGTGCGGAATACTTATTGTCTGTTGCAACCTCAAAGAAGGAAATCAAAGGAGGTCTGTTGAAATTCAGGATTTACAAGAAACCAACTTTCCTACCTGCCAACAACTGATATCTAAAAATAGGAAGAAGGATGAAGGAAGGATTTCAGAATTGTTTCTAAGGAATTTCCCCTGACTGAAGACTTTGGGATTTAGCTAAGGGACATTAGTAGAAGAAAATAAGTATGCAACACATTGAAGCATTTTGGTGCAATTAATAGATTTATTTTTTTTTTGAAAGTAAGATAAGTTGAATTGTACTGTGAATCACATTATCTAGAGTTTTTGACAGGAGAGGTGGAGAACAGTTAAATTAGAATACTGAAAGTCTTCTTTCTTAAAGAGGGGCAGTTGACCTTTTTTTTCATGACAAGAAGCTGTTTTCTATAACTTGGCAAATTTTTCACTAGTAAAAATGATCAAAGGAAAGGCATATACTTGAGTGGCCAAGAGAATGAAGTGTTGTTTTTTTTCATAAGAAATTGATTGCCATTTTTCATTGTGTGTATTTTTCATTCTTATTTTCATTTTCATTAAATAATCATTTAAGATTCTTCATCTGTAAATTCTGTGCATAATAAAAATGCAAGTTAGTTTTTGTACTTAAAAAAATTTCAAATGAGTTTAGTAAGAACTGCAGGAAAGGTTTGATGTAATTCTTGGTAGGCACCACAAAGAAGAAAATAGGGCAATATTGTTTGTGTTTTTCAGATATGAGAATATTAATGTGAGACTTTGAAACTTTCATTTGCTTGCATTCAACAGTATCCTGTCAAGTTTAATATGGAATATCTTCCAGGGAATGTGATATTTTAACTGGCTTATCTACCCAAGTAACTTAGAAATTATACAGTGCCAACTGCCATTACTTGTCTGACTTTCTTCTTTATAAACACAAACTGTTTAGAATGATGAGCTATGAAGTACAGGGAGTTGGTAAGGAATACCAAATAAATGAGGTAGAAAGAGGCTGCTCAGGAAATGTATTTTCGACGTAACATACCTTAAGAAAGATACTGGCCCATTTTCAGATCACAGAATCACAGAATATGCTGAGTTGGAAGGGACCCACAGGGATCATTGAGTCTAACTCCTGGCCCTGAACAGGACCATCCCAAGAGTCACACCATGTGCATGAGAATATCATCCAAATGCCTCTTGAACTGTCAGATTTGATGCTGTCACCGCTTCCCTGGGGAGCCTGTTCCAGTGCCAAACCATGCTCTGGGTGGAGAATCTTTTTGTAATATCCAACCTAAAGACAACTTCAGACCATTCCCTCAGTTCCTGTCACTGGTCACCACAGAGAAGACATCAGTGCCTGCCCCTCCTCTTACCCTCACAAGGAAGTTGTAACTGCAGTGAGGTCTTCCCTCAGTCTCCTCCAGGCTGAGCCGACCACATGCCCTCAGCCACTCCTCATGTGGCTTCTCCTCAAGGCCTTTCATCATCTTCATTGCTCTGCTTTGGACACTCTCTAACAGCTTAATATCTTTCTTAACTTGTGGTGCCCAAAACTGCGCACAGTATTCAAGGTGAGGCCACCCCAGTGCAGAGCAGAGCAGGACAATCCCCTCCCTCGCCCAGCTGGTGATGCTTTGCCTGATGCCCTCAGGACACGGTTGGCCCTCCTGGCTGCCAGGGCACTGCTGACTCATATCCAACTTACCATCAACCAGGATCCCCAGGTCCCTTTCCATGGCACTACTTTCCAGCATCTGATTTCCCAGTCTGTATGAACATCTGGGGTTGCCCCATCCCCAGTGCAGAATCCAGCAGTTATCCTTGTTGAACTTCTATGGTTGGTGATTGCCCAGCCCTCTAATTTGTCCAGGTCTCTCTGCAGGGCCTCCCTGCCTTTGAGGGAGCCAACAGCTCCTCCCCATTTTGTGTCATTTGCAAACTTGCTTAGTATCCCTTCCAGTCCCATGTCCAAGTCACTTATGAAGACATTCAAGAGGACAGGACATCAAATGGAACCCTGCAGAACCCCACTAGTGTCAGGTCACCAGTCTGATGTCACCCCATTCACTGTTACCCTCTGTGCTCAACCTGTGAGCAAATTGCTCACCCACCACAGGATGTGTTTATCCAGCTGTGTACGGGACCGTTTTTACAGAAGCATCCTGTGAGAGACAGTATCAAAAGCTTTACTGAAATCCCAAAAGATGATATCAACTGGCTTCCCTTGATCAGCCAAGGGGGGTTACCTTGTCATAGAAGAAAATCAGGTTTGATAAGCATGACTTTTCTCTCATGAAGCTGTGCTGGCTGTGACCAGTGACTGCGTTGTCTTTCAGGTGTTTTTCAATACCTCCAAGAATAATGCTAGCACTGCTAATATGTACAAAAACTACATAAATTTTCCTGTTTGTACATGGGGGTGGGTGGAGGTGTGTGAAAAAGGAGAAATATGTGTGTATCTTATGAGGACCAATTTTTTCCAACTTTGATAGTAACCAAAGAAAACTTGAGACATCACCTGCTTTGGATAAATGTCTAAAAATAATTGGGCCTCAATTATTTGTGTAGAAGAAGACTGAAAGACCTGGCTGCTGAAGTGTCTGTCTGGCTGATGTTCTTCTTTCCTTTGTTAAATTTGGGGCCTAAGGTAAATCCTAAAAAAATCCTAAAAATAATCCTAAAAAAACTCCTGACATAGAGCCAGAATTGAAAAGGGGCACTCAGATGACCAAAGAGGCTTTTGGGCCATTAAACCTGATGTTCACCCTTGGCATTTGTATTGCTGTATTTGGAAAATGGGTAAAGGAAGGACAGAATTCTTAGGGCAGTATGTTTTTAAAGCTTATTGAAAGGTTGCAAAAGGTTCAGTTAAGAGCTACAATAATGTTTCAGTTTCTGGAGAAACTACTTTTCAGTGGAAGGTTTGGAGATTTCAATCTATTTACTTTGTCACACAGAGGATCAAGAGGTGACTTGATTATAAAGTGTAAACACTTTCATACATGCACCGTATTCACCACTAAAAGCTTTTTAATCCAGTGGTGAAAGGCAGAATAAGCACTGAGGGATGAGAGTTGAAGTGACTGTCCTTGGAAGCAGGGTATGCATTTTTAATGGTGAGTGTGATTCACCTAGGAGGTGTTGATCTCTCAGCATTCTCTGAACAAGACCTTGTTTCTTATCTGAAAGTTAATGCATTATAGACCTTCAGATCCCATCACCGCAGTGTTACGCACTTCCTGAACTCCAGGACTTAGATTATTTGTTTTTTTAATTTACTTTNGCCCCCAAGAAAAAACAGAACAGGTCATTTTTAAAACTGCTTACAATTGATGTCAACATGTTGCAAGGATGTTAATGGGTTTGTATTATACATCTTCTTAAGTCAGTAAGGGTTTTCTGGTCTATTAAAGACAACTTATGTAAACTTACTGCTTGAAAATATTTAATTGTACCTACTGATAATATTTCCAATATAATGGTTGTAGCCGGTCCATTGTTTCTCACTCATCTGTCATACATACCACCGATTATAACTCCCTGGTAATCCACTACGTAATGACACAAAGTATGCAAAGCTATGCTTCCCCATTCCTCCAGGCTAAAGTAGTAATCTTTTCAGTCTCCTAGTAATGTAGTGGTTTGGCTGAAGAATCCATATGAAACACCCAATTATCCCCTAGATGCCTTGAGCTAACAAAATTACATACAATAGGATGCCTAGTGGATAGCGGTTCAAATTTACCTAGGGACATTATCATTTGGGTTCCTATCAGTCTGCCTCCTTCCAATCTTCCTCACATACATTTTGGTCTTCTAATGACTTGTGGCATAAATAAATTGCAGTAGCAATGGCAACGAGCACAGGCAGATAATGTAGTACATACACACACACAAACACCTATGTCTCAGTCTCATCACAGAGCAAAAGAATCCTGTCTGTCCTTCAGTGTACCGTATCCTAAGTCACCACTTTGTAAAGTGCTAGAAATGTAATTTCATATGGTTCAGTCCTAGCAGGATGTTTTTTGAATATATACACAGTATTGGACATACCAGGATAATCTTTTGGTAATCTTGGCAATTTATTGAGAGAAAGAAAAGGTGAGAGTTGCTCCTATCCAGGGGTACTACTCCTTGTCTGTTTTCACGTAGGAAAAATGCAACCTTTCATCAGGCAAGCCACATCTGTTTTGCCCCATCATTGAACATGAAAAATTTGTCTAGCAAATTGCACCTAACTTCCTACTCTTTGGGAAGCTGGCAGATATGAGACCACATCAGTGACATTGTGGATAATGTCAATGTTCTGGACCCAGTTCACCTTTTTGCTGTCCTGGCTGTAGACCAAAATGTGATGCAGTGCACAGATGGCTTGGTAGGTGATTTTCTTTGAAATGTAGAAAAACTCGCAGTATTTTTACTGTTGGCCAGCTCCAGGAATTTTCTTGAAGCCTCCAGATTTTCACTTCTACTTCAGAAATGCACTAGTCACTCTTTGGATTATTGCTGACAGAAAGAAATTTTTAGTTGTTCCACTTGGGTGGAGAGAGCTGATAAGAAATGATCATCAGCTATTTTGAAGGATCTCGCTCTAGGAACCCATACAGCTTCACTCCTTGTAATTCTGTTCAGCTTTTAGAGAGTACTGTACAATGCGCTGGATAAAAATGTCACTTAAGCACTCCTGACATACAGCTTTGGATTTTACATCATGCACCCCAAGTAAAGGGAGGGAGTGCCTTTTAAAAAACATGGCACAGAACAAGACTGCAAAATACTAGTCCCATTCTGAATGTTCCAAGTTGTTATGGAAAAATCTGTGAATTTAAGAGAAGGAAAAATCAGTGGTCATCAAAACCACAGGAGCTCTGCTTAAATGAGCAGAGACTTCTGGCTCAAGCAATAAGAAATCTTGATGAAAAAGAATGAGATTCTTCTTTTACATGTAGCTCCATCTGGAAAGCCATTTTTAGGTTAAGAAAATACTGAGTTATGACAGGAACTAAATCTTTACAGCTTTTGGCTCTGACAAGGGTTAGCCAAGGGGAATGAACTATCTTTTCCTTCTAGAGAATTGGTAGGAGAATAATGCTATGGTTAGATCCAAGTATTCTGGAACAAATTATGACTTGATCACTTGAAAATTTTCAGTGCTTTTTCTATGGACTAGAGATTTGTACCTGGAACCTTCTGTGGCACTGAACCACATTTTTTAAAGGTCTGAGCTTATGGCATGTGATGGCTCACCAGCCTGTGGACTCCGGTAGAGACCCCAAATGATCAAGGATCCTGAATAATGGGCTGTTGTAAGGACCACTGCAGAACAGTAGAAAATACTAACCAAGGAAAACCTTTCAAGAAACATCTCTGCCAAATTTATGGGTACTTCGGAGCAGGAGGCAGAATCATAAAACAAGTTAGTAGACTTTGTGCAGGGTTTCCCAAAACACACTCACTGCTGTTATTTAGGACATTATTGGTTTAAAATGATCCCTAGGGGTCTTCTGTTAGGACTTAAATGGGAAATGGGTTGGTAGAAGCTTTTCTTCTCTTAAAATCATTCCTATGATGAGTGTGGCTCCTCAGGAGAGAACCTCAGTGGGTCTGCTAGATGTGTTGAATGAACTGATGCACCCCTCTTGGTGTCCTTCTGTGTTGTCCATATGACAATTTTCCAATATGCATTATTACAAGAATAAAATCTGTATTTTGATATATTACCAGTACTGAACTATGTGGACTAAATTTCTTTAAGGGAATGTCTTTTCGGAAGAGTTTTGTCATAAATAGTAGACTTGGGAATTAATCAAAATGTTGATAGATACATGAAGGAAAGGAGAAGAAAATCTCAAACTGGATATCATGTTTTTCCATAGGCCTCACTGTGAAGGTTTAGATCAAATGAAAAATAGTTTACACTAATTTTCGGCTTACACTTTCTACTCAACAACTTCATCAAGTAACAGAGTTTTGCAGAAAAATTCTTTGCTAACACTGACTTAATACTTAGCTTGTACAATCAAGAAGCAAGGGTGCTCAGCACAAAAGAGGCTCCATTTTTCTACTAAAAATATTTTCAAATTGAAGACAATTTTCTTTTAACAGTTATGAGCAATGATATTCTAGAGAAAAAGTAGGTAATAAAAATGTAGAGAGCATGCTATTGGTTTTCTTTCATAAGTAGTATTCTCAGGAACATTTAACTTCAATAGGGAGGAGATTAAAAGAAGGATTGAAAATAAATCATAAATATAAAGAGCCTTGGCATTTTTAATTATACCATGTGCTATGCTTAAAGCATAAAATAAACCAGTTAATGTTCTCCTTTTCTAATTTTCTAATTCACTAAGATGCCATATGCTTTTCATTTATGTTTACTTTGGCATCCAGAAGAATGAAGAGAATTAAATAATGCTGGAGACAAGCTTAATCATTATCCTGTGTTCAAGCACTTTGATGGTATATTTAAAATAGATCTGTGAGCCTTTTTTGTTCCTTGTAATATGGAAATTATAAAGGAAGGTGAACAGGATGATAAATTAGAGATGCTCTCAGCAAGGCTGTTAAATTATTTTTAGGTAGAAGACATACTGTACACACTGAGCCTCAGCTGAATATAATTAATTTGAAACGTTATCACTGTTGTGCTTGCAGTCCTATTGTGATTTTTTTTCCAGTTCTGCATTTTGCTGGCTCCTATCACACCCCTCACTGTGAGATCTTTTCCTGTTTTGCACGTGTCCTGTTTGTTACCACCATATGGTAGTTAGAATTTCAGTAGCTTTGCTCTGTTTACAGACCACTGTGCTTTGTCATATTTTTGACACTCACCCTGTATTGCCATCTGATACCTATCATCTGTTTAACACATTGGATGCCAAAAATATTCAGATTTCTTTTTGTTTTTTTCAAATGCAAGCCTGAGAAAGACTGTTTCAGAAAACTGTTTTAATAAGCATTGCTCTAAAGTAATTTCCTGTTATGTTGAACCAGTACGCACACCTCTCAACTTTCCAAGCTTTTTTACCAGGTGCTAGCTGACTGAAGGGATATACTCCAGCACTGGGGACTTTATTTTTTTACCTTATGTGCATTGCACTATTCACAGCAGACCAGAGAGTGTTTAAAACATCTTTTCCCACTGCGTGACTGTAACAAAACCAATATTGTCAGAGTATAGCAGGGTCTAGTCTTGCCCTGTTTGCTAATTGCAGCTCAGCTGAGGTTGCACTAAGGAACTGTTTCTGAAACTGGTTTGACAGATAAAATACATTTTGATTTGCAAGTGTTGGCATTAGATGGCTGATGCTGTTTTAATCCAGCATTTCAATCTCTCTTGGTATTGACACCAAACAAACTCACTTCACCGTCACGATGTAATTGAACTTGGGGTCAGGGAACGGATAGAATGGAAAAAGGATTGTATTACCAAATTAGAGGTAAGGGAGCCTTGCAGCAATATTTGTGGGATTAGACATGAGGAGTTTTTCATTCAGTAGCATTTTAAGGTGCCAAAATCTTGACTTGCCACCTGTTCATCAGCTTAAACTTCAGAAGAGGTGCCTGTTTCCAATGACTTCTTGATGTGGGCAAAGAAAAACAGCAGTACACAGTTGTGTATCCATAGCAAAGCCATATAAGCATGTGCTCAACTTCTGCCAGGCTTCCTGGGTGTTGCTGGGCATGAGGTTTTCCAAACACTCTTAACTGCATAAAAGTGCAAGTCTATACAGGACCAACCTTCTGTAAACAGGAGCTGATCTCTTAAGACTTTGAGTGGTCCCCTCTGGTGGGAGGTTTTTCTGCTCTCCACTGGCTTGGACTATCTCTGTTGTAGGTAGGTTGGTTGATCAGAACAACTTCTGCCTGCTGAATTTAGCAGTGCTGCCTAGCAATATTGTTCAGTTGAATAAATAGGCTTCTCTTTCATTTCCTCTCTTTCTCACATATTGCTTCATTAAAATGTCTAGTGATTGGTAGTTCTGTATTTAGAATAAGAGAGACAAGTAGTGGTACCCATGTGTGCGATTTTATGGAGGTGCCTTACTTTTTAAAGCTCTGACTTAAGATTTTCATTAATCTTTCCCCCCCTCTCCAATACTTAAATAGAGATTTACTACTGTAACACCCTGCCTCCCCACTTCCTGTCCTGCTCCTTTCAGGCTTTTTGCACCTTGTTTTATGTGACTCTCAGTTATTCTCCATGTTATGGCCAGTTGGTTACGATGTGAGGACCATCCTTAGAAGAAAAAAACATGCCCATGGTAGCATATTATGTGATTGAATAAATTGATTCAATAAATTGAAGAGACCACTATTTAATTCTCTTTTGCTTCACTCTGAAAACAGATTAGGTTTTGTATGTTCACAAAAATTTGATTGTGGTGAAGTTTAGCTTAAATAAATTATATTTGTATTCCATAATAAAATGAAACTGATGTTTTTGAAGAGAAAATAAATCAAGTTATTCTTTACTCATCTATTTAATGTATTTTAGGGGACATTTACTAGCAGAACCACTTCACAAAATGGTATTTTACTACAAAAATTTCCTGTGGGGCTCAGAGAGTACTGCTTCAAGGATCATTCTGTGGCATTGAAGCATTGTTATGCCATCACAAGCTGGCATTTTGTGTGCCTTTTAGACAACATGGAAAATAGAGTGTGGTGATGGGTTAGATTCAGTAATAGAAGACATCTCCTAAGTCAGCTGAACAGGAAACATTTTAAAAGGAACTTTCCATCAGTGCTTTTTAGAAGGTTTTATAAAAGAAGCTTCTGTCTAACATATCTAGGGCTTATTATTTTAAATAAGCAACTATGTATGAAAATTACCGGTATCTGCAAATGCAGTAATGTTAAAGAAAATGCCCTGTAATCTTGCAAATGGTACTAGCATGGCTGGGTGTCTCTGGGATCTTTTCTTTCTGTCGTACACATGTACTAAAACTGTGCTACACTAGGCTACATTGTATATAAAAAACACAGAACAAAAACATTTCACTGAAAGAACAAAGGCAAAGTAACTTTAATTAAGTGTCTTTAATACTTTTATCAGTCTTCTCTTGGTGTCAGAGTAAGTCCTGATTTCATAATTTAGGTAAACCTTAAATAAAACTCATTTATATATATAAATAATTTATTGGTGAATAGATATTCATCTCTGAAATAGCTGGGAAAAGAAAAGAGGAGTCTTGATCTTACTTCCCAGTTTTAAATTATAAGGGTGTTGTAAATTGAAAGGATGGTGCAAGATGATCTCCTTGTTGTGGTTTGATAATGTGAGTAGGCAGGAGAAAATTTCTCAGGCCTCTTTTTACAGTAGATGTTATGGAAACTGTTAATCTGACAGATTTTAGAGAACTGAAATTCAGTTTTAAAACAATCTCTGTAGCAAATCTTGTTATTTTAATTTTCAGTAAGAAAAGCCTTTTTTCTAAGGGACACATACTCCTGTTAAAGTTGCAAAGAAACAATATTAAGTCAGCATTTGCACCTTGAAATATGTTAGAACTTTTTTTCTTAAAATGCCTGATTTTGACAGTGCAGTTGCAAGAGATGCTCAAGCTTGCAATTCTGCAGCAGTCAGTGGTTTTATCACCCTCTTCCTCNTTTTTTTTTTTTTTAATCCATAAGCATTAATGCTACTTTGTGGGCCCAGATTTTCTTTCTTTCGGTCCTGCCTAACCCCATTCAATATCTTGGACTGGCTGACTGTGTGGTTGCATGCATATTGCTGTCCCTCAGTCATTAAAGGCTGGTTTTCCTGCAACAGGTAATGCATGAATGCGGCTAGTAAAATAATATAGTCCTTTACCTCTGCAGTTTTGCTGCATGAGTAGCTCCAGCAGTCTTTAAAAAGCTGAATATGTTTACAGGTCCTGTGTTTATTAGGTAGATAATGCTTGGCCCGAAAGGTGTGTTTTAATGCTTCAGTAAGAGCGGGTCTGTAACGTAGTGATATTTCTATAACTTTTAAAATGTTCAGGCTGCTAACAGTACTGTGTATGAACTCTTGGAACTGATGACAACTCTTCAGAGCAAACCAGCTGCTCTTCTGCTGCACTGTCTGTGTTAGGAGAGCTAAGTGGTGAAGAAATTAAAAGGGAAAATGCAGCAGAGCTGTGATGGTTATGTGGCATGGCTGATATTGGTGAGGTTGTCCACAGAGGTAAGAGGTATATAAAAATGCTCATACTGGTTAAGACCAAAGGGCAAGGCATTGACACATTGTGGAGTGTTCTCACCACCCTTTTACTGGCTCCAGCCAAATTGTCAGTGTACATCATTGGGACCCCAGTGACTTTGGGGTCTCCAACATCCTACGAGGTCTCTGGGTAGAATACTGTTTGAGTAGCCTGCTGTCACTGTGGTGTTCTGCTTGGTGTCCCTTGCAATTGACTGTCTTTATAGTTGATGCTTTTTCTCTTAACACCCTCTGCCTCTCCTATTTTTTTTTTCATTTAAAAAAAATTCTTTGACTTCAGTGTTTGTTTTCCCAGTTTCGTGGTGATGTTGATAGTCTTTAACTCTGTCTTCCTTCCTTTGATCATGTTAGGGCTTGAGAACCAACAGTGGCCTATTGGGGCTGCTCAGAGAACTGTAAAAGTATAAGGCAAGTGGGTAGATATGTCTCCTCTCTGTATGATGCCACTTGATGTACCTTAATATTCTAGCAAACTGCTGATTTTACTGTATTAAGGCACAGGAGTCTGCTCACCTGGGAAGCTGACAGTAGTGGGATGAGAGTAGAATCTAACTCATGAGACCGCTGATGAGTAAGTGGAATTCAAACAATAGCTGGAAGGGACAATACTATTGCTAAAATAGGATGGTAAAAGAAGTAGAAGGATTGAACATTTAGCAAATACGGTGTGGTTTCTGCAGTGCAGTACGGAGTCAGGTGCTGCAGTAAGGCACAGTGGCAGCTGGCACGCTAAAAGCATGCTGGACTCTCTTCCAGAAGACCAAATTTAACATGTGTTGTACCACAACTTGTCGTTTCCTCGTTCTCAAAAAATTTGAATTTGGTATTCAGAGGTGAGTGAAGTAACTATCGAGGACTATGGTTGTTGTTTGCAGTTTTTAAAGCAGGTGTTTCCAATGAGCTTAGGGACAAATGTTTATGAATATAATTCTGGTGTGGCTTTATGTGCAAGTTCACTCACTGGAGGACACCTCATTATATTAAGCTTTGTGTCACTGAATTTAGGCAGTGCAATTATTTGTGGTCAATGTAATTACAAATTTTACTTGGATAATACTAAAAAATTGTTAGGTTAGTGGAGCTATATTCTTTTCCTGTCCATGGAAGATAGGTAAGTAGGTGGCTCCTTGCCACTATTTCCCACTACCATCTTATTCTATTTTCAAAGCCATTAATGCTGCCTCTTCTGTTTGTACTTCCATCATAAGCTTACCTGAGGGGCTTTACATGAAACCTAGTCTTGTGGCTGGCCTAAAATGCCGGGCTTCTGTTTCTGTGACCTCTTCTGACAAGGCTCTCATTCTCTAGGACAGATGGCTGGCATGTCTTCCACCCTGGTGTAATCTCCCACACTTACAGCTCCGTCTCCATGTTGGACAGAAGGATCATTTGTTTTTGTTGTATTCTGGATTTGTGTGGCCCTTTCAGTGTGACCTGGAGGTGTCTTTCCTTGGTTTTGTAAAAGCCATCTGGAACATGATGAATAAGGCCCATGCCCTGTCCTAGAAGAGTGTTTCCAGATCACAGCTCATAGCAACAATTAAGTGGAAGGGTTTAAACCTCCTTAAGAAGGCCAAGGAAGTGTCACAGATTTCAAGGGCTCTAGGTCCTGAGATGTAGTTGGCATGAAGCAGTACTGAAAGGAAAATTGTTGACTCCCTCCCTCAGTCTTGTTTAATTTTTTAATACCTTTAGATTTCAAATAATTCTTCAGAGTTGAAATGTAAGAATTATCACTCAAAACGCCCCATGAAACCCCTCATAATGCTACAAGAATGGTTTTCATGAAAAGAAAGACTTTAATTTTTGGAACACAAGCTTTTCTGCACACAATTACCTAAAGCATAGGACCTGTACTACCTACTTGAGGTAGTAGAAATAGTCATATGAGGAGAATGGAACATCATTTTAGCAATGGTATCAGTTTTCATATTAAGTCAGAATAAGAAAAAAGAAAACCAGTTGATTTAAATAATTTTCATTTTTCATGAAAGCTGTGGCATAAGAATCTATGTTTTTCAACAAAGAAGGGATATTCATTAATTATTTTTTCAGCAGAAGTCATCGATTCCTTCAGTACTAAATATATCTCAGCATGTAAGTGCTTTATAATCAAAACCATGCCATTTCTTTCTGGATTCCTCAGCTATTTATCCTTTTTTAGTACTACTATGTGTTGTTTTCTTCGTTATCTGGTTTCTCTTTAATACCTCAGAAAGGGTAATGGTCATTTGAGAGGAACTGTGGGAAGCTGGAATGTAAATCCTTATTGTAGATATTACACATTTTTGACTCACAGTTCTTTGGTTGTGTAAGGAAGAAGCCTGCTTGTGGGCTGTAGTTATTTAAAAAAACCCAAACAAAAAGAACTATATGCAAATAAAGTTTTCCAGTAATCTGCATTAGGAAATCTTCCAGCAAGGTGAAAAATTGCATTTTATGCAAGTTATTTAATGAGGTCATTTATATGCTTGCAGAAAACCTGCCCTTAGTAAAATGTTAGCTTGAAAATGACTGTTACTGCTGGTGAAAAGGGACCAGATAAGAGTCCTGGAAATAAGGTTGCAGTCCACGGCGCTTTGCTGGTGTGTGTCTGCTCCGATGTCATGAGGAGAGGCACTTTTTAACCAAGGTATGGGACTTCTTTGTTTCAGCCTGTATAGTCTTGTGAGGATGCTGCAAGGTAGTATGCACTTGATAACAGATTATAGGAAGAAATTGGAAATAAAATAGCTTGTCTAGAGGATAAAGGTATCTGTTACATGTGAACAACTTTTGTTTCCAGCAGTGGAGGCCAGATCTAGATTCCTGTGGGAGGTCTGTAAGTGAAACCTTTGTCTTGGCCAAGTCTGAACTTCATCGTAAGCCTCATAATAAAGTTGTCCCTCATAGACATGTGGATAGCCATGAGTATATTGACGGAGGGTTGTAAAACAAAAAGTAAATTATTGGAATCATAAAATGATTAAAAGACATTAAAAATAAATAACTTCATGAATTTTTGAATCATGTTAGGAGAATGGTGTTACCATATTGCCTGAAAACACTTATCATGGACTATAAACCCTTCTGGCAGAAGTGCTTTTACACATGTAGAAGAAAAATCAATCTTTGCCACAGGGGCTGGTTACACTGTAAATATTAGGCAAATAATAAAATAATGAGAGCAGACAGGGGAGTCCATATTGTCTAGACTGATACATAAAAGTTTTAACATACCTTTAACATATCTAGTTTTTTACCAGATCTTTGTAGGCATCAAGGTGAAGGAGAGTTTAAAGGAGGATAATGGGATGGTGGTGTTGCTAATACTCTCATGTTAGAGGCAACAAGGGGAAATCGTCAGTCTAGCCAGGATGGGACTTTGAGCAACCAGGTCTAGTGGAAGGTGTCCCTGCCCATGGCAGGGGGGCTGGAACTAGATGACCTTTAAAGTCCCTTCCAAACCAAACCATTCTGTGAATCTTGTTTTAAAGTTTGACTCAAGCAGAAGCATCTTGGTACTGAATGAGAAATGATAGGCAAGATGGAAATAGGCTGTCAGAGTCTTTGAAGGTGAAGATAAGCCATTTATGTTTTATGCAGTGGAAAAGAAGATTCATCAGAGGAATACAAAGAGGCAGGTAAAATGAATTAAATTATATTTGTTGCAGCATTGTGATTAGACTTATCAACAGGCCAGGCTTGCACTGGCAAGAAAAGGAATTGAAGGATGAGCTGGTGGTAGCTGAATGTTTAAACTGGATGGATATGAAAGTAGCTAAACTTTGGTGTTATGTTTTGGGATTTTTTGTTTATTTGTTTTATTTTGTTGTGTTTTGGTTTGGTTTTAATTTGCAAAATTAGTCTTCACAACATATATGATATCTTCAGTGAAGGTCTAAATAGGTCTGAGTCCAGTGTGTAGCACAGTGGTTATTGGTCCCAACTGGAAAGAAGAATGGGAAGGCTGGTAAGGTTTGCTGGAGGTACAAGGAAATCTCTGTTTCAGTTTATGAAGTTTGATGTACAGGTCACCCGTGACAGGAGTCAGTAATCTCTTTTAAACACTTCAGTTTGGACAGGAGGAGACAAATGTGAGGTAGATAGACTGACCTGTGAATTACAAGCACAGTGAGATTTGTGTTTGTGCCAATGAAACAAGGAGGAAGAATAGATCTTGGCATGTGGAGAAGAAAGGACTGATGCCCAGCAGGAATCAGGTGATTGCTGGTGAGGTGAAAAATTTAATGGGTGGCAGGTGAAGACCAAGTTGAGAGGATAATAGAATTGATCTATGGTGTGCATTGAGTGAACAGCAGAGAATGAAGAAACCTTCAGGCTGGGTAAAAATCTGAGATTTTGAGGAGTATTTGTTGGTTTTATTATAGAATATAGAACATGCTCTAATATATGTTGTATATAATAGTTATTTTGATATGTTTTTAAAAAAATGTGTAGGAGGGAGAGATGAGGCCTACAGGAAATGTGAATAGGGAAAGGTCAAATGGGCAGTAAGTGAAGTCACAGAAAAGTGACAAGTTGAACATAGGCAACAGCAAAGGAGCTAGAAGCCAACAGTTTGTGCAGGGGAAAATAGGACATGGAAGCCATTCACTCTTTCATTTGCAGTCTTTGATTAATGCTTGTACTTATCTTAAAGAAATATGGCCTTTTTTTTGGTCTAAGGATTAGCTGATGGACTATGCTCCTATCTGTTTCACAGCTTATAGAGAACCACATCTTGCTTGCCTTGGGCAAACATTTTTTTTTAAAAAAAATACCATAGTCTACTCTTAAAATGGCAGTTCACACTGAATGAAAAAGCACAGTAATAACAATAATAAAGAAATATTAGCATCCAAATTCACTCAGAAGTCCAACATTTTTGCAATATGAGTACATTCAGCAGTTATTTGATCTTTATAAAGTAACCAAACCAAATATTATCCATGCTAAAAAAGCAGCACACCCCAAAAATTAAAAAATACTTGGGAGCTGGAAGAGTTAGATATGTTTGTTTACTATTCAACCTTATTTTTTCCTATTTGTGCAGAGGGTACAAATTTTAATAGTGGATTTATATGTCATGTGATGATGGTTCATGAAGTAACTAGAAAATATATCTAGGCTTCTCCACTCAACTTCAGCTGTTCTTCTGGTCAACACCAGCTAGATGCCCCATAAACTCCTTATTTCCATTTACTCAGACAAAACTATGCACATCAACTTGCTAAAGTTGCCTGTCTTTGCTTTGTTGTTTAAAACATGTATTCCCAAAACCCATGACAAGTTGACAGCTTTTCCCAGCTAAGGTGCTAGAGGGGTTGAGGCAAAAGCAAGGTGCCACCCTGCTCCGACTGGGAACACCTCCATGAGATTAGTACCTGCAGTGCTTGCAGATCAGCAAGGCATCCGGTGAGACTGAGCTAATTCCAGCTTTACGGAGCAGCTGCACGGTGTTTTCCAGGTCACAGCTTCAATGTTGCTGCTTAAAGTTCGACCAACAGGTTTTCAGATGTAGCTGTTCCCTCCTGGGCATACTAAATATTAATGTTTGCATTTTTTAAATTTATCATAAGAAAAGAATTCTAAGAACAGAACTTGGTAAGAGCCCCGCTTCTCTTATGGCAAAATTTGTCTGAGCTCTGTGTGATGGTATGTTCGTGTGGCATGGGTGAGCAGGACAAAATACTGCATTTTACTAAGCTTTTTTCATACATGCAGTATCTACTGGTGGATAGTTACTTAAGGCTATGCAATTTAGAAGGTGGCACCTCTTTTCCTAACATGAACTCATGACAGGGCATAATGTTTTTATAGCATTGCATCAGGCGTAATTTCAAGACAAAATCATTCGAGTTAAACCGGGAAAGCAAAAATGTGATCCAGCAGTGCCATCTGCTGGATTTCTAAGGAAGTAGAAAGTGTAGTTCCACACTACATTTAAAAATCATTTTAAATTGAACTGTCCGTTAAAGAGACCCAAATCTTTGTAATTTTTACAAAATATGTACATAAATATGCAGCTTCATTTTTTTGTAACTTTCTACTCTTCAGCATATACGTGTAAATATTTCAGATAGGTTATTTAAAACAACGAAATAAGAATTTATAAAATGGCAAAAAAGCAATAACACAGTATGTTAAAAAATTACATTACTGGATTGTAATTTTAATATCTGCTTAATGGAGATGACTACAGAGTATAAATATACATCTTGGTCCATTTCCACAGAACCCAACAGCATAATTTCTATGTGGTTTGATATGGCATTTTCTGAAATCTGTATTCATTTCCCCATGTTCTATAAAATGTTAGAGTTTCCTCAGTAGTGCTGTGTATGACTTGCAAGACAAAGGTTTGGAACATCTCATGGTAAAAAGGGTCTTAAATGGATGCAGAAATCAACAAATCTGTAAATAAGTGGTAAATATTTATAAAGAACTGAAATCTCATCTCACTTAAGTTTTGCCTGGTTGCTAGTATGTTCATCTACCTCTTGGTGCACACAGAAGGACAAAACATCATTGTATTGATATACTTCCCAAGCTTCATGTGAGATAGAAAAAATTCAATGTAGGTGGTCTAATTGGAACAGAACAGGAAGAGGGCCAGTGCTTGCTGTTATCTTGCCTTTTCATGTTAGCAAACAGCCATGGAATTTGGTTTTGCTTTAGTGGAGGAGAACTTAACTTAGTTTCCATGGTTCCATTTTTTAATAGAATAATTGATGTAATAAGAAATTTACCTACAGACCTCTCCATTATTTAATTGCATTCTTTAAGCTGATTATTATACAAATTCCTGAATGCCTTTAGTTGTTTCTATGCATAAGTGAGTAGCTGTGTAAGATAAGTCAATTCATATGTGTAATCCAGTTATATGGCCAAAAGTATTAAGTGTCTCCTGTATTTTACCTAATTCTTTGACCTATTTTTCTGATCTTAATACTGCAAATGTTTTTAAAGCAGGTTAGTAAAAAATAAGACAAAAAAACCTCCCTTTGCTACTCCTGCCGAATTTTTTATTAGCATAAAGCGTTAAGTATAATGCATCATATTTGTAGTGAGGGAGAATAGATTATTTGGCTGCTTAGTTTTTGCTGTTGCTACATCCTCACTAGAATGCCTTTGTGAAGTCACTGGTTTTAGTGTTGATTTACATAGTTACAAGAATTGATATTCCTGTCCAACTGAATTATGTGTATTTTGCCATGATTCCTGTGAGTTAAATTAAATTGTCAAATTTTAGGCTTGAATATCATGTTAAAGTAAAAATATCCACTTGCACCAAAACAGTGTTTCTTACAAAGAACACTTATTACTCTCATCTTAAAAGTCCAGACAAGTTCACTACACACACATAAAAGCCCATAGAAACATGAAATTGTGTCACTAAAAATTTGTTGGTTAAATGTGAGTCTCAGTACTAGTTAAGGAAGTGGGTAGTTCGAAGCAGGCAGTGGAGATAAAGGACATCACCAAGACCTCTATAGACAACACACCTGCTGTTTCCATTTGTTGAATTCAAGATCCCCTGTTTCTATTAATAATCTGTACATGGATAACATTTATAAATATAATCCATGGAAATGTAGGTTTGAAGCAACATCTGAAAAAGTGGGTAGAAAACCTGGGTTCCACATAGCATGGTGAAGAAACCAAGTTGTTCCATAGGCCCTGCTGGACTTTCCCTCTTAGGCTGTCTGAGGTCTTTGCGCCGGTTCATGACTATAAAGGTCAGGAGTCGTAGTGCTGGCCTGGTGCACCTACAGAAATGTTTGAATTTGGTGCCTAAGGAGCATTGCAGTATGCAGCCAGGATCAGGGGAGGAGCTGGATTGCTTCTTTTGGAAGTGCGTGGACCTTTAGCTGGTTCCCCTCTGTGATGTCATCTTTGCCAGGAAAATCTCATAGAAACAAACGGGAGAACACTTTTTTCCTGAGGGATAATATAATAATGATAAGAAATATTTTATCACTAATATGATGATGACATTATTATTATTATTATTATTATTATTATTATTCCTGAGTCATAGGAGGGGAAGTGAAGGCTAGAGTGTTGAGTTGTCTTCTCTGAACTGGTGATTAGGAGCTGGGTCTTTTTTGTAACAGCATGCTTAGCCAGTTAATGGGCATAGTGTCAGGGTGTTTGTTATTTGGGGCAGCTGGAGGAGAAGTGGTAATTTTTTAAACACCGCTCTTCATCTTAGGTATCTCTGTACCTGCTAATACTTCTATATACTCTTACAGCTAAGCTGGAAGAAATGTCTGTAAGAAGGGATAGCAAACCATAAGTAGTCTTCCATGCTTAAGAAGAGAAAACACAGTAGATTGTTAATATATAGATTTGAAATAAAAAAATATATTCTTGTATGTGATTGTAGACCATGTTGCGACATATCGTATTATATGTGTTAGTAATTTAGATTTTGAAAACACTGTAACTAAAGACTGATTTACGTATTTTTATTACACTTGCTGTATAAATAAAGTTGGTTACAAACCAATGCAAATTTCCTCAGGCAATTATTTCTTTTATTTGGTAAATGGTAGACAGTTTTGTTTAGTACTGTGAATTTGGATCAATTTCTGGTCGAGTGAAATGATTTGCTCATGATCTTTGAAGTAAATCTATAAGAATAAATATGTCTATTATGTTTTTCCTTTAGATTGCCTTATACAATCTTCCATGTGCAGAGTGTATTTGATATGAGGTACATTTAGTATTGTGAACATGCCAGGAATATGAGGTAGAGTTACAAACTGAAAAAAAGAAATACACAGTCCTAGTCTTTCCTCCTATTCGTGCTATATAAACTTTTTTCTCATCTATGCAGGAGGTTGCACCAACAATTTGAAAGCTATAAAGAGCAAGTAAGAAAGATAGGGGAAGAAGCCCGCCGTTACCAGGGAGAGCACAAGGATGATGCTCCAACATGTGGAATCTGTCATAAAACAAAGTTTGCAGATGGTTGTGGCCATTTATGCTCTTATTGCCGGACCAAGTTTTGTGCTCGATGTGGAGGTCGTGTCTCTCTGCGATCAAACAATGTAAGTTTCTGATGTGCACTCTTAAGAAAAAGCCTCCTTGACATTGTCATGCTGCAGATTGTTCACCTTAAGTTTGGCATTTCATGCTTCATTTTACTTAAGTGTTTCATGCATTGCTTCATTATGAGGTGTGTGTAAAGTAAAATAATGTATTTAATTATTATGGAGATACTTGAGATGCAAATTAAACCAAGAAAGACTAATAGTGTATAGTTCTACTGAGTAATGGCTTGAAGAAAAGGTACTTGTTTTTCTTAGAATGAAAGAAGAGACCCTTTTGCTCAGGTAAAACTCAACATTAATAACTTTTTATTGAAATCTTATTTCATTATGGATTTTTTATTTTTGTAGAGCTTTTCATATAAAATTATAGGTTTCTTTTACATAAAATCAGTCAATTTTTGGTTAGGAAAAAACACCATGCACTTTCCTTAGCACAGCAAAAATGTTAGGCCAATTTATTTGAAATTTATTTATAAAATAAACTGTAGATTAATCTGGGTTATCTTACTTTCAGGCAGGTGACTAAATCTTTCTCCCTCTGACCTGCATGCAGTTAGCTGCAGTAGCTGCCCACGAAACTGAAGGATATGTGAGATTGTCCTCTATTCAGTCAGTCCCTTAGAAGGCTCTGGCTACTCACTTGTACATGAGCGGTAAGATCTAAATTTGGAACACCATTATAGAGGAATTATTTTTGTCTGATCATCTAGGACTATGGTGTGTTATAAAACATTTTACATGTATCCTTTTATTGCATGAATAGTTTTGTTATCTGGCATGAGATATAGTAACTTTCACTTATGGCTTTAAGATGCCAGGCTTTTGTCGGTGAAATTTGTCAATGTGCTTGATATCAACACAAATTCAGGTAAAAGTGAACACAAATATTATAGCAGATAATCATGTTCACAAGGTAACTAGTTTATAAAATTTTCACTTTCTTTAAGATAAACATCAACAGAGTAGGCCTTCTGAAATTTCATGTAAATCAAAAATAACCCCTCAGAATTGCCTTTCATGCTTATTTTGGGAGTTTTCCATAGCCTTGTTGTAGTTGTGAGTCCATTAAATTAAATTCAAATTCTGAAAAAAAATGATATAGGTGAATTGGACAAAAATTTGCATAACCATATGCAAAAATTTCCAATTGACATGTATTAGGATAAATAGATGCATTACATTGCATCACCTGCAGGTGGTGTCATTAGAGCAAGTCTCTGAAAATACAGTTTACTTTTATATATTACATTATACTATTAATTAGGGTTCATGTGATGCAGCTTATCTTTACTCAGAAAAAACTCCTGAATATAGTTTAATTATTTTTCACCCACCGTTTCAAGTCACAGAAATGGAAGTGTCCATTCATTTGTAAGTTGCCTTTTGTTTGTTATATTGTTTATGCTTCTGTGGGTCAGGGTGGGAAAACATGTTTACAACATATGCAGTAATGTCATCTTTTTATTTAAAGCTCTTTTTTTAATTTTATGTTTTTATCTCTTCATAGAGAGTTATTAGAATTGCATTTCTTTGAAATCTGTCTATTAATACTTGCCTATTTTATTCTTTCTCTCTTCTTTTTTCTTTTTTTTTTTTTNCCTTGGATGCTTTCCCAAAGGAGGACAAAGTGGTTAGAATACATGCTTTTTATAATTTATTATTATAATGTTGTTAGCTAACTGGGATGTGGAAAACTGAACCGAAATTTTAAAATCACCCACTGGGGAGGGGGGAAGAACAGGAATCCTAACACCCAGGCCCTGCCCGCCCTTAGCTGAACATAGGCTTTAAAGATAGATCAACAAGGAAGCCCAAGACTGTTGTCAAAATTATGACAATAAAAGAAAGTAAAAACTGAGAATTAGTATTTATAAGCTAAGAAATAGAGGAGGCACTAGCATCTAGTAAAATTTTATTTTATAAAAATGTATGTAGTTAACAATTTTGACTTTTTGCATGCAAGGTCCTTCCATCAGCTTCAGGAAATCCAATTTAGTATTTTAATTGCAATTTTACATTGTTTTATGTGGTTTGCTGTGTTTCACTTCTGGCTGCAGCAGAAGTCCAGGGAATTCTTTCAAAATCAACTTTTTGATTTACCTTTGGATTAATATGTCTAGGCAAAGTATAACCTCTTCAAACTGGACATAAGTGTAGTGAGCAAGATGGATGGAATCCTTTTTGAATGCATAGTTACCATCTCAAAAATCTACAGAACTTTTAGGATCAAGTGCAGGCATATTCACCACTAATGCCTGTGCCTTATCTGAAATAGGTGAGGTAGTTCCCTGTTCACCCCTGCACCATGTGCATAGCGAAAGGGTGGCAGTACCTGAGCAGAACAATGCATGTCCATTTACCACCTCTCGCTGGGCAGTTCTGCAAAAGGTGATATTCCAGAATTTAGCTTGGAGAATTAAGTAGTGGGAATTACCTAGCTTTGTTTGCATCTCAGCTGAAACAAGTGTAAATTCATTACAGTCCACTGTAGTTTTTGATGTATGCATGATGGAGTTATGCTTGTATTATGAGGTGGTGCGATGCCCTAGTGTATATAACAGCATAGCTGTAACCTGAAATTTGGTACTATTCAACACACAGAGAAAATTATTTCTGTCACACTGGCTTATTGTGGTAGGTTTTTTCTATGGCAGTAGTGTTCTGAGGGCACGGTTGTTTTTCTAACGGCTATGAAATAGAACTTGATACAGCTTCTTCCCCTGTTTTCTGTGTGGTACTCTGAATAAAGCACTGAAATAATCCAGGAGTTCCAGATCTCTTCCGTTCTATTCATCTAAATGGCTTATGAGGGTGTGAGAGAAGTTTCAGCTTGATACTGATTTATTAAAGCATTGATGCATCCGCTGGGGTGTGTTAAAACACTAGTGCAAAACACCCGTGCACTTGCAACGCAGTCTTCTTCAGGGTCAGAAACAGCAAAGCTCTCAAGTGCCGTAAGTGCCACCTAGGTTTTGGAGAGCAGTTCAGGTGAACCCTCTCTGTCCCCCTTATGTGCTTGAGGCATCGTTCACCCCTCAGTTTGGAACAAAAACTTTGCTACATAACTGAAGTTGTGATGGTGTCTGCATGCAGAAGGGACTGTGTCTTTGATGAGAGGATAATTTTGGTGTTCATATTTGAAAAATGTTATTTGGGATCCAGAAAACAGACTCCATTGCACTAAAGTGCTCTGAAAATGTATTCTGAAGACATAACTGATTCATTTGGATAGACCTAAGTTCACTTAAATACATCCTTATTATTTGCACTTGTTTTGGTTTGGGTTTTGCTGTGTTGAATGCCAAGCTTCCACATGCCAAGAAAATGCCCTAATAATAATGCATGTGCAAACATCTTAACAGCTGAAAAATTAATGGTAGTCAGAGGAAGAGTATCCAATAATTAGTTCCAATTGTGTGAGGAACATGGGGCTTTAAAGTAGCATTGCTTTAGTAGTTCCTGTCTCCGAAAGCTAATGGAATATATATTAATTAATTCCAAAATATTAATACATACCTAGCAAATAGCACATCTTACATGCAGACCAATTGGTATAATTAATATAGAGCAACATGGGAAAAATATTATTTGTTAATTATTTTCAGTGGTTCAACATTCCTGACTAACCTATGTATTAGGGACAAACTGTTCTTTTCCTGGTGAATTTCGTATCAGTAAAAACTCTTCAAACATATTTATTATTATTCTCTTCGTAAGAATTATTACCACAATAAATTATACTAATACAAAACATGTGCACCAAGTTCCTACTAGTTAGGGGTGCATCATTTGGAAAGGATGATGAAGTGTGAATTACCAAAGTGCCAAGTTCAGGAAAAGTCAAATGTTATCCTAGATTCAAAGTGTCTCCTGTAGAGTTGGAGAATTAATGATACTCACCTGGGCTGTTGTGTACCATGTGTTTCTCATTTTTGACAAATTCAAACTGTGATAGGAACAAAGAAAGTCAAACAGAGGATAATCCAAGAAATGGAGAGCTGCTCCTGTGAGAGAAGGTTAGAGAGATTAAGGGGACAAAAGCTAAAGCAATTATAATTGCTATCTAGAATATGGAATTTATATGTAGAAATTTTAAACAATAACATTCAAATTAGAGGACAGTGAATGCATGAGACCAAATGGGTGTATCTTGACCCTGAACACTCTTTGCTTGGAAAAAGATAATTGTGATTATTATAGTAAAGCCTTGGGAATTTATTTCATGTGACTTATTGGAAGAAAAAATAACCTAAGAAAATTTTAAAGATAGAGTTTTCACTGTGAGCACTGAGCACTTGTATATATTTTTAAAGAAAGCATAATATTGTTAGTGCTTAATTGTTAGTACAATATTGTTTATGTGAGATAGCATTTAAGAAGGAAGTCTGGTAGATGCTTAAGAAAAAAGCTGGCAGGAGTGACCATGGGCCTTGAATTTGGTACAGTATTCTAGATGGTTTTAGGTCCTTGAAGAGTGTTTACACTTTCACTCTGTATGTATTTGAATTATGTTTTTATACCAGCATTTTAATTGCCAACATGGTAACGAGTGTAAGTTACTTCTCTCTGTTCTGTTTAATGTACTCTGTGGTGTAAAATATTGGGGTTGTTAGGGCAGTGGAGAAGTCAGCAAAATATCTGGCTGGTGCTTCTCCATGGTTTGGAGATGGATAAGGCATGTGCAGATCACTGCCTGAGTCCTCCTGCTGGCCTGGCTGCCACTGTTCTTCCCTCCAGTGGTTCCCCAACCTTGTAGGGAAGAAAAACACCTGAAAAGACAACTTCTTCCTTGCATCGTTCCTGTAAAACTCTTTCCCAGTATTTGGTTAAGTAAAGCAAAAACAAGTATTTCCTTTCTAAACACATGATACATGAAGTTGTACAGCTCTGTTTCTTTATAGAAATGGAAATGCATTTTAGGCTAAAAAAAAAGGTCTTGAATGAGCAAATGGGTTTTTTGGGGGTCAAAATTTAAGTATTTATGAGATGCTGTGGGTGTATTGAACTAAGTGAAATTTGTACGACATTGATAGAATTAGGTGGAAGGCCCATGTTCCAGATTAAGACATATATTTATCCATAGGATTACAAGTTTTGATCAAATTTAAAGTGAAAAGAATTGGGAGTAAATGATGAAAAGAATTTTGTCACCATTTTCCTGTGTTTTCTTGATATGTTAGTTGTGCAGAATAGAGTGGTTTGCTTATTCATTTTTCGGTTTACATATGTAAAAAGACATAGGAAATCAGGATGTGAAATACATTATAAATATATGAAAATTGATTTCACTGAATTTAGTAGTATGTGATTGCAGAAAATAATGTTGAAAATCTGTGCTGAAGAAAGTCACATTTCTAATATAGCATTCACTGAAATTGTTTTGATTTCAGTATAATGTCAGTGATTTATACTTGGAAAGAAAGACAACTTGGAAATATTTCCCTAATTGGATGTCAGGTACTTTTAGGGTGTTTGTCACTTAGTTCCTTTAAATTATGCTTAAAATTTGCTTACATAATGGCTTGCTAATTTAAGCTTTACCAACTTGAGCACATATGCCATGCAATTCAGATATGTACTAATGCTGCAACAGAAGTCAGTAATATTGTCAGAACAAAATGTTTGGACTGTCAGGATGGTTTTTACATCCTTTTCACAGAACTCTTAGGTCAAATTGTCCATTAAAAGGCTAATTTATGTATGTTCTGACTGACACAGCTGTAGAACAAAAAAAACAAAACAAAAAAAATCCAACAAAAGGACATGAAATTACATAGCAAATTGATAACAGATAAATTCTCTCTCTTTCTGTAGCATTCAACATAATTTGTTTCCTAAAAGATATGGGGGGTTAAATGCACCAGGAAAGAAGCACTGCTTTACAATAATCCCTTTCTAGAATGGCAGCTTCCAGCACGGGGGGAAAAAAAAAACAAACCCCAACCAAAAAAAAGACCAGCAAGAAACTGAGGAATTCTATTTCAAGTAAGATGTAAAACAGTTTATTCTGCTTTTTGGGAAGTTAGTTCACTTTCAAACAAGTTTGAGTGTATACTTTTTTTAAGCAAATCCTCAAAAGTAGCTTGCTCTTCACCAAGTTTGCTGAAGAAAGATGTTTTGCCTTTAGCACCTTTTTTTTAATTATTTTTATTTTCCAGCTACCAAAAATTATTGGTTAGTTCTTATGCACAAGAAAAGGACAGACAGGTGATGTTAATGCTCTGATGTTAACTAGATCAGAGCTTCTTCATTTAATAATTGAACTGTAGAAAAGTCACTAGTCAGCAGGTGTTTCATTCCACTATCATTTTCGATCATCATTAAATCAGTAACCACTTGGTTAAGCAATTTGGTTTACCCAGGTTTAGTTTACCTGTTTGCCAGACTCTTGAACTGCTACTTGTCATGCGATTCTGCAGTTGGTGGCCAAGAAAATAGATTTTGTTGCTGCAGCCCTTTTTCTTAGCCTGTGGTAAAGGGCTCCTGAATCCTTCATGTCTGTTCTTGCTGTTGGCTTGCAAGCTGCAGAGCAGTGATCTGCGGAGACCATACATAAAAAAATATTGGAAACTTCATGTATTCTAGTGGGGCCTCAACACAAAAACCCCCAAACTTTTAATCCTCTGGAGTGTTGCTACTTGCCACGTTATCCTATTTTTAGTCTTGCCTTTTTAGTACCTTTGTTTCAGTTTAACTGATTCAAGAATATGGGAATTAATTTGAATTGAGTTTTTTAGTTAAGAAAATGTCAGCAATACCTTTGCGTGTAATAATTCCTTCCATTGCAAAAACAAAGGTCATTTAGGCTTTTCAGGAGAACCTTTATTACACCTCCTCTTGCCTAATGTCATGTATGTATATATAATATATGTGTATATATAAGCATATACTGTATAGATTTTTCATAAGTGAATATCCGTGCATACTCTATACATGCATCCTACTATGTAGTCTATACAGGAAGTGCAGCACAGAATAAAGCTTTTAAGAACCACTTTTTTGACCTTTGAAATCTGTGAATGATTCAAGGTACATAAATCAACTGAGGAATTATTATTGATGTGCCCATTTATCATGACAATAAGACATAATATGCCATAGCAGTCATAGAATCCCAGAATAGATGAGGTTGGAGGCAGTCTCTGGAGGTCATCTGATCTAAATCCCCCTGCTCAAGCAGGGACCTTGCACCTTACATTTTGTCATATCCATTGACTTGCATGGTCAATAATGAAAGAGTCAAGGATATTTCATATAATTTTTGTTGCTTGTTTACTTATTGTAATTACACAAATTATAAGCTTACACAAAATCTCCTTAAATTCTGATAGGGAGTAATTCTGATTGGACAAATGAATTTCAGAATTTCACAGAATCTTTCAGAAACAGCGATTAACAAGTACAATGTTTTTTTTTTTTCAGCTCAGTGTTCAAAGTGAAAGAAAAAACATGTGAGCTCTAATAGTAAAAGATACTAGCAAATTTAGTTCTGACATGTTAGATCTACTTAAATACAAGCTTTAAAAACAATAGGGAAAAAATAATGGTTTTTCCCAGTGAGTGAAGGCTGTGTGATTTTTTTTAAATTGTTATTTAAAACACAATCACATATGCTGAATACATAAGTAAAGTTAAAGAAAAAGAAAAAAACAAAAAGACACAAACCCAGCTATTGATATCTTTCTTGCATTAAACCAAAATGCTACAGTATATGCTACATCACAGTGGTTGCTCCATGGTGTTGCGTGGTAGTTTTAGGATTATGTTCTCTAGGAACTTGTTCTACAAGGATAAGATTATCTACTATGTTTGCTGGGAGAAGACTTTCAGTTTATTCTAATTTTTTAATGTCAGTTTTATAAGGTATTTTCAGTGGAACAACAGAACACTTTTACCCGGGCTAATGGTATTTTCCCCAGGTGTATGTTACTTCATAGTAATAAGGGGTCAAGAGTATTCTTAAGTATTAATTTTATAAAGTGTCATGCATTAGCATACACATCTGTTTTTGAATACTTTTCTGTAAGAATTTGATTTCTCATCTTGTGATTAAAAAAATATTAGTAGGTGCTTGATTTTTAAGCTTGTAATTGCCTACGTGTCAGCAGGTGTTGGCTTTTTTTATCCTTATGTTAGTGAGTAATAAACAGTGTTGACTGGGGTCTTGCATCTGTTGAGTCATTAAAATTTGAAACTTACAGAAAAAGATGATATTAGGGATTTGAGAAATAATTTTGTTTCCAGAAAATGCAATAATATAGAAATATTTTTGTTCACTTTTCTGTCAAATATGTATTCATCTATGCCCTAAATATTTGTAAGTTAAGAAGTGGTATCAGACTCTTGTGTAAAGAAGACATTTTTCATTGATTAGTTTCAACTGCAGATACATATTGAAATGACAGGTAAACAAAGCAAGTTATAACAGTTGCAAACTGAGATTTTTTCACATGAGGTGTACCTTAAGAAGAAAGAAGGTAATAATGAAATAAAATAGCAGTGGTGTATCACAATATCAAGAAGGGTCTGGTTTCTGTTTGATGTGTTCATACACTGTAATATAATCAACATTATTCTATAAACTGTAACTTCATATTAGATTCTGATCCTTGTCTATTTAGTTCATGCAGTTTTGAAAATGAACAAGTATGACCTTATGGATTTAATATGATAATTTATGCATATCTGGTATAAGGTAAAAGGAAAAAACAAACAGTTTAAATTGGACACAATTCTCATTCCATCCATGACTAGTCAAATATGGATATAATTTTACAAAATTAGGAGAAAAATTCAACTAACTAAAAAATTGCTAAAATGATGTGTTCATGTGCATGAAATCAAATTTTCTTTCTACTTCTTATCACTTATTAATTCTGATAGATTGGAAATACAGTCATAGTATTTGATATTCTTTTGCTTGTAATTGTGCTGTCAAAAAGTTCTGTAGATAGCTGTAATAATAGTGATGCATACAATTAAAATCCTAATTTTAAATGGAACATTTCTTTTTTAATGAGGGTCTTTTTGTGTAATGGGAACATTTTATGATTATAAAAAGTAATTATTGTCGAATCATTATTAACATTCTCATAAATACTAAAGCTTATAAATATTTAAGGCTTAAAGAGTAAATATTTCAGGCTTGTATCTTTTTCCAGATTTTTTTGGGAGTAGGATTAGTTGGCTACTGGTAGGATATCTGCGTAGATTGGTCTGTATAGATGATCATTTTCAAAGTATAGACACACCAAGGAATCTGTTTGTGGCTCCTCCTCTCTAGTTTCCAGAAATGTTACTATCAGTAGGAAGCAAACTCAGCTTTAAACCCATGCAAAACATGTACATAGCATGTTGCAGTTTCAGCTGAGAGTTCACTATACTTATTTGGAACTGTTCTTGTATCCTTTCAGTGTGTTATACACATTTAATTGTCTTAATTTTCCACAATGTGCTAATTTTTCAAGTTCTTTAATTCATTATATGAATTGCTTTGAATTTATTGTTACCTCTTGTTAACAAGGCAAATCCAGTCTTCCTACTATTGATATCAGACTATTACCCTCATTGTATCTTAAAATCCAAAACTCCTCTGGCGTTTCCATTGCCACATCAAATTTACAGTTGTTATTTGTCAATTCAGTTTGCCCTATTGCATTGCAAATTAAGCCAAAATTTTTCTTTATAAGGATTATGTATTTACTGTGTTTTTGTTATTTTCATTTCTGTAATGGAATAATGTGTTAGTTGTCAGCACTGCAGAAATCATAAAATCATTGGATACCTCTAAATCACTGTATAAAATATATAATAAATATACTACTATTTTGCCTGCTATGAAATACAGAACTATTGAGAAAACACCTTATGTTAATAAAAAAGCATCTTCATAGTATTAGCTTGATAATTGAAAATTTAAAAATGTGTTTTCCTGTAACATTTAGCTGTCTTAGTTGCACTGTACGTTATTTTTTTTCAGTCTGTAAAGAAGTCATCTTGGAGTATTAAAAACATAAGTTTGGAATAAAGAGTTGTCTAATCCAGAGAAGGTGACTGGTATAGGTAAATTTAATTTGTACGTGTCTGCCTTCTCGGAAATCTGGCTTGCACATCTTTATTACATCGACATGTAAGGGAATAAGTTGATTTCATTGGGTAGATTTACAGCTCTTTTAAATCAGTGATCTGCAGTGTTAGGTGGAGGACGATGGGGAAGCCTGCATACCCGATCTGCGTGAGAGTGGGGTGAGTCTGGGTGTAACCCACTTTTCCAATGTGCGTGTGTATAGTGAAGCTGATCACTGGAAATAAATTAGTGTTGTACAGTGCTTTGAAAACAGAAATTAAGTGGAAGTGCCATTATTACTGTTGACAAACATGCAACGTGTGTGCTTGTGTAGTGTCAGACGGTCAATATTACTTACCCAGCGTTTGTTCGTGTGAGAGGCAGCCTATCAATCAGGGAGGTATCTGTCAGACAGAATCCTGGATAACATAATTTTGAGTTATTTCTTGAATATTTCAGTTAAATGTATCCAAAATTAACACCTGGTTGTGAATGGAGAGTCACCTAACAATGTGCCATCTATTGGCAAACCGAGGGAGGTAATTTTTGTGTCCTGTCATTCACAGTTTCAGTTGTGATGTGAACAAAATAATCTAAAAGTATAAACTCCTGTGGAGGGCCGAAGAGAAGGGATTGATTTACAAAGACACACCAGGCAGATTTCACACCATCTACTTTCATCCAATTCACACAGAAGAGAGGAACCTTGATGTCTCTTGATATCTCTTCTAGTTGATGTTGTAATGAAAGCTCAGCTTTAGAGATTTGAGACACTTTTGGTCCTTTTCCTCCCTCAAAAACATTGAGGGAGAACTGAATAGTCAATGTGCAGGGGATGTCCAGGGATGTCTGTAGGCTCAGAAAGCTGGAGGGACCATTTTGTGCTGTGGGATGCCGGAGGGGATATGGCACACCAGCAGGGCTGACTGATGATGTTCAAGCAAAGCTTAGCCAAAACTACTTGTCCTATGGCAGCACCTGATGGAACTTGATTTTATCTGAGGAATGCACCTTTACTTTTTTTCAGGAGTGGTCTGATTTCTAGATATATTTGGTGGTTTATTGCTATAAGACAGTCAATCTAGTCTGTCACTTAGTTTGAACTGTGCCCAGCTGTGGTATCTGTGAACACTCCTCCTGCAAAAAGATCCCATAAAGTGGAAGATTTTTCCTGATCCTGCATCATCCTTCCTTAAAACACTAGATTTTGGCAACTGAACTAACTGACACACCTTGTTCAGTCTCTGGGTGCCTCTGGATACTTCTCTTCCATGTGGTCACAACAAAACCAGCATGCTGCCAGTTCCCAGGCACATGAGAGTGCTCTCATTTACTCACAGGCTGATTCAGCAGTCCAGAGTGTGTCCCTTAAGCCCAACGAATTCTTCACTTGGTCAGTTTATTTCTTCTTGAAATTTTTACCTTTCATATTGAATCAGTGTAACCCTCATTCTTTTATGCGATGGGATTTTTAAGGTGGTATGTAGGGTTTTGGACTAAATATGACTTCTAATATTTAAAATGTTCATAATTATGTACACAGTTGTTTGGGTTTAGTGATAACAAAATAACCTGGAAATACTAAATAAAACTAAATTTGGTAAACTGAATTCTGGGGCTATTTTTTGCACCCCAATACAAGAGAGATTTTAGCTAAAAAGAGACCTTGCTGCAAAGAGAAATTTGATAAGATTTATGACCTATAAGGCATTATGAGAAATGAAAAAGTAGTTGAAAAAATTTCAAGAACAAAATAATTATGATGGCTAGATGTAAACTGTACTTTCTTGCTATTTCTCTTTTTATCATAAATAACCTTAATCCTCATCCAGGATTAAAATTCAGTGTATTTTTAGCCATGCACTGTCCTAGATAAAAGATGCTTCCATCTATGTTTTTATATCGTTTGCATGCTGGAGCATTTTGTAATTTTACTTAACAGATGGATGCTTCAGCCTGTAGATCTCCAGTGCTGCTATTATTGAGGGCTTGGGATAGTTTGTCATACACATACCTGACGTACATGCTTTTATTATGCATAATTAGTGAGTTTGAGGATAGAACTGTATATGTCAAGCAAACAAATCTATAAACAATGTTTCTGTAATATTTTGTGAGGTTTTTCTGATTCCAGTAATAAAAGGACCCATTTGGAAATCAGTCTTCCTGCGGAGATAAATCAAATCTCTCCCCAAAACTATGATTTTAAAATGGTATAAGGTCTCTTACCAGTTGTTTAATGACTAGTAAGAGATTAAGTGAAAATCTGCATGGAATGTGGTCTGCATTTCCTTAAAGAGCACATAAAACCTAATAATTTTTAAATCCAGATTGAGATTTCTAAAAAGCTGCATGCTATTTAGGCTGGAGTTTAATCATGTACTGTGCAATTTCAGTGTTCCAGCTAAAACACCTGTCAACTAACTTACGTGCAACAAGTTTACAGAATATTTGGAATTAAATATTATTTTTTCAATAATCTATTATATCTTTAATTAACTTGAGTATAAAAAGCAGATACCCATAGCAAAACTCTCAATAATGATGAGTTTTTTGGAAAATTATTTGGGTTATTGCGTTCTGAAAAGCTGAGTATTACTGAGAAGTACAGATTAATTGTAGAGATGAGCAGATGTTACTGGGACTCTATAAATAGATGAGTTTGTGTATCATGGTTGTGTTGCTGTGACTGGGGGATATTTCTGTATGTTGCTGGGATATTAGTACTGGTGGTGTAACTTCTCTCTCTGCAACATGTGTTGTGGTCAAAGCTCATACCCATGCATGCATCAGCAAAGGTAATTTTCTCTCTAATTTTTCCTTTTCTGACCAAATAGCTTCTACAAACAGAGAGAGGGCAGTTGAAGGTTCATCCAGAAAACTGCTCCCAAGACCTTTGTCAGCCCGACAGCTTCAGGATTATTTGCATCTGTCCCTTTAGCTGTAAAGAATCCTGCTTTTCTAGCCTATTTTAGGGAGTGATGTCACTGTCTTTGTGGGTGAGTTAAAGAGATCACAGAGACAACTTCTTGCCCCTTTAAGTGCAATGCAGCAGAAAAAAGCAACAAGAGAATTAAATGGAGGAAGTTTTCATCCACCTTGTTAGGTTTTTTACCCCTAAGTTATCATAGAATTGATTGGGTTGGAAAAGACCTCTGAGATCATTAAGTCCAACCCTTGGTCCAACTCCAGTCCGTTTACTAGATCATGGCACTCAGTGCCGTGTCCAATCTCAGTTAAAAAACCTCCAGGGATGGTGAATCATCATCATAGATATAATGTTACTCTTGTGTATCTGTGAATATCCTGTGTTGCAGGTTATATTCCTTTCCTCTATAAACCTTACATTTTCCTAATCAACTAGCGAGTGTTTAGTAGAGCCTATTGCTCATTTTAGAGGAGCTGCCCTCTTGGTCACTTCTAAAGACTATTAAAGAGGAGACTGGTGAAGTGTCCAAGAGAGTTTAAGTCAATACCTTTACCTGTCAGACTGAGTAGGAGCCCCTACAGTATATGTGAGCTGGATTTATGCTTTCATTATACTTACTGGGGGTAAGATCAGTGTGCCTCAGAGTGCTTCAGCTTGTTCTGCATTAGACTAAATTGTCTCTGAATACTTCTAACTGCTGTTTCTGTTTAGGGAAATAGAGCCCCAAGTCATCTAGGGTTGTATAAGGTAGTGCAGAGTTTCAGTGTAGCTTCCAGCAGCTACCTCAGTGCGGGTGGCTCTCAGGTAATACCCATGTCATACCTTATGGCTCCACACTCATATTTTGGAAAGGTGAGGGCATTGCAGGTGGAACTGAATGCGAGTGTTGAGGCTGTTGAATTCTACAACAGATTTTCATTAGCTACAGTAGAAAATCATACAGCAGCGATGGCCTGTAGACACATTTAAAAACCTATATTTAGTCTTATCTCAAATGAAACTCTATGCACTTGCTCTGAATCTTCTGTGCAAACCTACACCTTCTCTCCCCTACATGCAACCTGACAATTCGTGCACCAGCAGATATTCTTTTTGGCCTTTTGTCCCCTACATGAATTGACCTCCTTAAAAGAGGATATCTGGTCTTATGTAGTCTGTAATGTGTGGAAAGTTGTGATTATATTCTGCTGTGGGGTTAAATTTGGCTTTTCCCCTCCACATTAGACAGTCATGGAGAAGAAAATGTTGTATATTACTGAAAATTGTCCTAACCCACAGTTAAATTTTCAATATTTTATTTAGTATATACTTATTAATGTTGGTAAATTCTTTTCAATTTTATGAGTATAATTCATAGACCTATGAAGACTAAAATCTTTTTTCAACTTTATGGCCATGCAATGAGACAGTCATAAACTCCGCTGAAAATTTGCTATACACAATCATCAGATACTGAGAATAGTATAGTTCAACTAGTATTCAGCTTCATAAAGAACAATAATTCAAAGCCTTAATCTAGGGTACGATGTTTTAGCCTTCTTGAGGGTAAGATAGTGATTGGAGAAAACCTGAGTTGGTCTGGTCGACTTAGCAGAAACCACTTTTTTTCACAAAAAGTAGGTCACTGATGGATTTAGGATACAAAAGGCAGGTGCAGTTAGCCCTACAGGCTGTTTCTCCCAAGTCAAGGAGCACGGCTAGTGCTTCAAGCCACAGAATTTTCAGGCAGACTTACCAGGCAGTGTTATGCTAGTATATTATGTGCTTCTCAGAAACCGTATTCCTTTTGTAATGACAGAGAGAGATGTATACTATCATACGCCACTGTAGGAAAAGCTTTGTGGGGTCTCAACATCTCTTGAATACTGTTAGGTACAGTTTGCTCCAGACTACCTGAATTTCCAAGTTATCATTTGGAGAGTCTTTCTCTTTTAGCCCCAGAGGGACCAGATTTGGGGTTTAACAATTTTAACATTTACTTTTAAAAGCCACTCTTAAATAATAAAGCCACTCTGATAAACCATGGCAAGAAGAGCTTCCTGATGTACAACACCTTACATTTCTTGTAAGATGGCTGTTTTCTCTAAACTTGTCTCACCCAGGGTGCTGTGTGCCCTTTCACTGTGTGAAGGCCTTTGGTTTGTTTGGTAGCAATCTGCATTTTAGTGTTTTATTTTAGAGATGTTCACTGTCCACTAAGAACTCTATTTTTTGTCATATCTATGTTATAGGTGTAGCTACCACAATGCTTATGGGCTAAGAAAATCATCTTTTCCTCCTTTTCCTCCTTTCTTGTATTCTTGGTTTTATTTTTCTGTCCTTTTAAGTATATAACCTGTCCAGCATATATATAAACAGTAATTGCCATTTTTTAGCAGTTTATTGTACTGAAGAGCTGAAAGATATGTACGTCTTTAATCTTTTTTTCTTATGTCTGATAGCTTTCTAAATGGCTGACTTCAGATTCCCAGTAATTTCCTTTTGCAATTTAAATGTCACATATTATTGTATTAAATGAGTGCAAAGAACTTATATTCCTGTGCTTTAAACAGCAAGGAAAGAGAGCACTGTTCGAGATTAATGTAGTATGCATCAACTCTTAGGCTTCTTTATCATGGCTTAATATAGCAAATACCAAAAATGTTTCAAAAAGAGAAGTTCCTTTGGCTTGCACACCAAGTGGCATGGCATAGTCTCAGCAACTCTTTCAAATAAAATGCTTAAATCTCACTGCCTACTAGAGGAGGAGAAGTAAACATATGTAGTTTCAGAATTCGAAATATAGACATTAAAATCATACAGAAAACTTAGTACTTTAGTCTTACATGCAGAGTATGACATTCAGCGGGGATCTTAAACCTTTCAGTTTCATTTCTGTCATACTCTGCAAGCAACAAAGTATTATTAGGCTACCAATACTCTTATCACCAGTGCTTGGGGCAAAAAAAAAAAAATCTCTCCTGGTGGTTCGATGTTAAACTTCTGAATAGCTTGTTTCTTTAAGATAGGCAGGAAAAAACCCACACAAAACAACAAACAAAAAAACCACCTGCAATGCCACATGATTGTTACAAAAGCTGCTGGATGTGCTCTGTTTGCATTTAGAGCTTTCGTGTGTCTCACATTCAATCTGCTACTATTTTCTCCTGTGTACGAAGTGTCTTGGTGAGCTCATTTGTTACACGGTTTGTCATAGTGCATGCGTGTGTGTGTGTAGGCTTGCTACTGTCTTACACCAATTGCGCCTGACAAGACATAAAACTCACCTAAAAACATTTTTTTTAAAAAAGACAGTGATAACCCCAAATCCCCAAGTGCTTTCTTTCTTTTCTGAAGAAAAAGCCCCAAACCCAAAGAAAAAACAAACCAAAGAAAGGAAGTAGAGTTTTCTCTGAAGTAAGTTTTATTTGTCTATGTGTCGTCTGTGCTCCAAATGCAATAACTTTGATATGTGACAAGAAGACAATCCAGTTTTGTTGCACTTCCAGCACAGTACTTTCCTCATAATTCCTAACATTAGTCCTACTCTCTCCCTCTTATCCCTCCCTGAAACTTTCTCCTCAACTTGTTTTTCTCTCTCTACCTTTTCTCTTTACCCTACATTGAACCTTTCTACCTATTTGCCCATGTCCTTTTGTACATTTGCTCTTCTTGGTCACCTCATCTCACAAGTCTTCCCTCTTTCCTTGTATTCTTCTGTCTAAAGAACTGAAGTGGTTAAGAGAAAGTTATTAAAGACGTCAGGGTCAGAAGAGTCTGACCTCGAGTAAACCAGTTGTATTTAAGCTGGGATAAACCTCTGGTTTTAGTATAATCACCTAAAACTTAGAGACAACCAGAATAAAACAGTACTAACCTTATGAATATGTAGTCTACTGACACAATTTCAGTGTAGAGTTAAAATTAATTATAAACTAGAGATAAATACAAAGGAATGATTAAACTCAGAGTCTAGAAATAGAAGATATTACTGAAATAAGATCTCCCAGAAAGTGTCTCATAAAACTGCATGTCTCTGGATGAAGGTGGAATTGTCTGATTTGTCTATTATGTCTGTTCTGGATTTAAATAACTGAGGTTGATTTGTTCAGCTGGGATCATTCTGCTGGCTGTATTACATAACATGAATTAAAAAAAGCTCAAAGATGGATTCACAAGAGCATGCAGGGATCAAATCGAAACTGAGAGGAGCATTTCTGTGCATAGAATGTTTATCAGACAGGTTGGTCAAAACGATCCATCAGTTCACAAGGTGGTCACAGCCTTTGAACCCTGCAGAAGACTGATGTATCTGAAAGTTATTTTTTCCAGATGTACCATGGGATCAGAAGTACTCCTGCTTCTTGCAAACTCTATGGTTGTGCTTAGTGTTCTGCTACTTCAGATGTGGCTGAATACTGAACAGTAATGCAGGAGGGGTGATCCAAGTTTAGGCAACAGTAGGTGGTCTCTACCTGCTCTGGAAGCTGTTGCTATGACAAGGCTACCTTCTACCAAGCAGGGAATAAGGAATTTCTCTCCTTTGTTGCTGACGCGGTTCTCTTTCTTCTATATAAGGTGCAAGTGTCTGGGGAGATAGCATTTAAGAGGGATCTAGTTGGCCATTAAATTTCTTTTAGCTTCCGACACACACAGGAACCTGAAACATAAAAATCAGTTACTTGATGAAAAACATTGCTTGCTTCTGTGAGCAGGCATGTGAACACAAGTATATATATGTGCTCATGACTCCTGTTTTTGTACCACTGTGGAGTAGGCATCCCTCTATTTCCAATAATAAAGAGGCAAAATACCCTTAACTGTTGCCTCTTCCCCACATAGCCTTAAATCATCGTTGCACTATATGCCTTTTACTTGTTTAGGAAACATAAAGCCTCATTAGATATCTGTGAATATACAGGTAAGTGCAGAAGATCAGAATTATTGTCTTATCATCTAGTAAAGTTCTGATCTCAATTTTTGAACCTGTTTTTGTAAGAGTATTGTCATCGGATAATAAAATACCATTATTGTTTGAATTTCCTAACTGTATTATTCTGCACTGCTTTACATCATCTTACCTATTTGAAACTTCCCTCTTTCCCTGTGTGGTCTGCCAGTAGTATTGCAAATTCAGGGTAGTAAATGTCTGATATTAATACTGGGTGTGATCTGTGAATTGGCTGTCAACAGTGTGCTGTTTAGATCAGTTAAAAAATTTGTAATATTCTTACACTGGTACAAAACTCCTGATGCCCTTTCCCGCCCCATTTTCCTTTTCCTTATCTTTCATATTCAAACTCACAGTTGTTTAACCCTTTCTCAGTCGCCCTGTAGTCTTCCCAAAAATCTGCACTTTTCCTTACCAAAAACACATTGTTTTCCCCAGTTGTTTTTTTTTTTTGATATATCTTAAATATCCACTCAAATTTGTTGTAGAACGCTGATATTCTCTCTTCCCCTTCCTCAAATCTTCCATCCCAGATTTACTGAGATTCCTTTGTGCTCGAGCTTGATAGCACAGATAGCACAGACTTAACCAACTTAGCCTCAGACTCTGCACCTGGAGCGGAGGTGGGAGAAATAAAAGAAAGGACCATGGACATCTCAGAAGGTAGGATCAACAAAGATGAAATTAAAAAAGCAAACAAACAACAAAAAGCCTAAAAACCCGTGACATCCTTTTGGTAAGGGAGTAACTGCAAATCAGATGCTGTGCCAACTCTTAGGGTGTGCTTTGGTTCCTCAGGATAGTCTGGTAGCTTTTTCAAAAGAGGACACCCGATTGCTGAACTGTGTAAGGTAGAATGTTGCACAAAGAAAGTGTATGTTTTAAAAGTAACACTTTTAAACTTTTAAGAAGTTGCTGTGATGATAGCAAAGTGGGAAGAATCTACCTTCTGTAAATATAAGCCATGCATTTACATTCATAACAAAAATCAAGCTTAAGTATTTCTAATGGTGTGAAGAAAACTACGGACTTAAGGCTCAGTTTGGGACAGATGGTGAAACACAAATGTAAATAACATATATAGGGCATAATCCTATTTGGTGCTTTGTCAAAATCCTTACTGGGCAGTATATATTATTGCAAAATACTCATTTATAACTAGGTACCATATAATGCTTAACATCCCCCAAACATGAAAAGTTCTGTCCAGCTACATTTACATCATGGTATGCCTTTTTTTTTTGAAAACTGAAGAGTAAGAAAATAATGTACAGTCATTTGTGAATTTTACCCTTTCACTGAGAATACTTGCTTTTGCTTGCTTAAGAAAAGTTAAAACATGCAGGATCCAAGTGGTAATTATTTCATTTATTTAAGCTTACATTTCCAGGATTATCTGGATTGTGTTTAGAATTATATCTTTATGTTATATAAAAAAATTATCTGTAACAATTAGAGACCATTTCACATCTTTATGCTCAGTCTCAGGAGGGCAGGGGCAAGGGTGCTGACCGTCCCAAAGCGCACTGGTGAGCCAGGACTGTGTGTGGAGCTGTGCGACTACAGGAGGAAGCATTCCTTTGGTGTCACACTCTCCCTCGCTGAATCACTCACTAATTAGATGCCTAATTTCATAGTCTGGTTTCAAGGTTCTGGCAGCCTTATTCTAGGCTTTGGGCGGACTTGGGAATTCGGGAACTCTGAGAAAAACTCAGAAGCCAGAACTTCCCAACATAGGAGTTGTTGGGGAAGAGGGGGAAATTCTGTGTAAGCAGAGCTGATAGTCACAAAGCACGATTCTCTGCGTGTGGAAAGATGTGGTTGGCGAAGACCTTTGTGAAGTTGCACAGCAGAGATCAGTGCAATGAGATGATCCTGAAATACGTCAAAAACACGCTTTTTCTTCTTCCAAACAGAGAATTTGGGGCATTTGTTTGAACTGACAGATCTGAATGTGCTGCACATATTCCCTTACGTTCCCTTGGCAGGTTATTATGCCATCCATAAAAATCTTTGTCCTAACGTCACTGTGCTGTATATTCAGCTCATTCCAACTAGGAGTAATCCTGAACTGCCAGCTATTCTCTGCCTTCTATCCCAATTTTCACAGCCAGTGATCATTCTCCTCCTCCTCCTCACAGCCCTTGGATTTTTCATCATGTCTGCATAGTGTTCTGTTAGTCTCATCTCCACTGTCTCTTCCTATGGATCAAGCAGTCTGTAAGCTTTGCCCTTTTCCTGTGTCCATTGTTCTTTCCCCTGAATTGCCTCTGCAGACAGGGGTGCCCAGAAAGATCTCCTGGTCACCCCAATCTCCTTGTGTCTGTCAAGGCCAGTTATGGTCCTCTGGTTAACTCAGCAGGGATATACACTTTACAGGTTGGGAACTTCAAATACGTATTTTAGGCAGTCTCTCAAAACTAGAGGGGACACTACTAGCTGTTCACACCTTACTTCAACACAGGGTAGACAGACTTAATACCTGAAATCACTGAAATACCTGAAGATGCATATATTTATATATATACACACACACACATATACACTCTAAGTCAATGTCGTTCTCACTAAGTCATATTGGAAGCTTTCAAGCACTCAGTCACTCCATCAGGTTTTGGTGGAAGTAATCTTAAGCTCTTGGATAGCTGAGGAAGTAGCTATGTTCATACATCATGGTGCATACTCTGGGAAGAAAATGGGTCAACATGCTGTGGGCTTTCCAGAGTCCCTTGTGTGACTACAGTGCCTCTCCACTCAGAACTTTCCAGTTTTTATGTACTGTTTGCTTTGGGGCACAAACCTGTGTAGACAGTGAGACAAGAACCAGACAGACCTTCTAGCAGTGAAGTACTCAATATGGTTGAAGAATAATAGGGCCATTTCTCAGTGCTTTATTCTGTAGAGAATCACAGAGTGCTTGGTGTTTGAAGGGGCCTCTGGAGATCATCTAGTCCAAATTATTGCTTAGAGCAAGCCTAAGTAGATCAGGTTGCCAGGGCTGTGTCCTGTTGGGTTTTGAATGTCTTCAAACAGAGAGTTCATAACACTTTTTAAAATTTTTTGTGTGTGTGTTTGAGAATACAAAATCAGAATTTAGTTCATGCCTATCAACTGCCCTATGACTTGCACCAGTTGACACACTTTTCTTTCAATGAACTTTTTTATTTTAAGAATTCAACTCTGTGGTTTTAACTGTTTCCATTTTGACTTTTGTTGTAAATTATTTTACATTCTGTACTCAAAAAAAAATCTCTTGCCTCTCTACTACTTCTGTTTTGACATAGTTTGTATTAAAAATACTTAAAAGAAGAGTATAAAAAGGATAAATGATGGTGTTATAGTGCAAACTCCCACAGAAATGATGCACACATTTGTCTGGTATTAAAGACAGTCTTGTTCAGAGAATTTGTATGTTTTTACTGCAGCTTCTAAATATATAATGGAAAGCTTCTGGTGAGTTCCCTATTTTTTGAATGACAACTAAAACTTTGTCACTCTTGACTGTAAAGCTGTTTTGTGCAATTTACCTTATTTTGTTAGACTTTTGCAATTTAAAAAAAAAAATATTTCTGTGATCAATGTATATCTGTAACTGTGGAAACCATGAAGTGATTAAGAGGAGTACAGTTGATGCTTCTGTGACTCATCATGGGAGACAAATGTTTAAATAGTTACAGAAAATGTTTTAATGTTTTCTTAAGAAGATTAGAAGAATATGAAAAACTTACCTATGAGATAATGATTTCTAAGGTAGTTTTATGGTCTGTGTAAAATGGAGATTGATGTTACAGAAAATGGGATGAGCAATTTGTGGCTAATATCAGAAGAAACTGAAGGAAATTCAGGCAAAAGAAATAAAGTTGAAAAAGAAACTGATCTATGATTAAAGAGTAAGGCCAAAGCTGTAGTCCTGCTCTAGAAGATCACAGCTGTAACTAGGACAATGCAATTTTTGTAGTATATTTTAGTAGTGTATTGATTAATTTATTTGTGTAGCAGGATTAGAAAAGAACTTGCAGGGGAAGTTAATTTCAAATTACTGTATATAAACGTATTGATGTGAACTTTTAGACAAAACTCCTGCCTTCATCACTAGTGATTTTGTTTTCTTCATTGAACTCCAAAGGTATTCTCGAAGAAATACATTCTGATAGTGGCTGGCACTTGGTGGTGTGCTGTTTTAGAGATGATATTTCACACTATTACTTTATAATTACCTAAATGTTTCATTTCCAACACTTAGTTTGCTGCAGCATTATTCTAGAAAACGTTTAATTTTGTGGAAGTTGCCGGCAGTTTTCTGCAAGATTGGCAACTGTAGCTGAGAGATTTTGGCAGAAGGGCATGTGAAGAAAGTTATTTTTTGTTTTATTTTTATCTTAAAATGACTACTGGCACTGTTGCTAACAGCAGTGTCAACAAAACTAGCATAAAATGTTAACACCTTGTTGATGGTAATGTCTTGAAACATTGCTCTACTGTATTACCTCCTTTCATGGGCAGTTTGTAGTTGTGGGGTTAGAAAATTAGGCCAGGAGCAAAACTAGGATCAATGTGTGAACTGCATGCTCAGTTGCCTAAAAGTAGGCATCTGATGCCATTTTTGATGCCCTGTGGTACATAAGACACATACATATGGCTGGAAGATGTAACTTAGCTCTTGAGGTGGGCTTATGCCCTTCTAAGTGACGTGGGGCAGCAAGACGGGATATGCTGGCTTATTGCCTATATTAGATGTAGGATGTAATTTTATTTTGCTGTGTCTGCTTGAAAGCGAGTGGACTCTTGTTGGCTAAAAACTTAAATACCTGCCATGACTATAGCCATTTCTGCTTAGACGAAAAAAATTAAGCATCTTACTCGGATCCGTATTTGTATAGAATTTCATTTGAACAGATAACATCTAAGTTAACTGGGAAAGGCAAGCAGAAAAAGATTAGAAAGTGCAGTCTGTAGAGCAGGCAGAAAATTCTGTTAAAGGAGACTTTTAAACATCCCTCCTGGAAGCTCTCAATCCAACTTGTAAATGGCATAGTACTGTGAGCTGTGCAGCCTTGTTTCCTATATGAGCATATCTTGTGGTGGAATTACTTTGCTGACTCTGTGAGGCCAAAAAGATTGCACTAATGATATATTTAAAGAGCTTTTATACAACTCCCTGTTTCATGTAAATTTTAAGGATATAATCACTTGAAACTTCTCATGCCTGCGCAAAACCTTGTTTCATTTGTCCAGTGGTGTAAAACGTGATTGTAGGGTGTGGAGAGAAAAGGGGCAAGAACCCATTCAACTGTTAGAAAAACCCTCCTTTTCTTGGCAAATTAGGGTAAAAATATCAAGCTGAAAACCAAAATTTTGAAGAAAATCTGTTCTGAACAAGAATGGAAGAACAGAGAGAACTAAAATGGCTTTAATGTCATAGTCCTGAAATTACTGAGCCTATACGTCAGATGATCTTTGCATGGGCAAAGTGGTCCTCTCTGTGCTTGGAGAGGTGGATGGCAGAGAATTGCATGGTCCTTTTGAAGCCTTCTGTCTGGAGGAGAGGCTTCAGAAAGAACAGAATCTAGACCCCTAGGCTACTTCTTTACTAACAAATCAAACATAATCTGGGACTATTCCTGAAGTATCTGTGCAGGTAAACTGACACAAAGCTGTTTGGCACACTTTTTGTCTTCTGCCTTTAACATTTACTTATCTTTTTTCGTGGTAGTTTGGGAGTTGAGATGTTCTGTGGTGCACCACCAGGAAGTAATTTGTATACAGCCACCTTGCTTTTAAGTAGAGCAGAGATCCTAGCATAGATGCAGGTTATTTTGTGTCATTTGGCTTCAGTGCTCAAAAATGTTCCTGTGCAAGTCTAGTATGCTAGTATTGCTGTTATCTGAAGATGTAATTTAGCAGGAGACAGTGAGTCAGTGCTGTAGCAAAACTTCCCCTTATTCCAATTTGCCTCTGTTTCTGGCTGCATGGCTTCACTACTCATCATATTCTCCATGAGAAAAATAGGTGTGACAAAAAATGAAGCCAATTTGAAAAATATAAATTTCTACTATGTTTTTAAATGCAAGTGGCTCCTGGGAGAACCCAACAATCAAGGAACAGGATACCAGGGAGTATGTGGCATGGGGAACCTGAGAGCAAGAAAGAAAGGAGAAAGCCTGATAGGGAGAAGGAACAAAAGAGGAGGGAGTTGGGGAGTAGACCTTCCCTTTTGCTGAGCAGGATCTATGGGATGAACTCAGCTGTCTGTATAGGTTTGAAAAATATATTTAATGGAAGCTTGGATAAACATGTACACTTTCATTAGAAAGGCAGAGTTGTTTACTTGTGAAGATCTTGAACTAATGTAAATATTCAAATAGATTCCCAACTTCCTGTATTTATATTTTAATGGAGTGAAGCAATTGTGAGACTTTAGCTAGAATTTTATTACAGAGATCATTTTGATATAGCAAAAGAGATAAATGCAATGCTGTATGCTAATTTCATGGTTTACTACATCTTTTTTATTATCTCAGAAACATGAAGGAATACATAATCTAACTTAATTTTTGTGAATGAATAGTTTTGTAAGAGCAAATTGTTAACATTTCTTCCCTCTGACTTTCAAGAGATGACTTGTAGGGTGGTGGCAGAGTTCTGCTGAAGTTAATGATACCTCAGGCAGAGAAGAGGGTATGCCTAATTAGATCTGTCTGAAATAACTAGTGTCTTCTAAAATTGCATAGAGGGAACATTAACAAAATCAGGAACCTGAAAAAATGTCGTGTGTGCACCCTTCAAAAGGGAAATAATTAAGATAGCCTGAAGGTTCAGCAAGGAATAGCCTGTGGTGTGCTATATTAGCAAACTTGATACCTAATTTGCCACATAGAGATGAAACAGGATGCATGGGAGTCAGCCTGGCTAAGGGTTTGCATTTTCTAAGCTCGTGAAGCGTTGGGGAGTGTGCTCCTTAGGGAGCCTCCTCAGAATCTGGGCTTGGGTGAAGGATTTGGGGAACTTGCTCTGACATCAGCCTGAGTTTTGTCTGGCATGTGTCACACAAATTTGGTGTAATTTTTGTGCCTCCCACAATGTGACTTTAGCCTCCCAGTGCATGTTTGGAAGTTTCCGAATTTTAATTTGAAAAAAAGCGTTTGTTTTTTTTTTCATTCTACAATGTAGGTTTGAAATATGTAGTTATAAACAATTGTTCTTATTTTTGTAACTGAAAATGCTCTTTTTCTGTGTGTGTTGTTGTATATATTATTTATTATGGGCTCTTTCAAGTTGGAATTTCATGTTGTGTTAGTACAGGAATACTGTTCCTCCTCATTGTGGATCACATTCATCAGTACCTGTAAGAGTAAGTTTGAGGAATATTTTTTTCTGTGAATGAAATACCCTGTATTCCACATGAAGGCAAGCATGGAATCCTTCTGGCATGTTTTCACGCAGCCTGTGAAGTTTCCACGTGAATCTGTGTGGGAACTGTTGACCCACCTCTGCTAAGCCCTGTGTGCCACTATTTTGGTTTTTTTTTGGTTGGTGTTTTTTTTGTTGTTGTTGTTGTTCTGTAGCAGTAAAGCCCAGAACCCTTTGCTATGCTGTGAAAATGCACATTTTATTCCAGAGCCATGCATATGAACCCTTTGAATGAAGGGATGAACATCACTTTACTGGTTTTCTTTACTAGCTTCATGTGTGGAATTGCATTGACATATGCAAGGATGCAATAACCAGAAACAAACCCAACAACAAAAACCAGACTCTGGATGTCTTGAATGACTTACTGTAGCACTGCATCAGAGCTCACTGTACAGAGGAGAGTAAACAGAAACTATTTTTGAAGTGACAGACCAGAGTAAAATTGTCTAACGTTTTTCATTTTACTGATGCATCGCGTGGAGGTCCAGAAGCCACATTAGAGAACTGTAATCCTTCATCAGAGCATTTGTTTGGTTGCCTAACATCTGTGGATTGTTAAGATAAGTTATTACACAGACCTGCTTTAGTTTAGATTAGTTTGGACCACATCCCAGTATATTCAATCAGGATATAATTCCTGCATGCTGCTAAAGTGCTTGCTCCACATACTTCTCTAAAAATGTTTTTCAATATACAGTTTTGTCACTGAAACTCTTTTGTCACCTCAAGTTTTGATTTTTTTATTTCCTCTTAAAGAAAAGCTTTTATTTTTCCTTTTGGACCGAATATATCTCAAGGCACCATAGCACTTGTTAATTCCTGAGGAGATTCCTAAGCAGGGATGGTAGTATAGCTTCTATGTGAGTATAATACAGATTTCCTACATGTGTAATCTATGGTGATTGGTATGTATTGTGTCCAAACTGCAGAGTTTAAAGACTGCTGTAAGAAAATGGTTTTGCATTTACATGTCTAGTATTTCTTCTTTCAGTATTCTGTATTTTTCGGTGTCTATTTGTGCATTAGCTATTCCTATTTGTTTGCATCTCATAAAGTTTTGCATAAAAGTAATTACAGTATCAAAGCTGATTGTGTAAATTAACAATAATTTATTGAAGTTGATTGCATACTTTATACATATTTTAAATTATCAGATACATTAAATTGTAAATTAAGTATGCTACCATCTTTATGCATTGAAGTGGGCTTGCGTACATACACATGTGTAATTTAATTAGAATATTTAAATTTCACTTTAGTGTTCCTTATCTTACCTTTAAACAAACTCTAGTTGATTAAAGTTTTTTTTATGAACACTTTTTTCAACTTTTCTTGGAAACCGATAAAATACAGTTAATGGCATTCTTTGTTACTGACCTTGGTTTATAGCATTGGCATAGATTTTATATACACAGACACATGTGCTGCACACTCTTGTTGTCTAATGAACTAACAGACTAACAGTTGTGACAGATTCTATAAATGCATTTTAAAATGTGTTTTTTTTTTTTCTTTTAGTCTTGCTGGGTTTTTTAAAAACTTGTAATGATAATCAGGTAGAATAAAAATCTATTCTATTTGGAGCAGATAGTCTGATAAAATGAATCTCTAGTTTGCAAGGTGTACTAGATGGAGGAAATCAGATATTTTGGAATGAAAGGATTTTTTTTTTTTTGTTAAAGGACTAGCATTTATTTTTGTCAAAATTGATGTTCCTGTTATTCTACTGAGGGTTATCTTGTTTTTATCATAATATGTTTGTGCCCTTGTTGGAACAACTGTAGCTTTCGATTTAGGTTATGGTTTTTCTAAATAATGTATTTATAGATATTTTATTAACTTTCTTAAATAGAAGAAATATAACAGTCATCTTTTGATAAAGGTACAATCCAGATAAAGGGAAAAGAGTCAGATATTTTCTCTGTGTGGTTTGGTCAGACAGTGCAGAAATGCATTTGGAAATTATGACATAGTTTTCAAACCTAAACAGGTAGTCTGTTCTAGTGTGTTTTAAATAAATCTTAATTATTTTAAATATGTAAAATGCCTAAAGTTTTCATCATGCCATGTAAGCCATGCACTTCTTCTCCAGGCCAGAGAAAAGAGAGCTCAGTATGAGACCTTTATCCTGTTGCAGTTTCTTCCATGAAATGTTTTTTTCCTCTTCTTTTTAATTTTTAAGTGTTGTGTAATTTTGTGAATGTTGCATCATTCCTGTGTTTACACAAAATAATTTAAGCATACTTTTCCCTTCAACTTGTGTCATCCTTCTTACTCTCATTACAATTTTACCCATTCTTTTATTATTTCCATATTAAATGAAACTATTTTCATTACCATTTTCCTTATTATCAGTCAACTTTGTTTCCTCTGATCTGTTTTTATTTCTGGCAAAAATCCTCCCCCTTGTATATTCTTCATCCATTTTGCCTCTTTTGTTCTCCTGCCTCGAAACTCTTTTTGTCTTTGTCTCAATTTTTTTCATAAATTTTTACACACTTTAGAGTCTTTAACCTTTTATTTTTCTCTGGTGATTTGATCCTGTATGTAAGACTGTCTTGTACTGTATATAGACTTGAAACATGGAGTCTTGCTTTTGTGTGTGTACTCCTGTTCATCTGTGTATGAGGAATTTAAAAAAAATGGTTAAAAAAAATCCTAAACATAACTTCTATGTACACAGCTTAATTGTGATTTCCAGGGACACCTTTTTTAATTTATTATTTACAGCTGTAACTCAAAGAGATGATAAGTGATAATTTCCAAGTAGTACAAAATATGGTACTTCTGCATTCTTTTCATTGGTGTATTTAGTTTTCTATTAGTAGATTTCTTTAGGTCTTACTTTACACCTCTCTGGTAAAGTAGTTGCTGTAGATGTAGCTAAAACCATGCACAATACATGCTGAATTTATTTGCCAGATAATGTTGAGTTATATTACATGAGAAAATTTAATTAAAAGGAAATATTGTGTCAGTTTTCTGTGGCAACAGAAGTTGGGAGTTAGCTGGGCAGAACTCTGCCACCTGGGGTCCAAGTCTTGTTCAGTCTGGTGGGCTTGTCTGTCCTCACCGCGATAAACACCAACGGCAACAACTCATCCCACCCCCCAAGCTGCACCAACACCAGCAACAAGCCTTGGTGATGTTGGCAGTGACTGTTTAGAGGAGATCTAGGGCTGGGCTGAGGGAGGATTGCTGCAGGTAGGACTGACGTATATTGACAACACATTTTGGAGAAGTTCACATAGCATGTGCCTGTAGGATGCTTGGCTCTAGCCAGTGCAGTCAGTGCTTGGAGAAGCATGTTCTGGGTCCTGTCATGAGCACCAGCCTCACTAGCTGAGAGAGTGAGAGATTGTACCTGCTCTGTGATAGTGAGCATGCGTTTCAGGGTTGAGAGGCAGTTGCACTGACCCTTCTTGTTGTCTTCAACTAGGTTATGTGGGTATGCAATTTATGTCGAAAGCAACAAGAAATCCTAACGAAATCTGGAGCGTGGTTTTTTGGAAGTGGACCACAGCCCTCACCCAGCCAGGACGGAACACTGAGTGATACAGCGACTGGTGGAAGCTCGGATGCACCAAGAGAAAAGAAAGCGAGACTGCAAGAGCGATCGAGATCACAGACTCCCTTAAGTACAGCAGCTGCCTCATCACAGGAAATCTCTTCTTCCAGTGTGCACTCTGACCGTAGGAAAGGTGCAGAAGTATTGCAGCCAACGATGGGCCCGGACCAAAAGCAAGCTTCATCAAGGTCTAGGAGTGAACCTCCAAAAGAGAGGTAATGCCTTCTGTCTTGATAGAGCCTCAACATTATAAATGCAAGTGCAGCTGGGCCTGTGTGTGTTTTTAACTGTGCAAAAACAAAGAGTCAGTTGATTTACTGACCATGGAAGGATAAATTTTCACTGGCAAATGCATTGTCTAATTTGGTCTGTGCAACAGAAATGAGGGTAAAACCCATATTTTTAGGGGTATTCCCATGTACTTCAATGCATTGGGTGTACACTTTTAATAGAGAATTTTAGGTTACTTCTAAATTTTAAATTTGACACATATTTTAAAATTATTAAACAAAGAACAAGCCTATAACTTTACTTGAATTTTTAAAACCAACACTCCTGAAAACTCCACGCCCAAACAATCAAAAAACAAACCCCATGGAGTCCTGTCAGTTATCCTTATGTGTTATCTTTTTATTAATGATAGTTCCATTTTTATTATTAAAAATAATACAATTAAAATAGCTCATTTACACCTGCAAAGTTAACATTCATGAAGAGCAGCAATAGTAGCATCTTGAATTCAGAACAGGTTGTATGCAATAAAGCCAACCAGAAGGAAACTATTATATTTTAAGTGAGTAAATGAGTTAATTCCTGAGCTGCATTCATGTGATGAATGGGTTGAGGAGCAGCAAATCAAGAGAGGCTAATGTGATGAAGCAGTTGCTGTTCGCTTTGCTGCTGCCTGGCAGATGGCAGAGTAGTTGAGGAGTGTGCCTGTGACAACAAAATTAGTCTGCCATAGAAGATTTTCCCTTGGTCAGAATGGTTGATTATTTTTTCTGAGCTATTGGAGCTGAAAATGGATGATGAGCAGTGGCTAGTAACTTACTGTGTGGGTGAGATCTGTCTGGGTTTAACTGTACCAAAATTCAGGTTAGTGTTATGTGTATGTATGATGTAAACAAACACGTGGTGCCCTCCCCTAGTTCTGTTGACTTTTCCCCCCCTCTGACACTGAGAAGGCCCCTAGAGCATTGATCACTTTTAGAGCAGGAAAACACTTCTCTTTCTGCTTTACTGTCTACTGAAAGGAAGATGTTTATATTAATTGTACAAAAAATAGTGTTCTCTACTTGTCATTGAGCCTTTCGCATGAAGTCCAAGGGTCCTGACTGAAGAGCATCTGTGGTAAGCTCAGGTCCTATGTATTGCTGAAAACTCAGGAGGAACAGGAAATGGGAAGGAAAAAAGAGTTGTGAGCTTAATGTGAATGATGTCCAAATTTTTTCTGTCAGATGCTTCTGTGGGGATCTTTGATATGTAATCCAAAGGTATTAGTAGTGGAAGAGAGTATTCAGTGCCACAAAACAAGCCCTGGTGACTTTACCCTGGTGCGAGTTCATCTCAAATATGCTGTATATCTGTGTTCATCTCTCATCGAAATCATATATGAACTGGTAAGCGAAAGGGCAATTGAAATGATGAGAGAAGTAAAAATAGCCAGCATAAGGGGCTTTTATGATTCTTCCTCAGCTTGGTTATTTTCCCAAAGCAGAATATGAAAGAGGAGAGAAAACAATTTTCACGCAGTTCGTTATTCATTTTGTACTTTGTATAGAGAAATAAATATTTCATACTCTTTTTTTACTTGAGAAAGGAATGCCATTAATGTATCTCAAGGAATCAATTTGCTTTTCTTTATATGTTTATAAAATAGGCACTTCTTCTTAGAGTTTTAATAACATAAAGCAAACTAGGTCAAAATTTTTTTCTGGATATATTATCTTTTGCATTTTTTTCTATCCACATTACTTCTTTCTATAATATTGTTGTGGTAGATACTCCATTTGATGGTATTTGTATCTGTACTGGCAGGGCACTGGAATTGTATGGTTAGACTGTAACTCATGACTGCTGCCAGAAAAGTGGAGAACATACTCCTGTACTCTGTCATAGTGCTAGTATTACTACAAAGACGACTTTGAGTTGTCCTACTTACATTGAATAAATTCTCTTTATCTGTATTTATCCATGTTAATATTCTTTTTGATTTATTCCTTAATTGGACCATATAGAATTTATGGGTTTGTGGACTCCCAAAGTTGTTTGCTATTAGAAAATAAAAGTAAGATGGAAGGATTAATAGATTTAAATCATGTTAATGGATCCAGTATTTTTTTCGTTTTGCCATAGCTTATTTTTATTCGTAATTTTTTTTCCATAACTGTGTATGCAAATATTTCTATTTTCCAGTCAATTCTTCATATTACTGTACTCCTTTTCATTGTAGGAAGAAGGTAGTATCGGTTTCAGACCAGAATGGCAAAGGTTTAAAGAGTGAGCGTAAACGTGTGCCAAAATCCTCACTTCCAAAAGAAGGACCAACAGATGACAGGGAGCGTAAAGAGAGGCATGAAGGCAGAAGGCTGGAGAAAGGCAAGTCACAGGACTACCCAGACTTGCCAGAGAAACTTGAGGAAGGCAAAGTGCCTGATGATGAAAAACAGAGGAAGGAAGATGAATATCACACCCGTTACAGAAGTGACCCCAATCTGGCAAGATATCCTGTAAAACCGCACCCTGAGGAACAGCAGATGCGCATGCATGCAAAAGTTTCTAAAGCACGACACGAGAGAAGACACAGTGATGTAGCTTTGCCACACACAGAAATGGAGGAAGCGGAGGTACCTGAGAATAAATTAGGAAAACGCTCACAATTACAGGGAACTCAGGACAGAAAATCTCTTGTGGAAACTCAGAGGTCGTACTCTATAGACAGAACAGGTGATGTAAGAATTTCTGTTTCTAAACAATTAACTAATCATAGCCCACCAACTCCCAGGCATAGTCCAGTTCCTATAGAACACGTAGAATACAAGAACCACGATTCCTTTATAAAACAGAGCCGCCTTGATCCTAGCTCTGCTATTCTCATGCGAAAAGCAAAGCGGGAGAAAATGGAGACCATGCTAAGGAATGATTCCCTTAGCTCTGACCAGTCGGAATCAGTGCGGCCATCCCCTCCAAAGCCTCATAGAGCAAAAAGAGGCGGAAAGAAAAGGCAGATGTCAGTTAGTAGCTCAGAGGAAGAAGGGGCATCAACACCAGAATATACTAGCTGTGAAGATGTGGAGATAGAAAGTGAAAGTGTCAGTGAAAAAGGTAAGGATTTTTCTGTATATTATGCACATGGCCATGGTTTGGGGGAAAAAAAAAATCTGTATTTTTCTCTCTCTTTTGCCTCTTTTTTAACCATACACCTTTCTATTTCCCTTTGCCTTTCTTTTTTTTTTCCTGACTGAGAAGCGTCTTATACCTGATTACATTTGCTTTACAATGTTTCCTTCTGCATTCTTAGATGAGGTGGTTACAGGTAGCATCAGGTGATGAGTTTTCTTTTTCATTCTCTTCCCTCTGTCGCCTAGAACTGACAGAATCTAAGGGTTCTAGTTTATTCTCTCAATGATTTCTATACTTTTTTAGTCATTGCTTCATTCTTTTGTCTGTTTGTAGATAGTTTTATGTGGATGAATTGAAATAGTGAGTTCTGTAACAATCAGAGAAGACTGTTATAAAGCATCATAATCTCACTGACACCTCAGTCTTAAGATATGCAAATTTTTACTGCATTCAATAAAAAAATCAAAAATTTGCCAGAGTTCATTGTTGATATGGGGCAAGGGAGTGTTATGTAGGACAGAAATGAGAATTAACAAAGTTGTTGTCTAGATGAGTCTTCTCCTGAGCTAAGAAGTGTGTTTAAAATCTGTTATTTCAGTTTGTCGTCATCTGTTGATGGTAACAATCAGCAGTAAGGAGTAAGTTGGAGTACACTGTGTGCTTTTAAACAAAGCCTTTTTTCTGGCTGAAGAAGTTAATCAAATTCATGAACAGTGAACAGATAAAATACGCATTGTCAGAAAAGTCTGTGGTAGAACTTAGCAGCTGTCTTACAACCCTGCTTTGTCTTTAAGTGGCACCACAGTGAGCTGAAAGCTTTTTGTGTCTTTGGAAGTAGCTTTTAGCTGTCTAATTTAATTACTTGTGTTTGTAACTTGAAAGTTTTCTCTTGGTATTTGTATTGAAAATGCCAAAGGCTTGTCTGCATTGCCTTTTAGTTCCTGGCACTGTTTTCTGACATGTCTTTAATTCATGTATGTTAACCTGTCTGTCTGTGTTTATATGATGTTCTGGTCTCCTAGTGTCCCCTAAACCACCAGGTATACATATAAAAGAGACAACAGTTTAATCCTATCCCATCTGAATAGCTTGTTTGAACTTTCTAAGCATTCTGTTCAAAATATGGAAGCTTTTTTTTCTGCTCGTTTTTAAGGATGGATGATGATCATGCCCTGAGATCTTGTTCCAGATTCCACTAAGACATAAAAACACTCTCACGGTTTTTTGACTGTGAATTTTGTCAAATACTGGAACATATCACACAGAGATGTTGTACAGTCTCCATCCCTGGAGATGCTCAAAACCCAAATGGACAAGGCCCTGAGTAATCTGTTCTGCTGACAAAACTTTTGAGGAAGAGTATTTGAACTAGAGATCTATAGAGATCCCTTTCAGTCTCAACTATTCTGTCTTTCTAAAAGAACACATCTCTTTGCCGTATTTTGTGGCAATATTTTATGCTGACATTTGGATTTGTGTAATTTTCCCTGACTCCCTCTGTTGGTAATAACAGTCTGTAACAGCATTTCCTTTCTAGCTTTGTCTTTTGCTTTCATTATGTTTATCAATTTGACCTTGCTTATGAAGTAAAAAGGATTTCCCATATTCAGTGTATGTTATCATGATAAACTGAAAGTTTTTCATTGTTGTGAAAGTCAAATCCACGCTGAAAGTTACTGATACTGATATCAATATGTTGATATAGTTTGTTTTATAATGATTCTTTGTAAGTAAAACCTTTCAATAGTTGCTTTCAGGATTTCAAATATTGCTGAAGGTTTAAGTTCTCAATAACTGAATCAAGTTCTCGGTTACCTCTGAGACAGATATTTAGCCTCCCCCTTTAGACAGTGGAGACCTTGGTTTGTATCATATTTGACTGCTACCTCATTGTATTTGAATAAAAATTATTACTAGGGGTATGTTAGAGACCTGTCTGACCTCTGCTGACTCAATACTTGATTAACATTGTTGAGCATTCCTTGAGACCTTTTATCTAATTGTCAGTAAGCTAGCACTGTGTTAATTGGATTGTAAATATATATGTGTACATTAAAATATATATATGAGGGGGTATCCAATGCATTCATTACAGAAGTATATTTATCAATTTAATATCTGTGAGGTGTTACCTTTAATTTTTTTCCTGATTTTTGGTATGACTTTTCCTATGACAAAGATTGTAAGTGGAAAACCTTTGGGACTGTGGCGGGGGAGAGTAAAGTACATAAAAAGGAGCTAGGGAATGTGAATGCAAATGAGAAAACAGAAGCATTTTTTATTGTAAAGTATAAAATTATTTTTACAATTATATTTTCATCAGTACTTGAAATAATCTGCAGTATTTCATAAGAATACAGGGAAAGGTAGGGAATTTTATTACCTAAGAAAATATTTTAGAAATTCTCCAATACTCTAAATGAAAATATGACACAGTAAAAGGATGTAGTGTTAAAAATATATATATATGTGAATAATTTTAAAATGCACCTATTGTAACCATGGTCATAATCCCGTTCTTTGTGATTTAGCCCCATTGTTACAGACAAAATTTCACCTACCATTTCTTAGCTCTTTGCTTGTAATTTGGGAGAGATACTGTACAGGTCCAAAGTTATAGTGCTTTGGTTTATAATCCCAGGAGGATCTGGAATCCATCCTCTCTTATCTAAATATCAGCTCTGTCAGAAACCTGGTGCCAAAGTAACACAGAGGGAGCTAGAAAGATAGAATTATAGCAAATACAATTTTTTCAACTTTGAATGGCCCCATCAAAAAACCTTGAGATCTTAAAATTAATGTTTGCATTGGGTGAGTGCCGGTATAAAGCAGTCCACAACTAGGTAATAAAAATGTACTATTTTCAGTTCTATCTTGAACAAATAAAGTGGAAGTTGTTATGAAAAACAGATGTTTAAAAGAAAGTGATACCCCATTGAAATAGAAGGCATAGATAACACAGCTAAGATTGCATTGAAAATCAGTAGCCAAAAATGTCATATAAAGTAGATACTGTGCCAATGTTACTTCTAAACATTTGTATTTCTTAAAAACAATTTAGTATTGCATTACCCTATCTTCTGAGAACAAGAAGCCTTAAAAAAAACCCAAAAAACACCCCCCAAAAACCCAAGCTACTTTAGCTAGTACAGCCCCTGCTATTTACTGTAACAATTTAATACATATTTCTACAAAGTTATTAAAAAAATGATTCACAAGCACTGGGAAATACTTGCTCTCTGAAAAAATAAATGTCTTCAATATTTGAGTAAATCTACAGAAAGAACTGTTAAGCAGTGTCCAAAAAGATCTTAGAAAATTTCTTTTGGAAAAAATCTGCACCCTTTACAAGGCATTACTACTGATTGCTGATAGTCATTTTCATCCTATTCTTAAAAGAGATTATAGGACCCTTATTGTGAAATCTGTAGTAGTTGAACAGTAGGTGGACTGAATTTCCAGTGAAGTCCTGGCAAGGCAAAAAGATCCTCATAGAAGGCATAAACTGCATTCATACTTACTTCAAAGACGTGCTGGAATAACATAAACCAGAACATTAAAAATGAAATCCAGTCCTCATTTTAAAACTGAGAACAGCTTCTGCCTACTGCCATCCAGTGAATAACACAAATTGTATTTGGAGTAAGTTTGAGGAAAAATATTTTCTTAAAAGTTGCAAACCAAGAATTTGGGTAAAACTAGCAGCTGTGTGTCCTGATGAGGTTCTACAAAACTTCTTTTATCCCATGGTAGATACAATTCTCTCATGCAGTCTTTGAAACTGAAAGATAAAATTATGTTGTAAATTGGAGCAATGTGAAGAGGTATGGAAAACTGCTCCCATGTTTTTATGTAAATAGATGTGCTACTGGTTCTTTATTTTGCATACTTATTGTTTGTATTTTCCCAGATGTGTATTTTGGTCATGTTGTTTATGCTCAAAAAATATGACTAACACTCACATATTGTCAGCAAAATGTTTAAAAACTGAATAAAACGCACTCTGTATACTTGCTAATTGGTTTATTTGGGAGCGAGGAGAGCGTGATAGAGTTGGTGTCTTGTTTGAAAAATGACCTCCTGACTTTCTGGTTTCTTTCAGGAAAGGTGTGATTGTTTCATTCATGGTGCGTTTCGCACAGTATTGTGAGGAACAAGGCGACCTGATTTCATTTCATTCTTATGATGTTAACTTCTGGTTAGAAAATGTTTTGGGCAGGGATCTTGCTCTTTTCTAGATTTATGTCCAGGTGTGAGCCAGGGGGGCTGTGAGCAGGAGGAGAGGATGTGGAGGTCAGAAGCAGAAAGGGACACTGTGATTTGCAGGCAAATATGCTGGCGCTGGCTCAGCTCCAGGAGGAGAGGATCTGACCCCTTCCTCCATCGTCTTCTGGTGTTCCGAGTGTCACTTAGGGAGGGCACTTGTGCTTAGGGGTGCTGTCAGGGGAAGGAGAGCATAAATTGACTCTTTGCTGTAGTGATTTATTCCAAGTTCTGTAAGCATTGTTGGCAAGGAACGGAGCTTGTGGGCTAAGAGAGAAACTACACGCATGCAGTAGGGTCTATAAAGGGACCAAAAGAAAACATCAGAAAGGCTGTAGAGAAGAGGAAGCTGGTTTAAAATGGTTTTAGTTAAACTTTTTCACTGAGGTATTTTCAATCTGGAGTGTAGGCAAGTCAAGTTGTACTGTAACATCTGCCAGCATATTTTAACATCTGTTTGCATGGAGTTGGGCATGGAGTTTTAAAACTGTAGTTGAATTTGTTTAAAAGTATGGCTGAGCTTCAATTAAATGTAAGATAAAATATCCTTGCCAGGAAGCTTGTTAGTTCTTGGAAATCGCTTCCAATTTATCTTCTAGTCCCTGTGCAGTAATTTAGAACTACATCTGATTCAGATTTTAATGAAAATATAAGCTAAAATGGCTCTAGTTTCACAATATTGATCAGAGCTAACATTATGCAATGCTGTCAGTATTCAGTGCTTTTGAGAAGCTGAAATTATTTACAATGCTTATGGAGCTGTAAATAAGTGCTTGTTAAATTAGTGTTGGGCAGTAAGAAATCTGTTTTGTGTACATAAAATTATTTAAAAAGCATGAGTATACAAACGAGATAAGCTAAACATGAGTGGTGAAAAAGGTCATACTGTTGCCAAGATATCCAGCACTTCAGTGAGATAGGTAACTGTATAAATGAGTGTTTCATGGAAGATATGTGGCTGAATTTTCCTTTAAAATCCTAATAAAGCTCTTTGTTTAGTATTTTTTAAGAAGATTGTGAACGTGTTGGAGAAAATTCACAGAAAACAGCAAAGTGTCACCAAGATCTATAAAACATATATATAAGGAAAGGTGAGGTGGATTGGGGTTGAATAACCTAGAAAGAAAAGAGAGAGGAAAAAAAAAGGCAAACAGAAGAAGCTGGAGAAAAAGAGGTTGAGTGAGTCTTCCTTTCTTCCCCTGGAGGGCTGAGTTACTGCTAGGGAGGTTGAAGCTTGCTGCCAGAAACCATGTTAACTCTGAGGACCAATAAGCAAAGTTAAAGATAATTGTAATCATAATTTCTTAGTTGAAATGGAGGATTTCTGAAAATAAAAATCAGTTTCTTCATAGCGTGCCCTGAGCTTGCTCTATGTTAGAAATACTGCTGCTTTTCCTGTGGCAAGCACTGAGCCAAGTTGGGAACACCTGGGGCTAAATCCACAGTATTCCTATCTGTACCTATCTTTTTTGTTACCCTTTAGGAGACATTTGATAGCCATTTCCAGTACAAATTTATGTAATAACAATCTGATTTTTGAAAAGTTAAAAATAAATGTACATTCTGACTTATCAAGAGGTTGTCACAAACTGTTAAATCTTGCAATTGATAAGGCCTTTCATTTCTATTAACATGTTCTATCTTCTGTGTTATTTCATTTTTCAAATGTTCAAGGTTTTATTAATTGCTTGTTCTTTATCACTTACCTTTCTTCTGCACTTCTATTTAATGAAATAGCAACAAATTTGTCCTAATAGTAATTTTTCCAGTACTAAGATGATTGTTTTCATTACAAAGGGGCAGATATTAAAGCATGAATGGATTGGAGTCTTGTGTTGAAAAAGACTTAATAAGCAGGGTACCTTTAATTTCAGGAACTAAGAGAGTGTTTGGACCTGTAGAGAAACCCACAACTTCTCTAGGTTTCCCTATGAAAGAACAATTCTCAAAAAGATTCAACAGTCAGGTTATTTCCATACAGAAACCATTGGAGGTAACAGGTGTCAGAGATGAGCTCTGTGAGCTCTGGGTCATTGAGTACTTTGAAAGGGTCTAACAGGGAACTGAAAAACCTTTGGAAAAACTTGCCCTAATTTTAGCTGCTGAGCACTTTTCAAAGTACAGCTATGCAGTGAACTGGATTTAAAACTCAGCTAGCTTGAAACATGGTATGGTGTTATAGCCAGAGGATGATTCTTTCCTCCACTCTTTCTATTCAGCATTTCTTATATGTGTATATTTGTTGTATACCATAAAAGTTATGTGAACTCAGGATTTACTGCTACTCTTTTGATCTGAGACCTTAGAGGAAAAGGTGAACTGTGAAGGATGAACCAAATGTGTTTGGTAAAGCTGCCTAACTGTTGATGGTCTGTGCAGCCTATTGAAGGATGAGTTTAGGTCTCTGGACCGAAATACAAACCTTTGCTTTTTTCCATCTGTATCAGAAATCTGCCCCACTTTGGGTAAAAAATAAAAGCCTGCGAAAGAAAAAGGTAAATTAATTATTGGTTTCTACAGTAATAAATACACTTTTATTGATTTTAATTTTAATTAATTATAGAGTTAGCTAGGAACAAACAAGCAACTGATTCTGTTATTTTCTGAAGATATTAATTCTGCATCCTTTTCTTAGTGTATTCATTCTGATCATCCTATCGAGTCCAAACATAGGGCTATACTGTGTGGTACTGAGTATTATTGCTTAGTATCTCATGCTAATATTTCTCTGATATCTTTTGCTTACAATAATGAACTTAATGACTGTAATACACAGGAACCATTCCAGTTTCTTCCTTTAAGTACAATTTTGAATAGACTGACCTATTTAGTTTTCTAAAATCAGTATGCTGATAAATGATCTCTAGGAAATACTTGGTTGTGTCAGAAAGAATGAGATGTCTGTTTTTCCTTCCACTAAATATGCACGGTTGCATTCTGCTCCTGTCCATTCTGAGTGTCCCTCTGAAAACTGTTTTCCCATATTTCCTCATGTGTTTTTACATTCCTCTGACAGTTTCTTTGTTCCTTCTCTCTCCTTCTGTACACGTGAGCTTCAAAATTAGGGACTCCCCACCTACACTCTAGAATCTCCGAAGTTGATTCTTATCTCCATTTCCCCCCTGATGCCAAGCACAAGTGTTATAGTTTCAAATATGCCCATCTCATACAGTCTCAGTGGTGATGTTTACTGTACTAGTAAATTAGAGAGCCGTTCTTTGACACTTTTGGCCAAGGAATGAGGCATGGCACATTTCTGTGCGATGAAGCTCTTGTATTCCTCAAGAGAAGGGCCACATGGAAGCTGTCTAGTGGGGTTTATTCTTAGCCTGTCTCCTGCCTAGTAGTAAACAGAAAGTGGCAGCTGAACCAGGCTACAAGTGTTCTGAGGATTATCCAAGGACACACAGCGTGAATGACGATGAATTTCACATTGTCTAATACACCGGTATAAGTGTAGTCACTGTTCCTTATTTGTTTGTCTGCTGTTTTTTTGCCTTGCATTTAATTTGCAATTTCAGTGTTTATTTTTATTTTTTTATGTTTGTACATTGCCTAATGGACTCCAACTTGCCTTGATGATAATAAAATAGTATGCTTATTTAATGCATGGGCATATTACTATAAAGTACCTTTTTCTTCCATTTATCATGCCCTTGGCTGACTGCAAAAATTGTATATGAAAAGCTTTCTAATTGTTAAACAGCCTACAGATGCATTGCTTTAGATCTTCAGTACTAAATATTTTATTGCACATTCTTTAAAGCCATGAAGGAACTTCTAAGAAAACATTTTATTTAGAATAATTTCTTTTCACATTTACTTCCTCTCTGTAAACATGACCTTTTCTGTTTTAGAAAAGCAGGTATCAGCATTCTCTACTTTGTAACCTGTGGCTTTGCTGTACCTTATAGGCAAATTAGACCAAGTCTAACTTGATCTATTGATCAAGTTGAGAGACGTGTTATATGGTTCACTTGGGCCATACCTAGAGTAGGATTATTTTCCAATTTTAATTGCTGTTCTGCAGAGAATATAAGAGTCCATTTAAATTCCATTACATGGAGGTTTTTATTGCACAAAAGGTCATAAATTAATATTATTAGTTGTGGGAACTACGTGTGGTAAAGGAGTAAGTAAAATGGTTATAATCGTAGAATGGCGTGGGTTGGAAGTGACCTTAAAGACCATCTAGTTCCAGACTCCCTTCCATGGGCAGGGACACCTTCCACTAGGCCAGGTTGCTCAGAGCCCCATCCAGCCTGGCTTTGAATGCTTTCGGGAATGAGGCATCCACAGCTTCTCTGGGCAACCTGTTTCAGTGCCTCACCACCCTCACAGTAAAGAATTTCTTCCTAACATCATCTAAATTACTTCTCTTTCAGTTGAAAAGCATTCCTCCTTGTCCTACCACTATCTGCCCATGTAAAAAGTTGTTCTCCCTCTATTTTATATTCCTTGGTTACCACTCATTCGTATGTGTAATTCCAGATAAAAATTTTCAGATATGTAGCAAGTGGAAATAAAGCACATTGCACATTTATCTGATTTTGACTTGAATGTGTTTAATTATTTAATCATATACACTAATTTCTAGAATTTAAAGTTCTAGGCTTTGTAACCAGGTCCTCAATTTGGTAATTTTTTCCTTTACAATATGAGCTTCAATTTCAATTAGTTATTCTCAAAATTATTTTTTTGAAAAAACGTTCTGTTTAAAGCAACCCCTTCATGTTATTCTGCTAGTTTTCCAAAGGATCCAAGTTCTCAGTATTTTTTAGAACAGCAATGGAATAGACTTGGGCAAACTTCAGGGCAGACACTTCTTTTTCCTTCTAAAACTCAGTAGTACTCTAGATTTGCTTGGGAGTTGTCATTCACAGAGTAGAAGTCACTTTCTGAATCAGACATGAGCTTTGAAATTTGTGTCAGTGTATATGTTTTAATATTTGACTTGTTATTAATTCTTCTAGTGAAAACGTAAGATATTGTTGTATGTAAACTCAAACATAAGTGTAACTTACTGTACATTCAAAAGAACAATTTCTAAAACTTTGGTGGTCTTAATAAAATATATTAACTAAATAGCATAAATCAGCTAATAAATGTAAATAATTTATAAATATGAAATAAAATTGCATTAAAGTTTAATATAGTTAGGTCAGTAAAAGTGGGTAAATATTGTGACTTTTTATGTTATTCTATGAAAATATCTAAGTTCTAAGAGTTTATTTTGCCATGTTACTCAGAGAAAATGAAATTTCCACACGTAGCCTGTTTTAACCCCTTAGGCCACACGTTCTGCTTAATGAGCCACTAGATGGAGCAGTCAAATATCACTTTTATCTACCAGCCTCTGTGCAAGAGAGTCTCTTAGCACGGAGGGAACCTGGAAATGCAGGCACACTTTGCTACTTAAACCAGTAATTTAAAAAGCATGGGCGTGATCTTATCTCCATGTACATTTTTTCCAGAGGCAGATTTACATTGTCCTGTAGCTTCAGTGTTGCAGATGGTGTATGGGGTATATTCTGGATACAGAAATTACAGTGGCAAGTATAATCCTACGGAAGCAGTTATTAATTTCATGAGTTGAGTCCTGTCTTCACAAATCAACCAACTAACCAACCGAAAAATGCAAGGAAAAGGTACTCTTGTTTGAGGATCCTGAGCTAAATTTTCAGAATTTTGAAAAGTTTAGAATTATGCATTTACAGATGATTCTCTGTGTTTGTGCTGATATTTTTCGTGAATTTGCATTTTTTCTTCCTACTTACCAAAAGTACATTTCCTTCTAGCCTGATTTTTTTCTGTGGCCTAATGCATAAGGAACAGCTGTTAAATGAGAGCATATTGTGTACTTCAGGAATGCTGCAGTGAAGTGGGTTCAGGAGCAAAAAGAAAATACATAATAATGTATATGAATGTTTTCATATTCTTTGTTTTATTGTAGTTTCATAACATTACTAAGAAGCTTGGGGGGGGGCATATGTGCTTGTGAATATACATATAGATGCTATATGTTATAGCATATACCATACATATATATGATAGAATAGAATGCATGTGTGCATATGCCTATATGCACTCCAATGCCACCAGTTGCAGTTAAATACGTCAGGGATCATGATGTGTAGTTACAGGGCATTGTCCCAGAGTGGTGTTAGAGACAGTGAATAGAGCTATACATGAATATAAAACCCTGCTGATTTTTGGTTTATTCTTTGCCTTTGTCAAGTCTTTGAAAGTCAGAATGTTCTGCATTAAAGATTAACAGCAGGCGTCATAAGAGAAGACATGTCGTTCTGAAGCAGCTGGATACAATCCTTGGAGTGCCTGAGACCTGCTCCCATATCTCAGGTGGGCATTGCAGATCCTGGCACTGGTCTCCTGCCGGTTTTGGGTAGGAGTGACACATAGTTTTGCAGCGCAGGAAGCTCATGCTGTGCAAAGCAGTGCTCCCCAGCTGACTCACTTTAACCCATGTGCTGTTTATTCATGCAGCTCTCAGCTGAACTGTGAGACGAGCAAAAACCTCTGCTCTGGCAGTGAATGCTAATCAGTGCCATGAGCTGAGGCCTGGTGAACATTCAGTTTTTTCCAGCTCCCCAAAGTTCTAGGTCACTCTGAGGTATAGTGCCAGTTCTTGCCTGTTGTGCTTTGGAGCTCTACCATAGTAAATTAGTGTAAGTTTTCATGAAAATCTGTGGTAATGCCAGGTAATTTGGTACTCTCTGCAGGCTCAGATTTTATTTAAAATAGAGTATAAAAGTGACTTGCACTTACAGGTAAAATTTGACCTCACAAAGGAACTCACGAATACCAATTTAAATAGATGTAGAGTCTTAAAAGTTTCTGTGTTTCTTCCAATTTTTATGTAACCCACTCAACCCTGTCAGCGTACCAGGGTAGGTTCATTTATCTCCCATGGGAAGGGCATTATGGATTTATCAGTAGTGGGGTTGTCATTGCCTTTAAGTAGAGACTGTCTGGGAGAGGGAAAACAGCCCCCTGTGAATGAGAAAATTGAACTGAATGCTTAGGAATAATGCCAGGTGTACTGCTGCTGGCTCTTTTCCACAGAAAAGTTGCTCTGAAATCAGTTATAAAACAAGTTGGTTAATCTGTTCCTGTTACCAAGATTTAAATCTCACTGCTAACAAAGACTTGAGGAATGACTATTCCTAAAAGCCACTGAAAGGAGACACTTAGGAAGGCATTAGTTTGCCAGTGAACAGGAGTTTGGTTTTTTTAAACAAATCTACCATTTACATTTTGTCTGCTCTTCAAATGTATCCTTTAGAATTCTAACCTATCAACATAATTTCCTTAAAAAAAAAAAAGCTACAACAACAAATATAGATTAGGCATGTTGCATCATAACATATCTGTGCTATTGTGGATCTAATCTTACTTTGCCCTAGAAAATTATTATAGGGATTACAAATGAATTTTCTGCTTAAAAAATGTGGTGACCATTAAACCCTGCACTTAGATACGTGGTTTTAGGGTGGTTTTTTTGTTTGTTTGTTTGTATGATATATAACATTTTAAAGTAATAGAAAATGCTACTTAATAGAGGTTCCTTTTGAAATGGTCAGTACATATGGTGCTGCTGCTTTAATTTCTGGGTTTAAATCTGACATTTTTAGAATTAAAGGATCTGAGGAGGACTCTGGATTGTAGAAGGATTCAGAAATGTCCATGCAGACATTAGGTAGTAAGGAAAAGGAAAGGAAAGAGGGTGAATTAAGTTGTCAAATGTGTCCTGAAATAGACTGAATAAAATAGTAACACAGGAATGTCTGTCACCCTTAGCCGTATAACCTTTCAATCACAGCCTATACAGGAATCAGTTCAGAACATGGGTTGTCTTTTGGTTTATATTTTGTAATGGGGCTGGAGAGTTTTTGAAGGGGAAAAAAAAGGTTGTTTTAAGGAATTTTTGTAAGGTCATGTGGCTGAATTAAATAACCTATAGTGACATCATCATGCATTGATTCTCCTGGTTTTGCTGTAGTCCAGGTTTGAAGATGATGCTTTTTGCTTGGCTTCTCTTTTGGCAGGAAAACTCAGCTGCAGGTTAGATGCCTGCAGTGTCCTCCTACAAGCAGTAACACTGAATTGATTGCAGCAACTCAGTTCTGTGAGTTCAAGCCTGTAGCTGACCATGGCCATCAAAGGCAGTGCTGAGACACCATCACTTCGTAGAGCTTACCCTGCATCAGGCATAAGAAGGGACTTTAAATATGGGTCTTCCACACCCACCATGCTGTGGGTCATGAATTTGGGAGAAATCTGTCTCTGGAGGCAGTGACACAACAACTAGAAATAATAGTTAAAGTTGAGAACAAAAAGAATGTTTTGATGCCCTCAATCAGTAAATTGTGTTTGAGGGCAAACATTGCTTTAAGGAGCTATGTTGCTTTTTCACCACAGTCATCTCAGTTATTACCTCTCATTTTTCTCAGTAGTTATGAGAAATGACACGGGGAGTTAAGGTAAACTGTTGAAAAGAAAACCACTTCTTCAGAAGTGTGTGCATATATGTATTTGTATATTTTTATGTAGAAGACTTTCTCTTGTAAATGGTCAACAATTGCCTTTGTAAAGTTGTAATTATTTTGCTAAAGAATCTGACAGATATTTAGTCCTCTTCACTGGTCAATACTTTAGTGAAGATGCACTTATGTTGCAAGAGTTTTAATTAGCCCAATCTCAGCCAAATGCTGTCCTTAAGCCCACTAGGAACAAGTATGCTTTTTCTAATGAGTTAAATTCTGGATACACAGCCAAAGACTACAAAAAGTTTTCTATGATCTCAGGACAACTTTTTGTGGTCTAGAGTTCTGCTAGCTGAGCAAAGGAAAGCCTTGATTCTTTCCCATAAATCTTTGTTCTGATACTTCTTTTAGTGTATCTAACATTTTGCCATCAGTTGAACTTCAGTCCTTTGTCCATGACTTGAGTCAAGTGGTTATGTCAGTTTTTCACTCGCTTCATTTTCAATCCATACCTCTCTGATTTAGCTAGAAGAGTATTATGAGAAACTTGATTGAAAGCCTTGCTAGAGTTACCTTAACCAACATCTGCTGCCCTCCCCTTGCCTGCAGATCCAGAAACCATATTGGTCAGGCATGATTTGCCCTTGCTAAAGCTATGCTGGTGGTTGCCAGTCACCTTCTTGGCCTTCATGTGCTCAGGGCTGCATTCCAGAAGGATTTGCCCCATAACGCTCCCAATATGTAGTTTCCCAGGTCCTTTTTCTTGTCCTCCTTAGAGAGGTGTGATGTTTGGCTTCTCTAGTCACTGTTAATCTTCCACAATAGCCAGGACCTTTTGAAGCAGATCAAATAGGGCTACTGTACAAAATGTCACAGTAAATACTTAATATTGTATCTAAGACTCCAACAGTTGTATTAGAATGTATTCCCCATTGTTACTTGTCTTTGAGGTCTGGAGATTGTAACATGGATCTTTTTTGTTGTTTTTCTCATTTCCTAACTTATATTCCAATTTACAGCACAGGCATTTTTTCCCTGAATTTCTCTTTCTGTGCTGCTGAATTAAGTTTGGGACCATTCTTTGGCTTTTGTCATTCCAAAAATGTGCTGAAAAACTTTTAGCTCAGAGGAAATTTGCATTTTCACCTAGGCATAAAGCTGAACAGTCTGTTTAATGCTTTGAATTTGTTATCTTAAAACTTGAATACTGGTAGGGTTCTGTGAGACTCTTTCAATCTCCTGCTTTCCTAATGGTCTTGGAAAGCTTTATAAATACAGGAGTGTCATACATGGATTATGGTCTAGAACAGCTATTAGCAGGAAGGTTATGAAGACCTAAAATATGATGGTCAAGTTCTAAGTAACAGATGCATACTGTAGTGTGCCTCAAAAGATGGTGGCAATAAAATCATTTGCAAGGGTAAACCTCCAGTGATTACAAAGGCAATGCTATCCAAAGCAAAAGTTGAAAGTATGCTAGAACTTAATGATATAGTTTTACTATGACAGTGGAATGGTATCCAGATTTCCAGTTAGTTTCCTACTGCTTTGATACTAGTAATGGGTGTAAAAGGAAATAAACCAACTATTAGCAGTTGATTCCTGAGCTGTCAGATGGACCTTTGGGGCGGCCAGAAGGGCTCTGTGTGACTGGGGCTGGGAGGAATGAAATCCACAGTTAGGGATGTGTGATGCTGAACTGAAGTTGGTGGTGCTGTCCTTTTCTGCAAAATGCCCTTTCTGACCTCAGAACACTCTTCTGTGTCTCATTTCTTCCCTTGCTTTTCAGCAAATACTTGCTGACACCTCTACCATCTGAAGCTGTTAGACTGGGTACTTAGTCAGACCTTGTGCAGACCTCATGGCTAAGGACAGCAGTGGGTAAAATGGGCACTGAGGACTGCCTGCTGGAGGCTGGAGGAGCAGAGAGCGGAATGCATGGAGAGGAATGGGAGGCAGTGAGAACTTCTACAACACCATGGGGCACAAAAAACCTTTCTAAATGCATTTGGGAAAATGGTTCATTATTTTTTCACAGACATATGCATGCCGTGGGAATGACAAGAACAATTTAAGTCAGAAAGCAGGGCCATATAGTGCAGTCTCATTTACAAATTCTGAAATTTTAGCGTTGTTGAGTTGCATTGTGGCAAGATCCCCTGCCTTAGTATGTGCTGTAAGGTGAGATGAATATTCAGGATTCAAGCGTAGTATGTTCTGAAAGTGAAGCAAAGCCCTCAGTGCCTGCCCTGGCAGAAGAGGAGGTTGTCCTTCAAGGAGTAATGCAGAAGGATCAGTGGATGAGCTGTGAAGTAGCAGACATTTGGCATGCTCTGTCTTATGTTGCTTTTGCAAGAAATGTTTCTGGCTTAAGGCGAAAGCTGGTTCTATGTTCCCTGGTCAGTAGCAGATGATCGCTGTCTTCCTCCAAAAAATTATCTCCTCATAAGGACACGTCCATGAAAAAAGAAAGCAGAGTTGGACAGTTGTGTTGTCTTCCTGCTAATACAGTGCTACTGAGGACACTGTGTGCCAGGAGTGGTCAGGGATGTCAGCTGTAGCTTTTGCTATTGACTGACATGTGGGACAGTACGTGAAAGACAGTGTTCAGTACCTTGGGTTTGATCCAGAATTACAGGGAAGCAACTTAAGTGCATTTTCATTATTACTAATAGGTCTATATATTGTTAAATATGACAGAGCTTTAAGCTCTCATTAACCTAATTATTTATATTTTTTCCCTTCTAAGCTTCTCTTTGTTTGCTTTGCTTTCTTGCATTTTAGTTTCTAAACAGTAGGGATTTTGTATTTTGGATGTCCTGCATTGTATTTTGGATGTCCTGCAGCATCTCGATATGCTGCAGAGAAATATTTATTTGTACAGACTAAGACTCTCTCTGCCAAAAAATTAGCTTTTTTGTTGTATAGTTTGGATATAATTAAATTCGATGAAATAATTAAGCAAATTCTGTTAGCTGTAGTTCTCTAATCATCTGGCTTTCCTAAATATGCTGGTGTATAAGTTCTGCTTTTCTCTTTTATCATGAATATGTAATTTGGAATGAAAAAATGTTGTTTCTAGTATTTTTTAATACATTTTTCATATATAAAATTATGTTTCTGTGCATCTACTATATATGAAAAGAATGAAATTATCTTGTTAATTTGTAAAAAAATGTTATGTTTTTTTCAAGGACCATTGTGTTTTCAGTGTGCTAGAAGGAAATCTACAGCTTGGGATGTTTAACATAAATTAAAAGAGCCACATTTGCTTTACACAGTTTGTTCACCTATGCAGTTCATTAAACTTGCTCAGCGCACCACCACTGAATATAAATAATAACTGCAGCAGTGGTATTGATTACTTAAGTACCTGAGCGTATGTCAGCTGTTGGGTTTAAAGCACTAAGAAACTTTTTTCCTGTTCTGTCCAGAGAGGAAGAAGCTTTTTTTTCACCCTATCTTGTTTCCTGAGGATTCCTAATTCTGGATTCCTAAAACCCATTAACTCCTAGAGGCTGAAACTCCTTGTCATTGCAGCAATCGTGTATGAACGAATGCAGTAATCGATGCTTGCACTACACTGCAGAGATTTGTTTTGATGACAAGAGCTCTCGTTAGCCCTCTTTGGTGTCAGCAGTGTTCAATGTTTGGGCACTGCAGAATAATTTGGCTTAGAATCAGGACGCAAGGACCTTATGACCACTTCTAGATCATCTCCTTCCCACTGAAGTGGATTTTTGCTTGCATTACGGTTTTGCTACAGTTGCAGGGTGAAATTTGGCAACCTACTAGATGCCAGTTGTGCTTTAACCATTCTCTTGCTGATGCTGCTATGTTTGCTGGGCTTCTTCAGTTTCTGCTCCATACGTTTCATTCAGGGACAGGTAAATAAGGAGCTATATAGTGCTGAGGTTTTATTTGTATTTTTATATTTTGTATTTTTTTTTAAAAAAATGTATCTTTTTATGAACAGATTTATTTAACTGTGCAGTTTGAGTGATGTTGTGTCCTCAGAATGTAAAGTACTAATTGTAGCAAATATTCATCTTAAGCAGGGAATAAAAAATTATTTTGCTTTTCAGTATGTGTTTGTTATGTTTATATTTCAAAAGTGTCAAATGTGATTTGACATTAGTGATGCTATGTGGATTGAGTTTTAAAAAAAATCTGTACTTTAAAAGTGCACATCAAGATGTAAATATGTTTCTGAAAAGAAGTAATAATATTCTTATTGTACTATGACTTCTGCATTTTGGAGAAGCCATGGATAAAGAATTAGGAATTTACTTCAGGAAGCAAATAAACATTTCTGTGTATTATTTGTCTTTGGCAGAAGACAACTGATGTGTCCTCAGTCTTCTGAATTGTGCTATTGTTAGGAGCTTTAACTAGTTCATAAGGGAATGTAATTCTGTTACTTTTATTTTTGCATATTATTTGGGGGGGTGGGAAATCGTTATCCCATGTATACAGAATAAAAATATGTTTGTTTGACATAGTATACAATTATGGTTATAATAATATATAGGTTGTAATAAATGTACTTTTTTGGTTACTTTGTACATTATTTCTGCATGATCTTTTTGATGCATTGCACTTTCTGGTGAGGGAAGGACATCAGCATTTTCCTTTCAGGTTTGAAATAAGGTCCTCAGCAAAGTCACTGAAGGATCACAGGGGAAAGAGAGAGGAAGGACTCACTATTGCAAGTTCCTTTGGGATAATGCAGTGTGTTCAAGATAAAATATACTTTTAAAATCCTGTATCTAAGTTGTTGATGGCACTGTCTATAAAAGTTGGTTTGGAAAAGTAGTTTTTTTCACTAGATTTAATCCTAAAGATATAAGATATAATAAGTAATGAAAAAGGTTTTATCCTCTTGAAAATATCATCTCTCTTAGATAATATATATTGAGAAATCCGTGTGTGAAATTAATTTAATTCAGCAGAGTTTAGGGGAGAATTAGGGTTCACTGAAGGCAGAATAGAGAGGCATTAGAGAAAATGGGGTTGAACAGCAGTCAAAACATTTGTAGAACAGAAATGGCAGCAGGAAGACCAAATGCTACTATGTCTGGCAAGAGGCAATGGTCAGCCTTAGCTCTGCATGGGGTTTAAAGGACAAGACTGGAGAAAACCTTTGGCTAAGATCAAAGTCTTGCATTCCCTCACACTTAATAAATTGTTTATAGCTACATAATGAAGATAATTCCCTGCTTCTTCAAGCTGCTCACTGTCCTACACAACCTTAAACTTCAGTCCACAGACTTCTTGCACATCTTGGTAAAAGCAGATGAAGAAGGTGAAGCAGGATTGGGATTGAGAAATACAGAGGTGTGACAACCAGCGTTGTGATGATTCAATGCTATGCTGTAGTCAATGGGCAAACAGCTGAATTTGGAATAGTGTGGAATTGGGAGATCTAAAAGATACTGTAAAATCACACTTAGCCCCACATCCCCTGGTCCAATTTTGCTTTCTCTTGAGGGCATTTGATTCTTTTGTGTAATAGACTATACAGATATAAAGGACTATTAAATCAGGCTATCTATAGCTCTCTGGCCATTAAATTTAACTCATCTCTCCCCCATAGCTACGCTTCAGTATACTCAGTATTCTGCTCTGAAAACTGGACTCTGTGCTGCAAGGAGAGAACATGAGAGACTGAGCTGTCATCAAAGTCACTGTCATGTCAGGGTGCTGGTTGGGTGCAAAGGTGCCAAAAGAAAAACCATGATGCAGAATAAAGCAAAACAAAACAAAAAACCCAAAACTCAACAACAAAACCTCAAGTTGCTCATCAGTTTGATCTTTTGAGGTATTTGGTGACAAAAGTAGGCAAGGCACCAAAGCCTGGTCTGTGGCCAGCCCTGCTAACTCCCAAAGTACAAAGGTAGTAGTTTTCAAACAGCAGCCAGATTTATATGCTATCCTCTCCTGTTTACCATCATGATAGATTATATCTGTCTCATCATCTTCTGCACAGCTAATTCTCAACTGGTGGATTTCTCACTGTTTCTACACTTGTTTGTCCTGGTCTGTGTGTGGAACCATTTCCTTGTTGACTCTGAACTGGGTCATCTTTTTTTTTTAAGTTTGTTTTTCTAGTTTGTCAGGATAGCTTTGAAGTCCACTTCTGGCCTTCTGTAAATAGCCATTCTTTTCTGCTTGGGATCAAGTCACAACTCTAAACATGTTTCTGTTTTATGACCTACAGCAGTAGTGCGAGAGTTGATTATTATTAGAGTGGTTGGGCACTGAACAGGCTGCCCAGGGCAGTGGTCACAGCACCAAGCTTGACAGAGTTCAAGAAGCATTTGGATGATACTCACAGGCACATGGTGTGACTCTTGGGGATGATCCTGTGCAGGGCTAAGGGCTGGACTCAATGATCCTTGTGGGTCCCTTCCAACTCGGCATGGTCTCTGATTCTGTGATGTTATATTCTAGACAAAGATGGCAGACCCTACTTAGTGAATACTCTGAGGATTTTTTGTTACAATTTTAGCTCTTAGAATATGATTTTCTAAATATGTTCTCACCTTATGCAAGTTTTATTTAGACACTTTCTCTGGTGTGACTCTTAGCATGACGTATAAAAAAGACTGCACTTATTTGACATCTGCTGTTACACATAATTTGCTGATAGAGCCAAATGGTAGCAGACTCTTTCCATAGCATTCTAGACTGGAAAATACTTCGTACTAGGACTAAATAGTTGCAGAATAATCTCAGTTGGTTTTGTATGCTTTGCTGTTTGCATTAAATTTTGTGTGTTTCTAATTTTGTTTTGTATGTTTCCTGGTGCTTTATTGCTGTAAGTTAGTAACTCATAGGCAACTTTCAATTGATTCTTCCAGAAAATGAAACATCTCTGACTTTAGCTAGTCAGTCTTTGACTGGGTTTCTCCTTCCTCTGTATTAGGCTGGTTCTGTTTCTAAGTTGGAATTATTTCTTCAAATGCTTCCATGATAGTTAGACTCCTTTTGCTTTCATTGCTGCTTCCTTATTTTATGTAAGGTTTGGGTGTTTTGGTTTGGTTTGATTTTTTGTTGATTGGATTTTTTTTGAGTTTTGGGAGATTTTGTTACAGTTTTTAAAAAAAGATTTTTTTAAAATTTTTCTCCTGCTCAGCTTCCTTCCCTTCCTCAGTTTATTAATTTTCATGTTATTAACTATTTCCTCTCTACTGATGGAAAGCAAAGCTCCGAAGGTCCTTTGCTGGTTGCTTTACTAGTCAGTGACCTCCCACAGTGCACTCCGAGGATTCTTCCTGCAGTATTCCCCTCCAACCTGGAGGAAACAAAACCTCGCATTATCTTCTCATGCAGCATAATTGAGGAGTATCGTGAATGCTAATTGAAATAAACCCAACCAAACAAAAAGTCCCCAACTAAACCAAACCAAAAAACCCCCACCAGGCTCATCTTGGTGCTCTGGAATATGTCCCCATCATGGTACTGCTGAAGTGTTTTTCTCTTTAATCAGAGAATTTCATATGCTGTATTTCCTTCTACAGGCCTGAAGCTTTGAAAAGCTAGTTTGACTTTTTTTCCCTCCCTTTCCTTTTTGTTGGAATATATTAATTATCCCCCTTGATTTTCATGAAAATGAAATCAAAACTGATTATGAGAGGTAATCTTGTCATTTCTCAAGTAACTTGTTCAGGTTTGCATGATGGACTCTGGGTGTGTATGCTGGACAATCAACAGAAAGGCTCATTGTGTTTCTCCCTTCCCCTGGTCCTGTGGATAAGGAGAAGGCTTGCTTCCAGTCGCTGTTGTTTCTGTCAGCATGTTTATAAACACTGGGTGTTTTCTTCTTTATCTAAGCAGAAATGTCTTTCTTCTTTCCACACAGTAGTAGAAAATGTATGTTCAAATAAGCCACTCCGGGCATTGCCTGTTTCGATCACTTTATTCACAGAGTGAGCTGCCAGGGCACTGATACCTTGCTGGGCTTTGTTTCCATGGGACTTCTAAGGGGTGGGCTGCTGTTTAAAAGCCTTACCTTTTTTTCTGGTTTGCTTATCCTTGTTAAAATTTTCTAGCTATTGGCAGTATAGAAACATCTTGGCGTTTGAGAAGAATTTATTTGCAACTTTGATTTTCAATTATAATTTGTTAATAAATCAGTCTTTAACAAATACTAAGATGAAAAATATGCAACTGAAATTTTTAAAATACTCAGGGGAAAAATACCAAAAGAGACCAAAATGGAAATAGTACTTTTTTTTGGCAATTAACACCTACTCAATTGGTTTTAATTGTACAAGGTAGAGAGAAAAAAAACCCAACCAAACCAACAAACAACCCACAGGAAAGAAAAATTGTGTTAGGTTCAAGAGCAGCATGGGATATTTGAAGTGCAGGAAATCCCTCCAGAACAGCAGAAAAATTATTAAGAACTGATCAGACTTTTAATGTACATGATACTTATGTATCCTTGTCTCCAAAATTATGAGACCATGCGACGTTTTGATATAACTTGTTATACATTTCTCATTTCATCATATGCTGAACAAAAATATTAAGAAATCATGCAAAAACTAAAAGTGTTAATTATGTGAAAGAGGAACACAATAAAACTGTTAATACAAGTTAGTGTCAATATTGAATTGGAATTAAATAGCAATAATAAATTTATTGAGAGAAGCTCTAAATTTCAAAAAGGAGATCTACTTCCAGCCATCTACGGAATTAGCTTTCACTCAAGAGAGTAATCTCAGGCAGCAAAATCAGCACTCAGAGCTAGCCCTGAGACAACAAATTTTTCTCAAATCTTTAGATACCAAAAAAATCAATTAAAATGCCTGCCTGCTGATCTGAAGTTCCTGATGCTAACCATTTTTCTGGTATCCTCAAGCAAATATTTGTAATAAACCTTTTAACAGAACTTTTCAAATTAATGGAAGTTCATGTATTTTGCTTAGCATTTTATATCTTTAAGTCTGTCACACCTTCTGATGACCCTACAGAGTATGCTTCTGTGGACCATCCCTTTGTGAATCATATATCATATATATATTCTTGGATAAGACTTATGCATCCTCAAAGCAGCAGTTTGGATGGTCTCAGAGATAAAAATAAGTATCTAGTTGGAAAGGGTTGATGAACTCTTGAAGACTCTCAGTGTTTGAGTGAAGAAACCAAGTCATGTTATCTCAGGGAGCCTCATGAACAGACTCCCTAGGGATTCAGGAAACGTAGAGCAGCTTCCTTGTTATGCCCCTTGCGTCCGTGTTAAACATTTTAGAAACATTCAAATATCCTCAGTTTGTTACTTGACTAGATAGGTTATAATTTTTGGCTTTAACCTTCCATTGGCAAGATTAGTAATCCTTACTTTCAGAAGTTTATAAAGCCTTGCAACAACATTGAAATAAATCAGGTAGCAAGTCCATTTTGTGAAACACACAAAAGGGCCTAGTTGTTATTGTGTTGGAAAGCTTTTTGCAAGTGTATCTTTTGAGAAACCTTCAGCCATCAATGAACACCAGTGCAATACTCTCTTATAATAAAAGTGTATGTCTAAACTGTACACTTAGTTAAAAGAAAATCACAATCTATGAAATAAAAAGTCTTTGTTAAATAAATATCTGGATAACAAAGTCATGTTATAATTTAAACAGTCCACAGAAAATTCACCTTGCTCCCAGATAAAGAAAATATGTTGAAAGAATTTTTCATAATCAGCAACTGACAAATCATTCCTTTGAAAAATCAAAAATAATTGTGATTTTGAAAACTCTTGTAAATAAGCAACTTCGCAATAGTAAGTAAGGGAGAAGTCAAATGGATTTTCCTTTTCACTAGATTTTAGGTTAATATTAGTGCCCTTAACAGTCTAGGTAGTATTTAATGAGTTCACTACTTCCTTGCCTATTTATTTCTGTATTTCTTCTTTGCAAACATCAATTCAGCAGTGCAACCTGTGATGTGCTCACAATATAACAACCACTTTAAAAAAGTGGTTTTTTAAACAAAGGGGTTTGTATTAAAATAAAATGCTGAAGTGTTCATTTTGTATAAGAAAGAATAGGAAATGCCCTTATCTTCTAAACACAAAGGAAGGAATAACCATTTATTTTCAGTTTTTACTGAATAAGCCCAGGTAGTCAGTTATCTAAATCTGGAAGCCTAGTCCTTGATAAGGTTCTATAGACTCTTTTTCAATTATTTATTTTGTTACTCAAAAATTTAATTAAGATAGAGAAAAGCAACTTTATATCTCTTCATTACCTTAAAATACCTAAATAAATATTGAATTGAGGGAGCAATCTGAGAGACTGATTCTAGCTTGGGGGCTATAGGGGTCACAGACGTGTGCCACATCTGTGCCTGAAATAGGAGTATTAGATGTATAAATTGTCACTTGAATGAGGTGCTAGCCTTTATTTTAGCTTTGGAGTCTTATAGTATGTTAATACTCAATGCTTAAGACATGCGCAGTAGGGAACTAAAATCCAATGCAATTATAAATTTTCAGTACAAAAGAAAACCTAAATTTCATAGCCTTGTGGTGCATTCTTCCCACATACTACATGGGCCAGCCTGTCCTTGAACTGCATAGATGGTAAAACACAGACCTTATTCTTCAAGGTTATAAGTTCTTAACTGTAGACATCTGAAGTGGCTTGGGTTGAGATAAATAAGCAATAGGTAGCTTTTGAATTCTCTGTCTGTCACATAAATGCCAGGGCTGTTTGTCAAGCCAGGGTACTCATGTTTTCTCTTTATATGGCTACTTAGCAGCTTGAACTAGAATGATGTGAGCAAATGTTGTTTATATATTTAATTATTTTTCTGACATGATAAAATTATTAGCATTTTTTTCCCTACATATAGAAGTACTTTCTTGCTTAACAATATTACCTAACACGTCTGTAACAGCAACCAGATGTTTTTGATGGCAGTAATGGTGTGCTGGACATTTACCAATAGCATGCAGAGTGGTTTTGTACCTCATGAAAACTTAGTCTATGAAGAGGAAAGGCAATCAAGTTAATATATGGAGTTTCGGTTGCTTGGTATGTGGCTTCTATTGATTTTTATCCTGGGAAACAATTGATTGTTTCCATGAGATATTAATCTGGTTCCATGGGAACTGACAGACATAACAGAGCATGTTCCAGGTCTTTGATAAGCTTTATTTCTGTTTAATGCAAGCTATATTTGACTCCTATAGTTAACAAAAGTAAATACTTGGCTGCAGTGATCATGAAATGGTGGAGTTCAAGATCCTTAGGGCAATGGGGCGGCCACACAGCAAGTTCGCTACCCTGGATGTCAGGAAAGCAGAATTAAACCTCTTCAGGAGTGTACTTGGTAGAGTACCATGGGTTAAAGCCCTGGAGAGAAGATGGCTTTTATTCAAGGATCACCGTTGTCAAGCTCAGGAGCCATGCACCCCAACCAGGAAGAAGTCAGGCAAAAACCCCAGAACGTCTGCATGGATGAACAGAAGAGCTCCTGGACTGACTCAAACCCAAAAAGGAAGCCTACAGAGGTTGGAAGGAAGGATGGATAGCCTGAAAGGAATACAGAGATACTGCCTGAGCAGATAGGGACCAGGTTGTGAAAGCTGAAGCCCTGATAGAATTCAATCTGGCCAGGGACATCAAAGGCAACAAGAAAGGTTCTGTAGGTATGTCAGTGATCAAAAGAAGACTAGGGAAAATGTGGGCCCTCTCTGGAGGAAAACAGGCAGCCTGATTACCTGGCACGTGGAAGACTGAAGTACTCAACCGCTTATTTGCCTCAGTCTTCACCGACAAATGCTCCAGGTCTCAGAAGGCAAAAGCAGGGACTGGGAGAATGAAAAACTGCCTGCTGGAGGAGATCAGGTTTGAGACAATCCAAGGAACCTGAACGTGCGCAAGACCATGGGGCCTGATGAGATACATCAGCAATTCCAGAGGAAACTGGCAGATGAAGTGGCTAAGCCACTGTCCATCATATTTATGAAGTTGTGGCAGTCTGGTGAGGTTCCCATCAACTGGAAAAGGGGAAACATAACCTCCATTTTTAAAAAGGGAAAAAAGGAAGATGCAGGGAACTACAGGCCAGTAAGTGTGACATATGTGTCCAGCAATATCATGGAGCAGATCCTCCTGAAACTATGCTAAGACACATATAAAATAAGGAGGAGATTGGTGACAGCCAACATCATTTCACTAAGGGCAAATAATGTCTGACAAATTTGGTGGCCTTATACAATGGAGTTACAACATTGGCGGATAAAGGAAGAGCAGCTGACATCAGCCACCTGCACTTGTGCAAAGCATTTGACACTTTTCTGCATGACATCCTTGTCTCTAAGGGGGAGAGACAGGTTTTGATGAACGGACCACTTGGTGGATAAAAGTTGGCTGGACGTTCACACTCAAAGAGTTGTGGTCGATGGCTCCATGTCCAAGTGGAGACCACTGATGAATGGTATTCCTCAGGTACTGGTATTAGGACTGATGCATCGCTGTAGGAGACATGGACAGTGGGATCAAGAGCAGCCTCAGCAGGTTTGCCAATGACGCCAAGCTTTGCAGTGTGGTCAGCATGCTGGAGGGAAGAGATGCCAACCAGAGGGACCTTGACAGGCTTGAGAGGTGGGGCTGTGTGAACCTTATAAAGTTCACAAGGTAGGTCCTTCAGATGGGTCAGGGCAATCCTAAGCACNGGCTCCATGTCCAAGTGGAGACCACTGATGAATGGTATTCCTCAGGTACTGGTATTAGGACTGATGCATCGCTGTAGGAGACATGGACAGTGGGATCAAGAGCAGCCTCAGCAGGTTTGCCAATGACGCCAAGCTTTGCAGTGTGGTCAGCATGCTGGAGGGAAGAGATGCCAACCAGAGGGACCTTGACAGGCTTGAGAGGTGGGGCTGTGTGAACCTTATAAAGTTCACAAGGTAGGTCCTTCAGATGGGTCAGGGCAATCCTAAGCACAAATACAAGCTGGGCAGAGAATGAATTGAGAGCAGCCCTGAAGAGAAGGACCTGGGGGGGTGTTGGTGGACAAAAAGCTCAACATGACCTGGCAATATGTACTTGCAACTCAGAAAGCCAAACACATCCTGAACTGCATCAAAAGAAGTGTGACCAGCAGGTTGAGGGAGGTGATTCTTCCCTTCTACTTTAACCCATGGTACTCTACTGCAGTGAGACCCCACCTGCACTACTGCATCCAGGTCTTGGCCCCCAGCATAAGAAGGACACCGACCTGTTGGCTCTGGGGGACCTTTAGGAGCCCTCCACTACCTAAAGGCAGACTACAAAAATGCTGGAGAAGGACTTTTTACAGGGACATATAGTGATACAAAGGAGAATGACTTCAAACTGAAACAGAGTAGATTTAGATTAAATGTTAGGAATAAGTTCTTTACTGTGAGGGTGGTGAGGCACTGGAATGTGTTGCCCAGAGAGATTGTGGATACATCCCTGGTAGTGTTCAAGGCCAGGTTGAATGGAGCACTGAGCAATCTGATCTAGTGGGTGGTGTCCCTGCCCATGTCAGAGGGAACTGGAACTAAATGATCTTTAAGGTCCCTTCCAACTCATGCTATTCTATTTTTCTATGTGTTAATTAGAGACACCTAGTCTGACAATTCAGTTTACAGAGTAATTTTAGATGCAGTCTCTGAAAAATATTTGTCTAAATTCCTTAGTTACCTGATAGAACTGCTGTATTAATTAGCAGCTGCATTTTAGGGTCAATTAAATGCCTAACATGGGCTGACTGACTGTTCTCATTTGGTTCTGCTTCTTGTCTTAAGTAACTGCTGTGATACTAGTGCATCTGGATTTGAGTTAACACACTGAAGTGCATTCTTTGCTGAAGGCAGTGGTTTCTGAATACAGTCTGAATGGATTTGGGGAAGCATCCTGGGATATTTTGTCTCCTGCACCTTTGGAAGTCAGCATGACTGGTCATACACAATAACAGACTCTCTCATATTGTGTGTTTGTTTTAGTTTTGTAAGAGAGGCAATGCTGTTGTTTCCAGCACTTCTCAGCTTTTCAGGATCTCACTTGAAATCACAGTATTGCACCATAAGCTTTTTGGTATGGATGGTGCAGCTGAAGATGATGTATTTTAGAGAAAATGTTTTTCTGATGGTATGCTCTTTGCTTTACCTTTATTTTGGAAGCACATGTTGCAGATACAAAACCATTGGCAATTTATTAAGGGTTTTACTGCCTGTCTTGAATTTTTTTTTAAGACTGTGAAAGACTTCTCATGGAAAAAATCAACACTTCTGTGATTTATTATTATATCTACCTGTGTCTAAGAGTAAAGTTATCAAGCTGCAGAATGTTAATATGAACGCCACAAATGTGCTTTTACTAATATGCTTTAAGTTGAAATGCATCTTTGAGAACTATATTAGGAATGTAAAAAAATAATGATACAGTATATGTATATTTCCATAGGGCCTTATTTTTAAGTTGTTCATGTTTTTAAATTTAAAGAATTATTTTATGAATGTTTAAAAGCAGTTTAATCCTATAAATCAATTATCTGCTCCTTATAAAAGTAGTTATTATAGATAAGTGTATCTAGATAATACTTACCTATCTATATCTATCTATCTACAATAGTATACAAATGAGTAGTATTATGGATAATGTCTTCAATTTTTCTTATTTTACTAGTTATTTTTAATGACTTTTACCAGATGAGAGAGTTCTCTGTGTATAGGGATTTCCTGTTTTCAGTTTTGGTGGGTGTTTTTTTGTGAAAATCTGAAATTTTGAAGCTATGCTCTTAGGTCATATATTTTTGCATGTTATTTACATATTCTCAAATCTCTATAATACTAGTGCAGTAGAGTTCTTTTGTGTACTTAAACAAGTAGGGACTTCTGGAGTTTGGCAGCGCAAGAATGGCATAATTAGGTATTAGGTAAAGAAGCAACAATGACGTAGGATGATCAAGGAGAAATTATTTTTAAAGATATAACAGAGTACTGAACTGCAGATATCTCTAGTGTCAGTGTTGCTGGCATAAAATGTTTTTTGAACTCATTTGAGGAGTTTGTTCCTTTGTGTCTTAATTTTTTGTTCTATTTTATGAGTGTTTATGAATAGATTATCTGACATTACCCTTATAAAAAATTATAAAACCCTTTTTAAAGTTGTAAATTCATCCAGAAATTTGTGTGCCAGTGGTCTGTATAATATTGAATTTTAATGGGAATTTTAAAATTAAGCCATTTTTCAACAATGTGTACTTTCCTCTTCCCAGTTCATGCATTTTTGCAGCTTTTAAAATATTCACCAAATTGTAGACTTACAGCTTTCAGTGCCTGTCCATCGAGACGTTTAACTCGACAGCTACCTTTAGAGCATCTCAGTGTATCATTCATGTTCCACCTCAGTAGAGCTGCATTTGCAGTGCAGCTCCTGCTCTCAACTTCTGAGAGCAGAGGGTGAAAGAATTGTTGTCACGGCCAGCTGCTGTGGGTGTGGATGTAGCTGATGGCTTGAAATTTAGCAAAACATGGGACAGAGAGGATGGTGAAAGGGACAAATACCTTCAGCCTTCGATGTGGGGAGCAGCACATGTGAATGTAGCTTAGTATCCAAGGGTTTGAGGTTAAGGAGAAATCCAAATACAGGACCTAAAGAAAGGACACCAAAGCCAGAAGGAGACAGAAGATGGATGATAGCAAAAAAAAGAGCAGGGAAGAAAGGCAGCAAAGGGTAGGTAGATGGTGAGAATAGGATAATCAGCAGGTTAACCAAGAGAAGAGTATGAGAGGATCTTGCTACAGCAGGAACTTGGTGGAGGAGGATGCTAGATGCATGAAGTGGTCGTGGATATGCAATAATGAGGAGGAAGACCATCAAGAAAACTAGGAGCAACAAGCTGAAACTAGTAAGAAAGACAGCAAAAGAAAGCAGAGGATGGATGAGCAGAAATGTTTTTGAGCACTTGGATACACATCTGCATGCTGGAGCTGACATTTATTCCCACCTGAACATTATTGCTGAGAAAACAACGGTGCAATGTGGAAGCAGAGTATGTTGTGTTTTGCCTGTGACAGGCCAGCGCACGCAGGAGGGAGTTGCTTTTTGGTGTTACTGTTGAGTCCTTTACTGAAAACTGGAGAGCTCTGTACCATGGATCTGAGCTTACTGCCAGCACTTCAGGCGGCACTCTGGCTTGTGGGTTTTCTGTTGTTCTTGTTGCAATTCTGAAGTTTATAAAGGTGCAAGGAAGGATGCTAAAAATAAAACTGGCAGAACTGAAAGAACTGCAGTAGCTATTGAAACTGCAAAATGCCTCATGTCGTTATGCATATGATAATAATATGCTGTTTAAAAATAAGCTTGTGCATATGATCATGTAGATGGTAAGCTATGAAAGATTTTATGGATTAATGAGTTGTACAACTTGTATTTCACAATCAGCATCTAATATTTGTAGAAAAAGAGTAAAAATGTAATCTCTCAATGTAAGGGTCTCTCTTTTTCCTTGCCTGCTTTGTTTGGTCTTCTATTAGATCACTATCCTTACTATCACACAGGCCTCTAACAGTAGTATTATACAGAGGCATTTTATGAAGTAAGATAGTGAAGATGTATTGTCTCAAGTGTACATTAAAAAAAATATTTTCTAAGGACATAGAGCATATCTAAGTATAGAGAAAATTGGCAGTAAATATCTGATTGTAATGATACATTAGGATTTTCACCTGGTGACTTTTAAATTATTTGCAAAGAGTTAGTAGGAATATTGTTAGGAAAATGTATGAAGACTTGTTCCATTAAAAAACCTAATTCTGGGACCGAATAGTTTAAAGGCTTTAAAAACAAAATCACTTGTGCATTCCAAAAGCAGTATTATCACACTGTCCCACTAAGATATTTTAGATGACCAGTGTTCTCTGAAGTGAGAGTGAAAAATGTCATAAGTGCTGGTATGGATATAAACCTCATTTAAAGGTGGCTGTTTCCTTCAAGATATAAAGCTAATCTCTGAAGTGATAGTTTAGATTTTGGTTTGCTGGAGGTTTTGTTTCCTTGTTTAGAGGCATTGTAAGCTAAACAGCAGAACAATCTACTTTTTTTCAGATAAAATTCAAAAATATCTCTTTATTTTAGATCAAGTTTTTATATGCTACTGTTATTGCAACAGAGCATTAGGAAAAGTTGTTCTCATTTCTAATGACTCTATTGCATTTTTATTAATACACTATGACAATGCTGAAAAGCATGAAAAAACCCCAAAGTTCAGAGCTCACAGAAATATTTTGTTTAAAACTAGTGCTAGCACGGAAGTATTTCAGCCTTGTTCTTACTGTATCTGTCTCATATCTAGCCTACATCATTCTCTTATGTCCCTCCAAATATCATCTCTACAGTTCCTCTTTGTAAAGGAAATTGTGCTCTGAATTGCACTGCCCGTTATTCTTTCTCTTGTAATTTCTGTCTTGTCCTTTTCTTTCTCAGAGTGCACAGGTACCTCAGTCCTCTGTCACAGATAACTGCTGGCAGTTTTCTATTACCAAGTCAGCCTTCTGCAGCTGCAATACATTTAATCAAACTGTGGTGATTTCCATAACTTTCCATAAATTCATGTATACTCACTGTGGTGTTATGCTTTGCTGTCTTTTCACCCAAAGCCTACCCACAGTGCCCTACTTGACCCAATAGGCTGTTGGCTTCCAGACCACTGTAATTCATGGGCTTATTCTTGATGTACATAGGATAAATGTTTGTCCAAGTGAAATAGAAGACTGTAGCATTGTATCTGCTGTTGGTACTATTTGCTCTATTTGTGTGGCTGTTTTCCCTGGTGCTCTGTTATCCATTACCTGCTCCCATGCCTTTGTCTGTCACAGTGTCGATCTTTGCAGATTCCAGAGTGTGGTTGACTGTTCTGTCCTTAACTAGAGATAAATGCCTGTTTTGTGGAGTATTCTCCCTCCTGTTGTCATTAGTTGTACTCCTGCGTGTTTGTGTTGGAGGTGGTGGGGAGGAGGAGGGCTGTGAGTGCAATGCTATGGGGTCCATTCCTGGACGATGAGTGGACAAAGGCAAAAGCAGATAGTGCGCACAACAAATTCTGAGATGCAATTCCTGAAAAAGTAGAGGTCCAAATAAATGCATTATTATGTGTTATTTTGTTTTTGTCTTAATAGACTACATTGTTTTCAAATTGAGACGTTAATTTGAATCAGAGTAAAGGTTTTGTATTTGTTTCATCAAACTATTGCTCTTTAAAATTCATGCATGGAGAAGTAGTCGTTCATATGACTTTCTCTTTTTGAGAGATTACACATTTCTTTCTATTTATATTCTTCCAGGTGACTTGGATTATTACTGGCTGGATCCTGCCACGTGGCACAGCAGGGAGACATCCCCTATTAGTTCGGTAAGAAATAGAAAAAAAGAGGTCCATGAGTATGAATTGAAATGTATGCTAATTTCAGTTCAGCATAGTCATTTGGCTGTAAAAAAATATTCTATACAGATTATATGAATGTTTGGTTTAGAGGACCATGGAAATGGAAATCAGAAAGAAATTTTCATCAAAATGTGTATTTGTAAAATTACCTGAATTTTAAATATAATTTAATTATTTCATAGTCATGACACTAGATTTCACTACAAGCCACAAAAAAAAGCAGTTGTGAGTGTGATGCTGCTCTGGGAGAGATTAGTGATTTTTTTCTGCTGACTTGGAGTTGGAAAGGATCATTTCCATTTTATTATATAGCAACCACCCATATGGTAGAGCTGCATAACGTGTATTATTCTAAAGAACAAAATTTCTAAATGTACTTTTCAGCATTGTGTAATTTAAAAGTAAATGTTTAATTTTATTACCTAGAGTGTGTTTTAAATGTTTAATTCTATTGAACTTTAAAATGTACTATAAATCTACCTGCAAACAGTGCTGAGATTTTCCTATAGGAGGCATAAATGTTTAATGTTGCCAGAGTCCAACAGATATCCTAGAACACTCAGGTGTACTGTAACACATCTGAAGGATGTTTGTGTCTACTGTGGCTTAACGATACAGAAATTGTATTGGTTTATAGATGTGCATCTAAATCCTGGAAGATGGTCATACTTGTTTAATTCCACTACTTGCTTTTTTACAACAGCATCCCGTAACGTGGCAGCCTTCCAAAGAGGGAGATCGCTTAATTGGCCGTGTTATTCTTAACAAGAGAACAACCATGCCAAAAGAATCAGGTGCATTGCTGGGGCTAAAAGTAAGTATTACATGGTTTATGTGCTAAATGAAAGTTCCACTGACCTTAGACATGGAGGTCTAACACAGTAAATCAGAGGACTTTCCACTCATATGGTCTTGTGGCAAAAAATGTATTCCTCTTTTTGAGTAAGTTTTGAAAGCAATACAGATAAATATGAATATAAATACATTTACTCCTTCTATGCAGTCTTCCAATCATCCATGACAAAGGAGCTGAACAGTTTTGATTAAGAAAGGTATGTGTATTCAGCTTCCTGTCTGCAAGACATATACTGCCCATTGCCATAAACTAATGCAGTCCTGCCTTTTCTGGCCCTACTGTTTCCAATTCAGTCGCATCATTCATCTTATAATTCACACACATAAATGACATATGAATGCAAATGTTTACAAGTTCAGTGTTTAAAATCCACACAGCCATTGGCAAACAGAAATTTTGTAGAAAGAATCTAAAAATTTACACAAAAATTTGCAAAGCCTCTTAAATCGTAGTAGTAGTAAGCGTAATTCCTGAATCCAGTGCCCCAAAACAGAGACATTGACAGCGCTGTCCAATCCCTAACTTAGTCAATTTTAAGAGACTTTTAGGTTTATGACTCTAAATTGCCAGAACACTTGAAAGAGAGTGTCAATTGTAAAGCTGGTGGGCAGTACAGTGCACCAGTCTAAGCATTTCTTTCTCCATGTATATTTTTAAATTTGTGGATCTCCAAAGATGACTGAGAGAATTTAGTTTGGGTGCCTTTCTCTCTCCACTGAGAACAACAGAAGCAGTGCAAAATATGAAATATTCCCACCTTGAAGCAAGACAGATAGTGTGGCATGGTAATACAAAAGAAGAAAACAGCTTCACTCTAGTAAATGATTAGTAGTTTACAGCACAAGACTTGCTGGCAGCAAGAAGAAAGGTTGGTCCTGGTAGGAAATGTAGGCAGTAGAGTTTCTCTTTAATTTTTCAAGTTTCAGTTTTGTGTAATATGAACCAAGTCCCTCACTGATAAATTTTACATATTAGCATGTGCCAACATTGTTCACAGATAAGCTTCTGGATCTTTTTGGATATTAAAGCTCCTACTAGTTATTGTGATTGTAACATGGGGAACTAATACCTAATGAACCAACATTCCACTGTTTCATTTCATTTTAAAACTACTCATAGGATATTCCTGACCAAAAAACCAAAAAACCCTACTTGGCTGAAGAGGGTAAAATAGGTAAAGAGAATAGCTGCTCAGCAAGACTGCATTTTTTTTGCTTATATTTTATTCAAAATCTGATCCTTTGAGGGCACTTTTTTTTCCTCTGATGTTCCTGATCTCTGTATCATGTAGTCATCTTCAAAAACAGTTATGTTCGGTTCTCTTTTACAAAAGCCAGAAGTTTGTTGTGTCATGTGCTTGGATGAGAGGGTCTGGGTTCACATTCTTGTGAGCTAGCTGCCCATGTTTCATAGCAGTGTATTTACTAAGTTTTCAATTGTTCTACCAATTGCATTTTGGGATTTTGTACACTTGATTTGGTGCACACTTGCAGTTTAAATTTGAGCACATGACAGACAATTATTTGTAAAAAGTAAGTTTACTTGGTTATTTATTAAGAAGCGTTCTTTCTGCAGGAAATGTAGATACTTATCAAACTTCATAAGGTTGATTAATCAAACACATTTAAAGGAATATCAGTTTTATTCATTCTGTGTCAGCTTTACTTCTTTTTGTCTTTAGGCCTCTGTAAAACCCAAATTGACAATAGGTTTGCTTATGCATGTTTCAGGTTTAATTTTAAAAATAATGTGAAACCTGATCTGTCCATATGTTTATATTTGATATGATGTCTGCTTTGTGCCTTTGAGACTCACAAATTTATGATTATCAGGTTGTTGGAGGAAAAATGACAGAATTAGGACGACTCGGTGCCTTCATTACCAAAGTGAAGAAAGGTAGCTTGGCTGATGTGGTGGGACATCTCAGAGCAGGTAAATCATTCTGTTGCATATAAAATATATTGTCTTTTAATAATGACCTATTAAATGAAAATGTTTATTTAGATTAACATTGGTTATGTAATATACTAATATTTTTAAAATACAATTCTGTAATGTAATTATGGAATGCCAAGGTTGGCTACGTTTCTTATTTATTATTAACTCCAATTCCTTGGATATTTTAGCAAGCTAAAAGAAACTTGTCAGCAATACTGGTGTCAGGACTGAGTGTCACTGGTAAATTTCTGTTTGCCAGCTCATGAGCTGCTTGTTACACTCTACAGTGTAACTTTTTCTTTTAAACTGATTGTGACAAACAAAAAGCTAGTTATTTTACCTGTACTGTAGTGTCACCTGAAGGGTGACACACAGCATACACAGTGGATTTTATTAGTGCTTCTTTCAGAGCGAATTTTTACAAATAAAAATGGAAAACAAGCCAAGAAAATGGTTCTGAAATATTTAATTTCTGTACAATATATATATATTGCACTTTAAAAAAATGGTGGTGCTATTGGCACTTTTCGAGCTTCTAAATGAGTCAAGAATTATGCACAGCAGTTTTTTTTCAAAATTACTTCTTGGTGGTTTATATTTTTACCATGCCTTTAAGCAACTACTTTTCAAGTGTTGTCTTAGCACACCAAAGTCTATGCAGTGTCTCAGGAACCCAGAAGGTATAATGCCAACTTGTATAAATTTAGGATAATTGTGTGAAGCAAATAGTAAGAAAGAAGTACAAAGGATGATAAGTCTCTAAAAATATTGTTGGTTTTTTGGCATTTGTTAATTTTTTTACTGAGTCAGTATATGTGGGATGGATAGCACCAAATATAGTTGCTTATAGATTTTAAATGCAACTTCTAATTACAGAAAATAAGTTTCCACTAGTCTTGAACCTTTGGACAGAAGTAATAAATTTCTAATGTCTGGTCTAGAGATTATTTTTTTTTTAAATCAAGGCTATTTTTAATTTATAAAAACAGTTTTAGAGCCAGAATTATTTCACAGAGAAAACACATTGTTTTGCACATATTTTCAATGAATGAAAGCCTGTTCGTCCTGTTGTATGGGAATAAAACACACAAAAAAGGCATCTCCTTGCTGTTTGGAGAATACGCTTTTGTCCTTACAAAAAACCTTCAAAATTTGTCTAGTTGATAAATCTTTGAGTAAATGTACAAACCACTTGCATTTTAATAACAGCAAATATGAAGTCTTGCATGAGGAACAGAACATCCAGCACTACAGTAAGCTCTGGGAGCCAATCAGCTGGAAAGCAACTTGGCAAAGAAGTCTCTGGAGGTGCTGCAGGACTCTCAGCTGAACATGAGTCAGCAAAGCGTGCTTGCAGCAAGTGCCAGTCATGCAGAGAACTGTGCTAACAGGGTTGTAGCCAGTGGACTGAGGAATGTTGTTGCTGTCTGTTCAGCACTTGTAAGACTGTTTCTGGAGTCCTGTCTCCAGTTTGGGTTTGTCTAGTACAACAGAGGTACTGTCAAACTGGACCAGGTTGGGCAGAGGGACAGAAAGGTAATTAAGCAGATGAGGTACAAGAAGCTGAGATAAATATGTTTGTTTAGACTGGCAATGCAAAGACTATCGGAACACCTAATTCTTGTTTTTAGCTGCTACCAGGAGGCAGTAGAGACCTCAGAGCCAGAACTGTTATTAGAGGGGATCACACAAGAACTGACATGCACAAGCTGGAATGAGGGAGATCCTGTTTGTGAAAGCCCTGTTTCTTGCTACCAGAGAGCTCAATTCAGACTTGGAAGAGGTAGCCCAGGGGAGGTATATCCTTCTTTTGAGAAACTCAGATCTCATCTGGTCAAATTCATGAGCAACCTGGTCTATCCTTTGATGTTGGCCCTATTTTGAGTAGGGGTTGGAAACTATCTGACCCCCGGAGGTGTCTCCCAATCCAAATTACTATTTCAGAAATCAATATAAAAAAGCCCAGAGATTTGCAGCGTAAGTCTGAAAACTGCTGAATGTGAATCAATAAGTGAGGATAGAATGCAAGATCCATTAATATTCCTTTCAAGAGGCATCTGGGATATATGCCTCACCTGCAGAAATGCTTTCATAAGGATGCAAGTGTCCTTATTACATAAGGTCTGCCAGCCAGCTTTGTGCAGATTATCTTGGTTATTCCAAACACATGCGGTATAAAGCTGTCTAAGAGCCGCTTCACTGACTTGACTTGCAACTCTGAGCTACCACAGTGGGACGTGAAACCAAAGACTTCATCTCACCTGAATTTGTAGTAGTGTATCACAGGATCATAGAACAGTGGAGGTGGGTAGGGACCTCTCGATATCTCTAGTCCAGCTCCACTGCTTAAGCAGAGTCAGCTCGAGCAGCTTGCATGGGACCGTGTCAAGCTGGGTTTTGCATATGTCCAAATTTTGACTATCTAAAAGGTGGTTTCCTGACTCTATGACTGTTACTGAGAGCAGAAATCAGAACGTAGGTCTGACAGACTTTCTTAGATGAAAGAGGCAACGTAAAAGGGCTTGGCTGATCAAAAAGATCAGAACAGAGCAAGAGATGATTGGTAGTGATTTGGTTCAAACTAGCAGAGGTGTCATTTCATGCAAATCTCCATTTGGATCTAGTTTTCAGATGAGTAATTTGAGTCTGTTCTGTTAATTTAGCATTCTATGATTTGATGTTTAATCATCTAGGTAATCATTTATAATTTTGATTTCCTAATGGTTCTCAAAAGTAAAAAAAAAACTGCTTAAGTCCTCTAAAATAGTGATACAGACACCTTGCTTGTTCATCTTCAAGTTTCTCAGTCATGTTGCACATATTTTGTCTTCTTCAAAATGTGATAGATTCATTACTGTGTAAATTAGGTTTAAATCCTCATTTTTTTAGTGTTAGAAATTATACATATGCCCCTGTCGGGTTTTTTTGCTTTTAAAATTCTAACTATTGCAAAGCTGGCCACATCTTTTTCCTTTTAATAACTGGGATGCTTTTATAAATTAAACCAGTTATCTCTAAAGAAATTAGATTTTATTTTAGGAGGGAAAAATTTCTTAGTTTATAACGGTTGTTAGCTTTAAAATAGAGTCAAAATTATAGAAGAAATGGAGACTGTTTTCACTAAGTTGTATAAATTTTAAAGGAAATTCCTAAGCAATATCTAATTCCTATTCCCCCACAACAGAATATTATGTAATAAATATCAGAAATATATTAAAACATATCAGCTAAACAGCATAGTAGAAAATTAACTTAAGTCAGCAAATGTTTATTAAGTCTGTCATTAGCAAGCCCACATGTTTTAATGAATGCTTTGAAAGCCAGTGGAATATTTTGTGTATATCTGTAGATATATCCTGTGGAGTCCTTTCTTAAAATGCAAAAATATAGACTGTTTTAGAAAAAGGACTGACAATCACTGAACAGAAAGAGAAATTGAAGCACTGTGTTTTATTAGATAGGACTTCAGTTAGGGTAGTTTTCCTTGGCTTCTTAACAAGTGCAAGTTTGATCATTTGGCTTGCGTCTCCACAGAAAGAAGCAAAGCCAGAATCTGCAGGGTTGTTCCTGGCTGAGTCTGATAAACATAAAGTCATTGCCAATAAAGACAATGAATATAATAAAATATTTGTGGCATCAGATAGTGGTTGTGAATTTTTGACTGCTGCATATAATGGATTGTAAGAGATTAAACTTACCCTGTGGTTCCTGAGCTTAATTGCAGATATTGATCTTTCTTCTGAAAACATACTTCAAGATTTTCAGCTTTTTATAATAAGGCCAAAATACAATATAATGTACGTACTATTTAAATTTCAAAAATGACAAGCTGAAAAAGATAATCTAATTGATTTTCAGTTCATAATTTCCTTTGTGTCTGCCCCCAACATCCTCAGGAGATAGGAGTTCACTCATTGCGTTTATTTTTGATTTGTTTGACACAGACAGTGAAGGCTGTCCATTCTGTAGCAAAATCAAAAGGTAGAGTATATAAATTGCAATAAAATATCATGATTTGTAAAGGTGTAATGCTAGGTATTTCTATTTTTTGAAGGTTAACCTCTTTTCCTGTTTATTACTGCTAGTAATAAAGGCTCTTTCAAAAAGACTTTCATTTCATAGCACAGTAACAGGTTCAGTGTTATTCTGGAAATAATGTGTTTGCACAGGTGGTTTCTTTAATGTGTTTTGTGTGTACAAAATGTAGCTGTGTTCAGGGAAAGGAGCTTTGATAGTGTCTCAAAAACCTTTTTCTGGGTTTCAGCACAGCTTTTTAAATTATCTCAGGCAATGCTACTTGCTAATATAAATTTCATTCTTTGTAAAAGAATATGTAAGTGAGATAAACTTCTCTTTAAATTCAAGGGGATGAAGTTCTAGAATGGAATGGTAAACCATTGCCTGGAGCTACAAATGAAGAAGTTTACAACATTATTTTAGAATCAAAATCAGAACCTCAAGTTGAAATTATTGTTTCAAGGCCTATTGGGTAAGGCTAAAAACTTGCTTCTTAAGCACAGTTATTACTTCTGCTGATGGGTCTTCTAAAGAGATTATTTGTAAGTTCATTATTTTTTATTGCTTAATAATGGAATACAATTCACTCTCTGTTACTATATATTCCATTTTCTTCACTACCATTTACAGTCTTGGATCTTTGCAGTGACATATATATAACTATAAATGTTATTTTTTGTATAGTGAAAGTACTGTGAAGATGTTTGCCAAGTGGCAAAGGAAAATTGGTGAATTAAGTACGCTTGTGCTTTTCAGTGTGGTTTTCAGGCTTTCTGCTTCACTAGATCAGAATAACTTGTACAAGTCTTCATGAGTATAGGGAGGCATTTCAGGATCCTAACTAATCAATGCCAGTAGGAATTTAAACAGGCCTTCTTTAAAGAGCTAAAAAAAGGAAATGCAAAACTCTAATTTGAAAAGGCTGTATTTATCCTTAAATGATTGTTATCAAAGGTGGCAACAAAAAGTTTCATCAAAAATTAGCATTAACATGTTATGTTTATAATTTTTTTTTCTTTATCATGAATCCAGGTTCGGGATTTGTGATAGCAATTCTTGCACTCTTGATTTCCCAAACAGAGCTTAGAAAGAAAATGAAATTGATTTGAATTGGTAAGATTAGTGGGGCTGGCCCTGCATTTGCCATGGTTGTTTTATTGATACCAAGAATGTTTAGAGCTGTCTTACAGGACTGAATATGAGTCATATATTATAAATTCAAATTTATATTACAGAACACAGTCACATGATTAACAATTAAAAGTGACTCTTGGCTAGTTTAAAAAAAATTTAAAAGAATTTAAGTATCGTATAGTTTGTCACCTTCTCAGATTTCATGTGCACTCATTGTAAGTCTCTAAATACCACTGTCCTATAGGTAGAGGATAAACTTTTCCTCCTTACACATGATAATTTTATTTTGAATTTACTGGCTTTCATTCTGATTATAATTTTTGCCTGTCTCAAGTATGATATGTTTTCAGCTTTGAAACAAAAAAATATTAATTTTCTTTCTGGCTAAAATGTTCTTTTATGTTTTGATTTCTGATTTTGTCTATACTCTGTGAGTGTAGATATAGTTTGAAAATAAATTTTTCCCTTTTGATGACAATCACTATTAAAAGTACATAAATAAAACTAACATTCATGGGTAATTCCACCTATTAGTTTGACCTTCTAATGGAAAACAAAAGCTTGATGCAATAATAGTGGCTGTTAAAGGCTAAAATTACCCTCCAGATGGAGACTGTGGGGGAATACAAAGCTTATTTTACATTTTTTGAGTAAGATAAATATGGAAACATTCTTGACAGAAAATTGCAAATCAGCACTGCATCTTTGTAATTTAAAATAAAAATTCTTAAGAAGATTTTTGAAGTCAAATTTTTATGATCAAATGATCAAAGAAGATATTTTGATACGGGACATGACTTGAATTCCATGTCTCAGTTGAAAAAAACCTGGAAACTGATTTGTATAACTGATGTAAAAGGGAAGTGCTAGATTAGTATTTTAAGTAATTTGATCCATATCACTGCAAATGTTGTGTGTCCTTAAACTTTTAGGTGTTATTTTTTAAAAAAAAATATTTCAATATTAAGCCAATTGAATAATTTTAGTCTACGGATTTGATAAACCTAACAGGAATTTTTTAAAAATAATCTATGTAAATTGTGCTCTGTAATGGAAAATATTTGGGTTTTTTCTTGCATAACTAGCAAATCTGGTATATCAAAGTTTTGGTGGCTACTTTAGGTGCTGAGTCAGCAAAATTGAAGCTACTTCATACAGCATTACGTGGTAATCCATTACAGCTAAAATTCCTGTGAGGGAATAGGTTCCCGAAAGGTTCAAAAAATGTTGTTTTGTCTGCATAATTTAAGTGTTTTCATCTCTTGGTATTAATAATGCAAATAATGTAATGGTCTTGATTTATAAATTCCTAGCATACTAGGTCTAAAAAGCACAGATATGACACAGTTTGTTTTAAGTGAATAATGGAGGGACTGTAAACCCACAAATTAGATCGCCCGCAAATTAGACTGCCAGTTACAAAATTGCTGTCCAAACAATTTGCTCAGTCTTGTAAATTTGTATTTCTGTGTCTACCAGCAAACGTAATTTTGAGTAATAGATAATTGTAGGATGTTTATTAGAGAAAAATGTGAAGCACGTAACACTATTAGCAGATGAAGGCATAACAACAGTAAACAGTATGACCACAACAGTACTGTGAAAACTCCACAGACGCTAATTGGCGCTAGTGCTAATGACTGCAACACAAGGTAGATAAGAAAACTATAAAAAGTAGAATTAATGGGTTGGCTGTCTAAATATGAGGGGAAAAATTACCTATGAATATGCATACAAAGTGAGAGGTGGTTAACAGAGGACAGCATAGCAAATCCCCTGGCTGTGTGCTTTTTGGAGAAGAAACACGGCATGGTAACTAACTCACCGTCTCTTGTGTGCTTGAGTGAGCTCTCTGGGATAGTGCAGGTAAAACAAACGTTTTTTTCATTTGTCTCTGTTTCCTTTGTCAGATGCTAGCTATCTTTGCTTGGATTTCCAAAACTGCTGACAATGTTGTTTCTCTGTTGTTCTCTGTGTGGGGACCATTATTGTGCTCTGTGTCCTTGCGGTGGGGGTGAACCCCCATCATAAACCAGGCAGTGCAGAACTCCAGAGAGCTGCTCAAGTGATGTAATTAGTGCAAATAGCAGACTGATCTACAGGGTCAGATGGGAAGGAATGATTTTGGAAATAGAAGGATGAGAGTCAGGGAGAGGTACTCAGAAACTCATTAAAACTCTCTATGGTGTAGGAGACGATAGTTCTGTTTCTGTGGGTTACAGCCACTTTTGAATTAGGTTTGTCTTCAGTGTTTTCCAATGTTTTGCAAAATAGTGATCCTCACAAACCATATATCTGCATTGAGTAGTTTCAGCCTAAGGTGGAGTTTGGTTTAATTTATGTACTCATTGAGGCTTGGAAGGATCAGACATAAGATAACAACATGAAATATCACGTAAGACCTCACAGTACGTTTGCTTTCCAAGACAGCAAAAGACAAAATTTGATGTCGACAGCTCTGCACTGAATGTGTGTCTGATACTACTTTTCTCGCATTCATATTGCTCCAGAAGGGGAATAAAATTGCCCTTGTACAACTTTTCACTTCATTTTCTTTGAGTAGTCTAGTTTTGAACATTTTAAGTCAGTAGTTAGTACTTCTGAAGAGCTTTTTTGTAAATCATAGTGTCAGAATGTTTTCTGCAATCCAAATTTAAAAGCAGGCTAGATAAGACTAATTTTCTTACATTAAAAGTTTTAGATTATAGTTTCCTTTTAAAATTTTCATTCTTAAACTAAATGCTAACATAAAAAAATTACCTCTCATATATTTGATGAAGTCTAGCACTCCTACCTTTCTTTTGTGTATCTAATATTTAAGACATTATTATGTAAACTGGATTACTGGATTTGTAAGAAATTCACAGATACACTGAAGGACAGATACACTTCAGTACATTTTGAAATCGACAGCAGAAAGCAGAACTCTTATGGAGCTTATTAGAGTTCTCTGACATGAGTTTGGTGATCAGTAGTATACTGCATACTTTCCTTATTTATATATTTTATTTCTGTGTCTTGTAATTTAGTATGAAGCTGTACTTAAACGAGATAAATATATTAGGGAAGAGATTCCCTGGCAGNTTATATATATATATATAAATTTTATATATATATATTCTAATAACCTGTTAATTGTACTATTAAGTTTTAGAAATTTTAAATAACAGTTCTGTTGGAAACCATGTATTTTGTCTGGAACTGAAATTTATGTTCTAGCTTACAGTTTTTCTGCCAAGAGAACAAGAAGTTTAGAAAAACACATTTTTAAAAGTCTGTTTTCAATAATTTCCTGTCTGATGAGTAAAGTATTAGGAAAGATATGATTATTTTTGTAACTTACCAGTGCTATACTGCAGATTCAGAGTGTTCATATTCTAGCACAAGAAAACATTGCAAACTTAATATTTTATTGAACAGAAAAGTCTGGTTGAATATGATAAGTAAATATTTCAGTTTGCTGAAAAATGCCCTGAAAATTCTCCCCTGCAAAAAGAGAAAATATTAAGAGGGAGAAGTCTGCACGGCAGCCCTGATGTGCAGCAGGTCGTTAATCTGTTCCTATGTTTGTAAAGTAGGGCTGTGCCATGTCAAGAATGAATAATTCAGTTGTATTTCCAGGAGTTTGAGGAAACCACATTACCCTTGACTTACAAAGTCAAGACAAGGAGAAGCACATTCCTGTTTAGTGATGTGAGATATAAGCTAATGTGAGACATTAACTCAGAGCTGAAATAGTCTATTTTAAAACACAGGCACCATAAGTTTAAAATGCAGGACATGGAAAGCGAATTTAAGACTAACTGATTGGGCACTGTTGCATTCCTTTGCTGGTACAAGTGTCTGTTTCTTTTTCATAAGTGACTTTTATATACCTAGGAGTCAGTTTTATTGACTTCCAAGTCAGTAAGATGGGGTTTCACTGAACAGACAACTGACTGAATACCTTTAAAATGCTCAGCTGTAGACTTAAAAAAAATATTGTAAATGTTCTTCAGAAATGTTATTGTAGTTCCAATTTTGGATTAGCTTGTTTGGATGGAAATATTTTCAAGAAATTCACTGAGGAGCTTTATTTCCATTTTCCTGCTCCGCTGCTTTCCTAAGATTTGCACAACAGCAGTTCTTTTTTGCTCTTGCAATGCATTTTCAGTGACAGCTAAAAATAGAAGAGAACCAGGAGCTAGCATCCTCCAGATTTGAATGGAAAAGTAAATTTGCTGATGGCAAAATTGTGATAGATATGTGTGAACTTAACCGGTTTGATTTTGCTTATACCTGTATATGGGCTGGGTATGTGTATGTTGAAAAATGTCCATACCCAATTGTAAAATGGTTAGGGGTTTGTTTTTTTTCATTAATCTTTTGGAGAAATGCATTAATCTTTGGTTTGTTTAACAGTTCTAATGTAATTTCTTTTTCTTTTTTATTATTGTAAGACATTTTCATCAGTTTCATTCTCTGAACTCCTTGAGACGTTTATATAAAAATTACTAGTGAGTTAACCTATGTCTTATTTTTCTGATTTTTCCTCCTCTAAAAAATAGTTGAACATCCTTAGATGTACTTCCATTTGCTGCCTTTCTCTCCCTAGACGCTCTTACTTTATTGTTTTGCAGTGCTCATGTTGCTACAACTGTTAGTTCCTTAACCTAAAAGAAGTAGTTTGGATTAGTGAGATTTTTGTGAGTGCTAGTGGAAAGTATGTTTTTAGATATTTCCTCTTTCTTTCCATGTAACCCATTAGAACAGAAACAGATCCTAAAACTGTCCCAGAAATGTATTTGTCACAGTTGAAGGTCATCTCTGTTGTTTCTAATTACTATGTATTCACATTTTAGTGATATTCCACGGATTCCTGAGACTTCTCACCCCCCATTAGAGTCTAGTGAGTACACACCTTGTTACTTCCTCTAAGCATGATCAGGTACCCCACACAATTGTTTCAGCTATGAATTTTCTTGAATTTCTTGAAATTCTATGAACTTATATGAAAGATGACCAGTGGAAACCACATTGATGCTGAGATTTTTGTGTGACAAAATTCAGTGAGTTTTGGTCTTATGTGTTAAATTTGAGCAATATAGATTTTATTAGAGCTATACATGTTTCAAATGTTGGCATAATTTCATTATTTTCTTCTATATCTTGTGTTGTTCGTGCCATACTTACATATACGCTATGGCCCAAACAGTCATTTACTTGTCCTAATATGAGAGAGAAAACAGGTATAAGGCATGGCCAAAGGTACAAATGGTGTTGGGATTTTACCTCATCCACCATTCAGTGTAAGTCTGATGTTCTTATTTCTGTTTTTCTTACCAAACTGTTCTTGGCTAAGTGTTGGTTAGGTGACCTTTTTCTGTATCATGCTTCAGAAGAGTGTTCTTTTAAACTGTGCTGTTTGAACATTGTGAGCTAGAGTATGTGAGAGCCTTGGCTCCCCTCCATTCTCACCTAAGCCTTTTCTGAGACAGAACCAGAAACCCTCCCTGGGACAGGGTCCTGTGCAGTCACCGCGTGCTGTTATACCTGTCACGAGCTCCTATGACTAGTGAGGACTCTGTTTCACTGGTGGAGAACTAATGATGTCCAGCACTTGCTGGAACATCCTTCACGCCAGATACATGTCCTGCATAGCTTCCTATTAAAATTTCAGAGACTATCAGGGGTATAATCCATAAAACAGGTATGGTTTATTCATCAAAGATTTGATATCATAGAACCAGAATAGTTTGGGTGGGAAGGGAGATGTATCATTCTGTCAGAGCGCAATATTTTATTTAAAACACTAGCTATGGTTTGTTAATGATATGAGGAGCATTTTTTAAAGTTACTTCAAATAAACCAAAAAATGACAGCTTTAATATGGGCTAAGGGTATGCAGGCAGTCTTTTCACCATGCTGTCTGTATGAGTTTAAAATCTTTCTGTATATTAATCCAATCATAGTGTGTATAAATACAAACTTTATACAATTCAAAGAAGGAGCAATTCAAACTTATCCAAATTTGCTTCAAAATGTTGGATGGTAAGTTCATGTGTTTCTCATTTGGTTTTAGGTTCAAGTTCTTTTGAATCTCAGAAGATGGAAAGGCCTTCTATTTCTGTTATATCTCCAACCAGCCCTGGAGCCCTACGGGATGCACCACAAGTCCTACCAGGCCAGCTTTCTGTGAGCATATTTTGTTTCTTGAGTTGTTAATTGAAATTTATGAAGTGCTGGTCCTTAGCTCTGTACATTCCCAAGGTCTGTTGGGAGTAAAAGAGAAATATGTTTTGTTGATAAAAGATTAGCATCTTCCAAATGATTTTTAACACCCTTTCTATGCACTCAGAAGCCATTACTCTAATCATAGCAGAAGTAACGAATTGTTAATACACCAAAGAGCACAGGAATTTACATTGGCGGGTGGGGGGGCCATAAAAATGCCTTGTAACTCATCAACTTGTATCCCCTGCACTGAAAATGGTGACTTTTCTGTACCTGCCCAGTAATTTGCAGATAACAAGCAGAGTATGACTTTATCCTTGTTATGGATAGTATCATGTTATCCTCTTTATGGGAGCATTTAAAGAGCTTTGTATTTGTTAAGCACTTGTTAAGTATTGTAAATGCATTCAGTAATGCATTTTAATTTAGATACACAGTACATCCTGAATCTCTCTGTGATACTAATTGAAGTTCTTCTTATTAAATGTACTGTAACTACTCAGACTTTGCTTTGTACATTCTTACATTTTTTATATTAATCATATTAATTTCTAAGTATACAGGCTTAAAAATTTCATAATGTGATTTTCTTAAGAAATTATTTAGTTTTATATTATATTTTCCATAAGAACATTTGAAAGGGTTACAAATTTGAGTAGATAGATTTCAGTTTTGTCTCGAGTTTTACTGCATTCAGGGCTTCCTATTTAATGTAGAACTAAGGCATATGATGTTTTAAATGCACTCACAGATTATGCAGTGAGTACAGTTAACATTTTAAGTATAATCAGGCACCACCATTTTATTCAGATGTGGCAAATATAAAAGTCTTTCTTATATACCATCATCTTTTCCATTTAAGTTAAATATTAAGGGATTTTAAATAAAATACATCTCATTGTGTCTTAGAAAAAACACCGGTTACTTTTACTTTGTGGTTATTGTGATGCATTCTGAAAATTCTGGGGTTTCTCCATTTTCAGTAATGTTAACTTGATTCTTTTAGGTTAAACTCTGGTATGACAAAGTGGGACATCAGTTAATAGTAAATGTTCTGCAAGCAACAGATTTACCATCAAGAGTAGATGGGCGCCCCAGAAATCCCTATGTAAAAATGTATTTTCTTCCAGACAGAAGGTAGTAGTATTTCAGTTTTAAAAATTATGTTGTAATTTATCATTTATTGAATCAACTTTTAATGAATGCTTATATAGTAAAGAACTTTTTACAATTTGTTATAGCTACAAAATTTATAACAAAAATTGCATTCAATCATGCAAGTCAGTATCAAATTAACTTTATGGATTTATGTATTAATAAAATTCACTGGACAGCAAATGCTTTTTCCATTTAGGCATTATCAGATCAGAAAGAATGAAAACAGTTAAGTGCTGATTAGTAGATGGCATTTTGTGATTTATCTATGCAAACAATTTTCACCAACTATTTATGTTTCAGTGATAAGAGTAAAAGAAGGACAAAAACAGTAAAGAAAAGTCTAGAGCCCAAATGGAACCAAACTTTTCTCTACTCACATGTACATCGTAGAGATTTTAGAGAACGAATGCTTGAAATAACGGTATGGGATCAGCCAAGAGTACAAGAAGAAGAGAGTGAATTTCTTGGAGAGGTGATACATAAATCACTTTTTTTTTTTGAGTTCATTTGGATTTGAATACATAAGCATATATATTTTATATGTGTGTTTCTGTGTGTGCCTTCAAAAACTGAAATTAAAACCTGGTGATTTTTATACTAGATTCTTATAGAGCTGGAGACAGCACTTTTAGATGATGAACCACATTGGTATAAGCTACAGACACATGATGAATCTTCACTACCTCTGCCTCAGCCATCACCTTTCATGCCAAGAAGACATGTTCATGGTGGAGAAAGCACTAGCAAAAAATTACAAAGTAGGTCCAAATTCCATTAAACTTTAAATTTTAAATCCTGGATATGGTATAAGGGTATTTTAAATTCCTTATAGAAGATTCAAATGCTATTTAATAGACTTTAAATGTAATGAAAATGTGTGGCAGAAAGCAGATATAAATTATGACATGCCAGCATTGCACCTGTGATGTGTAGCTTTCCAGAAGGTGAAAACTGCTGGAACTGATTTGGTTTTCAGTAGCAGAATAAAATTTTTCAAATATTTGTTTACATGAGTTTCCTTTTAAATAGGAACATGAAGTTCATAATCATAATATACTTTTTTAATAATTAATAACATTATTTTAAAGAAATGAAGTCCTTAAAGCCTTATGAAGCTTAAAACCACTTTTCATTGTAAAGTTAATATCAACCTCCAATATGCTCATTATACAATCAGACAAGAAGTGTACTTTTGCAGCAAAAAGAAATTATGTGCATGTGTTTGCGAAGTACAGTTGTTTTCATGAATCTGATTTCAGGTTTGTATGAGGCATGTTAAAAGAAGGAATGTATTGACATATTTGAATATTGTACCTTCTCTGTTCATTTAAATTGATTTAAGATTTATTTAGAAATATGAAGAATGTAGGGAATTATTTTAAAATACATTTCCAAGCTATTTTTCTGATTTTTCTAAAACATGGGAGTCATTCACTCTAGCCAATGCGTAGGAAATTGGTGCACACTCAGGAATGAATTATAAATATGTCATACTGCTGTAATTGCTGCATACACGTCCAAATGGAGGATATGTATAGACAGAGCAAATTAAAGGTTAGTTTTCATGACATATTTAAGCTTTTCTAAAGGCTGGCAGTGCTGTTTCCTCTTCCCCTCTCTCACCATATGCTGCCTCATCTCCCTTCCTGTTCAGCAAGCTGATTCAGCTTATTCACTGAAATAGCACAAAACAGGGTTTTTTTCCTTTATTTGAGTTTCACTTTCTGCAGGCTTAGTGGGATAAACTGTTCTAGTAGAGGATTACTGAGGACTTGAGGGAAAGAGAAAGGGAAAGGAGGCTGTAGCAGCTGTAAGGTGGCACAGCTGTCTTGTGAAATGTCAATTAGTCACTGCAGTTTAGTTCTCCTTCTCTATTGTTTTGACTTAAAATCATCTTTTTAGTTTCAGTAGTGTGTTAAATGAACCTAATCTTACATTTTATAACACGACCAGATGTTCAGGTATTTGTTTGCCTTACTGTTGTGCAGGATCTCGGCCAATCAGTGATAGTGACATCTCAGATTATGATGTTGATGATGGTATTGGAGTTGTTCCTCCAGGTGCGTGGGTGAAGAGCATGGTCCTGCTTTCTTCTTCTTCCTTTTTGCTTGTTTGTTTTTGTTTCTTTACAACATTTTGGAATATTGAGGATACTGGTTTTGGAGAGTGCGCTGTGAAAGAAAACCACAGTTTTCCTGATTATTCCATGATACTTGTCCTAAATCGTGTTGAATTAAAAGCTTCTACTATTCATTCATTTATATTTCTTTAACATATCATTCTTCATATGTGAACCACCGGTTCATTCAAATTATTTAATTGTTTGCTGTATAATGCTCCAAGCATTATTTAAAATATAAATTAAACTTTTAAAAACCACCTTTAAAATAGTCATTAAGATGTCAGTGTTTATTGGAAGCTTTTTTTTTGTTATTTTGCTTTTTTTCGTGAAATTTAGATATAATGCAATCTCCCATGGACTTTATTGGTAATGCATGGCTGTAGATTAAGATGCATGAAGCATGGCTATATCTCTTATGGTTTTCATAAGCCTTCATGAACTTTCATTGCCCTAAATGTTCATAAATATATACTGGTAGAGACTGTCATGGTTTGACTTTTAATTCAGCATTCCTGAGGTACTGAAAATCTTGAGGCTTATTCTAGGTCTGTTTGACTATTGCCATATTCAGATAAATGTTTCCCAATTGTCCCAAGCTAACTGAAGAGTCACCATGTCATTTCCAGCACTAAATCTGTTTCTGTGGACCTTCCAGATGAAAATCTCTGAGTTAAATCATGGTGGGATTTGGAAAACTATCTGTGTTTAAAATAATCTCACAATTTATTTATCCATTATCTAACCACACAAATAAATCACACAACTAAATTCTCCTTCCCTTGATATTGATTGGCTTCTTTCATTACTTTAATATACTTATTACCTGAGTTGCCAAGAGGAACATTTGTTCCTGTATATCTAGTTATGATATTTGCTTTGATATTTTTACATCAGCAGAGAGAGTGAACATTTAAAATGGGAATAAATTATAGGTTCTANCTGCCTCAGTGGACAGGTTGGGGTTTTTTTCCCTTTTTTTTTTTTTTTTTGTAGTTGACAATGTAGCATATCTATGGCAAATCTTTGTAGACTTAATTATGTTTAAGATTTTAGTGTACCGTATTAAGAACTGGAGCTTTTTATCAACTGCTGGTCCTTCAAGACATCCATTTGAAACAAACAATTTTCCACATGACAGGAAACATTCAAAAGGGTTCAGCTGAATTTATTGAACTCTGTTCACTTGGTCAGCACTTGAGTAACTGGTTCTAACTGAAATTTCTTGGAATTTGTACTCAGGTATGCCTTTGACAAATGCACAGATCCAAACTTTCTCAGAGATCACTGTAGAACATAGCAGGTTTTAATCTTTAGAATTGGATTTACAAACTGAGGGTCTTCAAATTGAACATAAAAGGCCCTGGTGAGGAAACTCCTTCTGAAGTCCACCTAATCAGAACCATTCTCTTAGCTGACCTGTCCAAGTACAAAGTTTTCCATTTTGAGTTTAATGGATACATTTATTCAGAAATTGTAAGTGGAGTTCGTCTGTTTGTGATTCCTATGTGAAGTGGACATACATATAAGAGTGAGGGTTTTGTTTGCCAATACACCATGAATTCTTAAAAGGATGTTAGACTTCAGGCACATGGGAGGTAAGAAAATCAGCCACAAATATAGGACAGCCAAGATGGCATATGGAAATGTGCTTTTCAGTAAGACCTGGAAAAGGTTGCTGGTGCCACTGTCTATTGAATTGCTTGATAATTGTAGGCACAGATTCACAAATGTGACTGGAGATCAAGTTCATACATGCATTTCTACCCTCCTGTCCAACCTGCCTTACTTATCACATTGCTAAATCATCTAAGACTTTGGACTGCTCCCTTCATTTGCACTGAATGAGTAGTACAGTATCTTCTTTTTTTAACAGTCTCCTCTGTTAAAACTAAGTTCCACACAAGTTCCTTGTTGTGCTGCAGGGCTTTACCTCTGCTTTCCTCCTGTCCTTCAAAACCATGGTCCTCCCCAGAATGCACCCCAGATCTTGTCTGGTTCAGATTTCTCATGTGTTCTCTTGCAAGGTATGCATGTGGGAAGGAAAAGTGAATATCCATATTGTCATATGGCAACGCATCATTTTGGCATAGCCTCTATTGGCCTCAACTAGATTAGTCTAGGATTAAGATATTCCTTCTCAACAGAAGTAAGGATATTAAATATGAGTTTACAACATGTGACACAAAAGAAAATATTTCCCTTAATACCCTTTTCCTTCCTTTACCAATTATTTACCAATGTTACCCACCATTGTGTTTACATATGATAAATAAGCCCAGTCTTTATTAAAGGTATAGTAGAATCATTAAGGTTGGAAAAGGCCTCTAAGAGGATGGAATCCAACTGTTAGCCCAGCACTGCTGTGTTCACCACTAAACCATGTCTTCAGTGACACATCCACACAGTTTTTGAACAATTCCGGAGATGGTGATTCCACCACTTCCCTGGGAAGCCTGTTCCAGTGCTCGACAACCCTTTCAGGGTAAATTTTTTTCCTGATATCTAATCGAAACCTCCCCTAACACAACTTGAGGCCATTTCCTCTTATCCTGTCACTTATTACCTGTGAGAAGAGGCCAGTTCCCACCTCAAAACAACCTCCTTTCGGATACTTGTAGAGAGCAATAAGGTCTCCCCTGAGCCTCCTTTTCTTCAGACTAAACATTCCCAACTCCCTCAGCTGCTCCTCACAGGACTTACTCTCTAGATCCTTCATCTGCTTTTGTTGCCTTTCTCTGGACACACTCCAGTACCTCGATGACTTGTCCCGAGGGGCCAAAAGTGAAGAGAGGATTTGAGCCCCTGCCTCACCAGTGCTGAGCGCAAGGGGGCAATCACTGCCCTGGTCCTGTTGGCCACACTACTTCTGATGCAGGTCAGGATGCCATTGGCTTTCTTGGCCACCTGGGCACATGCTGGCTTATCTTCAGCTGGCTGTTGACCAGTACCCCCAGGTCCTTTTCTGCTGGGCAGCTTTCCAGCTACTCTTCCCCCAGCCTGTAGTGCTGCATGGGGTTGTTGTGACCCATGTGCACTTGGCCTTGTATAACCTCATACCCTTGGTCTTGGCACATCGATCCAGCCTGTCCAGATCCCTCCTGCAGAGCCTTCCTATTCTCCAGGAGGTCAACACTCCCACCCAACATGGTGTCATCTGCAAACTGAGTGAGTCTGCGTTCAATCACCTTGTTCAGACCATCACTAAAGACATTAAATAGGACTGGCCCCAACATTAAGCCTTGGGGAATCCCACTAGTGACTGGCCACTAGCTGGATGGAACTCCATTCACCCCCACCCTCTGGGCTTGAGCTTCCGGCCAGTTTTTTGCCCAATGAACAGTGCACTTGTCCAAGTTAGTGTCAAAGCCTTTACTGAAGTCTAAGTAGACTACATCCACAGCCTTGCCCTCATCCACTCAGAGGGTAACCTTGTTATAAAAGCAGATCACTTATTCAGGCAGAATCTGCCTTAAAGTTGCTAATTTATACTTTATCCTGAAATGTTGATAAAAGAAAGAAGTTATTCTGCCCCTGAATTTCTCAAGATTTTCACAAAGGTTACTGCTCATTTTCTAAAAAACTAACTCGTAACTACAAAATGTAAAATCACAAAATTTCACTTCATCTCCATGAAAACTGAAAAAAATGAATGATGAAAATATTTGGGCTAGTTTAACTAATATTGCAAATCCTTATGAATTGTTAAAGTAAATGCAGTACTAGAATTTAGTAATAGCAAAGATAACTATTTTCTTAGAGGTTTCAGCACCTGCAAAGAATCACTGCTTGTCAATAGAAGTAAAGACTGCTATATCAAAAATAGTGCCACTTTGAATGTTTTAGGAAAAGTATTTTCCTTTGTCATATCACAAATATATCTTGTATTTCGTGTAATTGTACCATCCTCATTTATTACTAGTATCTTGCAGTGATATACATATAATTTTTTTAATAAGCTCACAGAACTGTTTGTAAAAGGGGTTTATTTCAAAAGCTGAAAGAAGCTTTAATTTAAAGGTCTGCTTTAAAAAAAAAGTGATTTTGACAGGTTTTCATGGTATGCTGACCTCTACTAACATGAAGAAAATATTATTTTAAATCTCTCAGCCTCTCCCTATATGAGAGTTGCTCCAGTTTCTGAAGTATCTTTGTCATCCAGAGATGGTCTTACACCAGTCACTCTGTGTCTGTATTGTACTGGGCAGCCTAATACTCCAGAAGGGTCAGTAAAGGATTTAATAAAACCCAAACATGTTTTCAGTAGCTTTCTTTTAAAAAAAAAAAACAACAACAACAAAAAACCCCCTGATATACAGTTGGCAATATCCAAAAGGGGATTTATAATAAGGTGTATTGCTTATGCTATGATTACTCTTCAGAATAGTTTATTTTTCTATCACATATAACCTTTATAAATGGTTGCATTATATTTACCTTTCTCCTGTAGCAGCAGTGTGACATCAACACAATACCTTGTTGTCTGTATTATCTTTAAGAGAACATAAAATAATTCTGGTATCAAGCATTTGCTAGAACCATTTTCATCATCCATCCTGTATTCATTTCCTATCACACTGACAGTTTCCCACGAGCAACTGAGAAACTTCTTCTACATAAACTACCATTAGCTTGATTGCTGCTATCATGCTGGTCCATGCAAATTTTTCTCTGTTCACCCTGAAGAGCAGAGAGCTTTCACATGAGGTTATGAGGAAATGTTACTGTTGCTGTCACTGTCATGGTCACTGTGAAAGTGTGGATGTGATTTGACCAACCTGGCAATATTTGAGCTAACACTTAGTATAAGTATGAATTGCTGTTGCTCTGTCTGTTCTGTAAGCTTTATGTACACACACTGCATAAGTTTAAGGTATTGTTCCCTAGATAGCTTGGCTATGAAGAACATATAGCATAAAATCATCTTGTTACACCAGATTTTTAAGTGCACAGGATAATCCTAGGTGTAACTTTTTAGGCAGACTAGAAGTACTCTAGTAATATGTTTTAAATGGAAATTTATATTTTCTTAATATTTAAATATTTGAGTACAATCACCTAAAGTTTGGAAAGAAATTTTGGATTTCTTCAATTTTAGTGTTGAAAAGATCTAAACTTCTCTTCCTTCTGATAGAGACAACAGGATTTTATCTAGCATAAACTTTTTGGAAAATGAACCATCTTTTAGCACATACAGGTTAGATTTAGTTATCTTGGGTAAGGGAACACATTCAGTCTTTGTCATGTGTAGTCATTTTTTTCGTCTTCTGACAAAAACCCTGGCATTTTTTCAGCAATCAGTACATGAAACGAGGGAATCTCCACTGAAGTCCTGAAGGAGTCACTTTTTTTTTCATTATTTGCCCCCAATCCTCACCCTGAGATCAGACAGAGCCTCATGTTTCTTAATAATTTTACTACAGAACTCTGAAATGCATCAAAACCCATGAAACACTGGAGTCCTTTGTTAAAAGGTTGATTAACCTCAGTAGATACTTTCATGCATGTTGTCAACTTTTATAGGCCATTAGAATTAATTGGTAAACTGTTACACATTTTAGGAAAAAATGTGTGAATGTTTCCTTGATGTTAGTGATCAAGGTTCAGACTTGTAGGTAAACAGCTTATCAAATGTCATTGAATGCATGATCAAGCCTGATACAGACTCTGTATATGAGCCCCACTTTTAGGAGTGCTATAAAAATTTGAGAGAAAATCAGAGTAGAACTGCAAGAATTATGCAAATTATATGAAAAACGGCAAAGCAGTCAAACTTTAAACTCTGTAACAGGATCCATAAAAAGTGCAACTTATTTAATTTATCCAATTGACAGTTGAGTGATGAAATCATAGACTTCCCCTGCATGAAAAGATGATTTCTGATCGAGGCTGTTTTCTTAAGTTGAGCAAAAAGCACATTACAGGAACTTCAATGCTAGACAAGTTCAGAGAAGGGGCAAAATGATTGTTTTGGAATCTAAGCAAGAATTCCTGAAGTGATTAAGGGAGGAACTAAGGCATGACTTTTTCTATCATTAAGGGATTTTCTGTCAAGGGATTCTTGTAATCAAATTAAAATGTTTTGAAGTGAGCAAGAGAAGTCTGAGCAGATCTCCTTAGGCTCTTTTAGAAAGATAACAGGTACCTTTTAAAAGCTGTTATCTTATTGAGCTTCATGGTCTGTTTTAGGATGGGATTCAAAGTGTATAACAAGGCAAACTGTGCTACATGAAAAAGGGCACAGCAGTATCAATTATTTAAAATGTACTAATATTCTGCTGTTTTTTTTTTTTAAATTCTTGTGGTGGTTTAACCCCAGATGGAAATTAAACACTGCAAAGCCACTTGCTCAACCTATTCTCTCTGCCCGTGTTGGAATGAGGAGAAGAGTCAAAATAAAACTTGTATGTTTAACTAAGAAAAGTTTAATAATTGAAAATAAAGTAAAATACAGTAATAATGGTCTATTATAATGATAATAAAAAGGGAGAAACAAGTGAAGCACAATGCAATTGCTCACTACCCACTGACCAATGCCAGATCCACCTTCCCAAACCAAGATTGGCTCCCTTCTGGGTAATTCTCCCCAGTTTATATAGTGGGCATGACGTTCTCCGGTGTGGAATGTCCCTTTGGTCACTTCAGGTCACCTGTCCCAGCTCTGCTCCCTCACAGTTTCTTTTGAGTACTTTTTCACTGGCAGAGTGTGAGAAAAGAAGAAAAAAAAAAAAAAAAAAAGAAGTCATTGACTTAGGATAAACACAACTTAGCAAAAAACCAAAACATCAGTGTGTTACCAACACCATTCTCATTCCCAATGCAAAACACAGCACTGGAACAGCTACTGAGAACCAATTAACTCTGCCCTAGTTGAAACCAGGACAATCTTATATGAAAATGAACTTTAAGAAATTTTACCACTTATTCATAATATTTAGAAAAAATATTTGCAAAGTATGCAACACCCAATATTCTGTACAATATATTCTAACTTCTAGTGGTTTTTCAAAGTAGGTGGCTTTGACCAAGTTCAGTAGGAGGCATCTTTGTATTTACCTGTAACAAGAGGCAGAAAGATGCTTTATATATGAGCAGTCCTGTGTGAGTCTGTTCTGTCGTACTGAAGTGTGCTTTCTCCATTTTTCAGATGAGGAAAGCCTATATTGTTTAGATTCCTTTCAAATATCTACTACTGTATAATAATTTTTGAACTATAAAGTACCTGGGGTACTCTTCCCCAAGTCAGAAAATTATTTCAGTTCCCTCCTCCATATCTTCCAGTACATAATAAAAAAAAAAAAAATCTCAGTTTTTCAGTCTCTGTACATGTAGACATTTAAAGGTAATGCTAGTAATTTATCCTGCATGTTATACTGGGATTTACAACAGCTGAATGAAGAANCAGTTCCCTCCTCCATATCTTCCAGTACATAATAAAAAAAAAAAAAAAATCTCAGTTTTTCAGTCTCTGTACACGTAGACATTTAAAGGTAATGCTAGTAATTTATCCTGCATGTTATACTGGGATTTACAACAGCTGAATGAAGAATTGGAATTTGTGTAACCATTTAGATCTGTGCTCCTGGAAGACTAATCATCTGAATTCTTTCGAAACCCAGACCTTTATTCCCTAACTTCCTTTTGTTACCTTCTTGCCAGTAGGTTATAGATCTAGCACTAGAGAAAGTAAATCCACAACTCTAACTGTGCCAGAGCAGCAAAGAACAACACATCATCGTTCACGTTCTGTGTCTCCTCACCGTGGTGACGATCAGGGCAGGCCCCGTTCACGTTTACCAAATGTGCCATTACAGAGGTAGGCATTACAAGCTAGTGAAACACTAGGTGGTTGCAAATTTGTATTATCTGTCGTTATTAAATTTTCTCTTGTTCAGCAATTTTTCACTATTGTAAAGCCTTTTTTTCTTTTTTTTAAATCTGAATTTAATAGTTCAGTATTTGAACTTGATATATACTTTTATTAATTATTCAAGTGCACTCATGTGATGAATCATAACTTTGTAAGACGTACCTCTTCTTATTGATGATTACTCTATGATTTGTCATCTCTGTACCATAACTAATACATAGGTTTTGAAATTTTTTCAGTCAATGACTGAATCTTATATGAGACCACTTAAGTATATTTGCAGGATAATAAATAATGACATGTACATATTGTATAATTTGTAATGGCATTCTTTTAAAAATAATGTATTGACAATTTAGTTACTAAAAACATCCTTCAACCAACTTGTACTGCAATTCATTTAGCTGTGTTCTTCATGAGAAAACAAGATGATCATAAATGTTTCTGCCTTTCAGGAGTTTAGATGAAATTCATCAAATGAGAAGATCACGTTCTCCAACTAGACACCATGATGCCTCCAGAACTCCAGTTGATTACAGATCCAGAGAGATGGATAGTCAGTATTTGTCTGATCAAGAAAGGTACATTGTCAGCCTGAATTGGGAAAAAAATTTAGAAATGTCTGTGTTAGTCTGCCTGAGTTTCAAGTTTTCCTTAGAAACGTGACTAATAGCAATGGGGAAGGCAGAGAATTCATCCTAACTGACAGATCTAGTGCCATGGTTAAGATATCTATACCTTTTTTTTTTTTTGGGTAAACTTGTGCACTGGGTTGACAGTGATAGAAATGTGGACAAGTGATTCTTGGGTGTTTGTCCCAGAGTACTCTACTGCTTTTTCCTGAGTGAAGAGATTTTTGCTAGAAAACCATAAATCTACATGTATTTATTCTGTAATTATTCTTGTAATACACCAGAATTTGCCAGTTTTGGTAGCCAGCAAAATACCAGGCTTGCATTCCTATTAGTTGGGAGTTGCATGTGCTCTGACTTGCATTCATATGCTTATAGATTTTGGACCCCTGCATGTGTAGTCTCACAGTATCCTGTGTAACATTCTGGTGGACTTGGTACAGCACCCAAGCATAGCACAGGTAGTTGTGGTGCTAGTTGTAATTTGCAACAATGTCCAGTCTTAGATGCGTGACACACATGCATCTCTGCCTGGAATACTTGGAGTGGCTACACACCTCAGAGAATGCTTGGGCTCTCTTAGTAGGCACCATTTTCAGATGTGTAGGAATAATATTCTGAATTTCTGTTTAGTTTATAGCTGAAAAAAAGGTTTAAAATGGTATTTCACCTCAGTCTTTGTGAAACATAATGATGACAGTCACATAGATTATCAATGTTTGTGGATTGTTCTTTACTTATAAAAAAAGTCATATAACTGGCAAACTCTTGCCATTCGTATAGGATCAATTGTCCTAGTAATGTCTTTGATTTTTTTTTTTCTTGACAGTAAATAACTAGGTTTTGTAACTAAGGATGATAAAACCTTTCCTATTGATCCAGTAAATTCAATACAGAACATACATTTCTTAGGGAGGTGAAAACATGTCAACAGTAAATCAAAAAGATCTCTGGAAAGCTTTGTCCAGTTTTGAAACAACATGGAGGGT
>VWZG01005382.1:425375-443891 GCA_013396735.1 Grallaria varia | reverse complement strand
GAGTCAGTCCTCAGTTCTTTTCAGTGTTCAGTAAACTTTTTTCAGAAGTTTAGAGATCAGAAATTAAGGATGTATGTGGTTTATTTGCAAGATTTAAAGATGGGTCCATATACTTACTCTCCCTGAATAATAATCTTGTCTGCAATGGTCTCCTCTTTGTCATTCTCCTTTTCATCTCTTCCCCAGATTTCTTCAGCTGTGGAGCCTGTTTAAGTCTTGCAGGTTTTGCTGGCGTTTGGTACTTAAGAGTAGCAGCATAGGAAAGATCAAAGCCAGATACTGTTGAGGGTAGTATAGGTATAAGGTGTTGTGCCTTTACTGAACCCTTCATCTAAATGAGTACATTCACCAAGATACCTAATATAAACTTGGTTTAAAAGTTGAGTAATTACTCAATAGTTACATGGCAGAAATGACAGTTACTGATTAATTCTGATAATTTCCTCAGTGAACTGTTATTGGTCCAAAATTAATATTGAATATTAATATATTCTATATTAATATAGATATTTGTAAAAATAGTTATTATCACTCTCTTGCAAATGCATCTCTTGTGATAAATTTCCAGTGGAACTGGTTTGTCTACTTTAACTTTTTATATATATTCTTATACATATATACACNATTTCACCTCAGTCTTTGTGAAACATAATGATGACAGTCACATAGATTATCAATGTTTGTGGATTGTTCTTTACTTATAAAAAAAGTCATATAACTGGCAAACTCTTGCCATTCGTATAGGATCAATTGTCCTAGTAATGTCTTTGATTTTTTTTTTCTTGACAGTAAATAACTAGGTTTTGTAACTAAGGATGATAAAACCTTTCCTATTGATCCAGTAAATTCAATACAGAACATACATTTCTTAGGGATGTGAAAACATGTCAACAGTAAATCAAAAAGATCTCTGGAAAGCTTTGTCCAGTTTTGAAACAACATGGAGGGTAAATAACAGATGGCTTTTGCGGCTACTCTAGTTCAGTTTTGTATATGATCTTGCCTGCTTTACTTTTGTAGTATGGTAGGACATGTATGGGAATTAATGAGTTAATTGGTACATTGAAAAATGCAAGTTTATAGGCAAGAATTGTGTGCAGAATTGACTAAGTTTGATTACTTCACTGAATTTCATTTCAGAGGTGAATTAAAATGCTTTTAAAATATAATACTCAGATTTATAGTTAGGCTCATTCAAGTAATGTCCACTTGTTGCAAATGTTTTCTCATATCATTTATTTTAATTAGTCACATATTCAAAAGATTCCTGAGGATATTAATTGAAAAGATTTATTGTTCAGCTGATTTGAGGAGGAAGAGGCTTTAAAAAGTAGCCTTTGTCAGTATTAATATAGACAGTTAATTGTTTAGCATTTTTTCTTTCAGTAAGCCTCAAACCATGACTTAACTGGTGATATATGCATGGATTATGGTTGGAGAGGGGCAGGGCTTACACTGAGGCTTTCTTGGGGACGAGCCATTAAACCAGAGCTACAGCAGCACCGGGCTGCTAGGTTTGTTCAGAGGAGTGAGTCAGTCCTCAGTTCTTTTCAGTGTTCAGTAAACTTTTTTCAGAAGTTTAGAGATCAGAAATTAAGGATGTATGTGGTTTATTTGCAAGATTTAAAGATGGGTCCATATACTTACTCTCCCTGAATAATAATCTTGTCTGCAATGGTCTCCTCTTTGTCATTCTCCTTTTCATCTCTTCCCCAGATTTCTTCAGCTGTGGAGCCTGTTTAAGTCTTGCAGGTTTTGCTGGCGTTTGGTACTTAAGAGTAGCAGCATAGGAAAGATCAAAGCCAGATACTGTTGAGGGTAGTATAGGTATAAGGTGTTGTGCCTTTACTGAACCCTTCATCTAAATGAGTACATTCACCAAGATACCTAATATAAACTTGGTTTAAAAGTTGAGTAATTACTCAATAGTTACATGGCAGAAATGACAGTTACTGATTAATTCTGATAATTTCCTCAGTGAACTGTTATTGGTNTATGTGTGTGTGTATATATATATATGTATATATAAACTGTTAGGAAAAGCTTTTTATTAGGAAATTGGGCTAGGCATTGTTCAGAATTTAGGATCATTGTCCAATTTTCAAGACCATGGCACTTTTTTTTTTGTTTTAGTGTTTCTTTTATTCTTAAGTAAAATCTGTTAATGTGAGTACTAAAATACATTAGAAAACCCTCGTTTTAGAATAAAAATAATCTTTAAGTGTCTCCCAAGCCAGCTTAATTTATTAGAGAACTGTGAGCATGTTCTCACATTATTGGTAATCTACTGTGATGGATTCTTTTTCTTTGCTTTTTTGCCTTGAAGATTTCATGGTGGATTTACTATTTTATATTGCTTTTCTGGATGAATTTTATATTAGCATTTGCTGTGGGCCAGTTACAATAGATACTTTTTTTCATAGCAAAGTACCCAATGATTTAATATGGACTTTGCATCTACTTTACAGCTCTTGAGAAAATGGTAATTTTTTCCCTAAAATGCATATTTGTTTGTAATTTGGAAACCTACTTATAAATTCTATCCATCCTCAGCTTATGAATAGAAATTTTGCGTAAAAAGACAATTAAAAAATTAATTTCAACTTCAGTACATTTTGTTGCATCAAAATCAGGCTAGTGGCTCCAGGTAAAATTAAATCTCACACATGTCTCACAAGCCATTATTTTGAGCTGCCCAGTTTAGAATTTCATATAAATATTATCTATATTGCATCAATGAAATGGATCATTTTATAATGGCATGAAGCATAAGACACATTGAAAAACTGCTGCTTTATCTGTTTTGTAATCTTTTCTCTCTTCTTTTTGCCATAGTATTTCATAGGATTCCCTGCTTCTTTTAAAATTAGCATGTTTCCATGAAGTCTACCTTTAATTTCATATTTATGATAATTAGGAGGTTTGGAGTCTGGTCTTTCTGATTGTGTTGAAGTGCGTAAATATGCAAGGTTAACTCAAGGGTTATTTCATATCATAGTCATATTTACCATAGGCATAAATATGTATTAATTTTACCATCTTGCTGGCTGTAGTATGTGTTTGGTTACAGTAAATACAAAATAAAATAGGTGGCTGATTTTCCAGAATTTAAATCAATAAGAAACAAAAAGTCTAATGCCTGATTAGCTTTTTTTGCTATTTATTTAGGATTGCATTACAAAATACCATCAAGAGCTGAGCCAGAATTTATGCTTGCCCAAACACAGTATTTCCAGTGAACATAAATTTTTGATTTTCCCAAAAGATCTTCCCATAAACTGATCTGCAGTAAATAATTATCAAACCCTCACTGATTTTTCATGTATGATTTTGTGGCTTAGAATCCTACAAAACCAACGGCAAGCATCTTTTTTTTCCCCTGAAGTATTTCTTCATAAATTAGTTCATGAGACAGGAGGTTATTTAAAAACTGTAGCCATATTATGTATTCATTATGCCATGAAGAGCTATAAAAAAGTAATTCTGAATTTTAAAGAGAAATCTCACAAAAGTAGGTGCCACACTAAAAAGAATTTGTTGAAAATTTAGTTATTACAGTCAATTTTTGGCTCATATTCTTTGAGAAGTGCAGTCAGAGTATGAATGTTACCAGACTATCTATCTGGGTGGTTGCTTCTTGTTTCTTTTTATGTTTTCATTTGCGTATCATTGGCATAACCCATGTCATCTAATGCTTCATAACTATATCTGTATCACTCACCACCCATCCTGTCTGTGCAGTGAGCTTCTTATGCTGCCCAGAGCAAAACGAGGAAGAAGTGCTGAGTGCCTACATACCATCAGGTAAATACAGGAATTTGGTAATCATGAACACATTTGACTAGTTGTCTTTACTTTGTGTGCCCAATTTTTTTTCCCATGGTGGTATTTAGTCCCAGTAAATAAAGAACTTCCAAGTACATTGTGATCCAGATGTCAGTTGATATTTTTTGGCTCATTTTAATTCAGATTGAGATGTGTATATATGTTTGTGAACTTCAGTAGTAAGGATAAAGCAGTTGAAGAAATTCTGTTTTTGCAGCTGTATTTTGTGGTGGGTTTTCTGTGTAGTCACAAAAGTCCTGATGCCTCAATGCATGACAGCACTGTTATTCCCAACATTCCTTTTTAGTTTTCTTTGTGTTTTCTTTTATTTACATTTTTATGTTTAGATTATAGCCACACACAATTCAACAACCTTTACTTGTTGCAACACTTAATCTCATGATTTAATCACTTGTAGAGGAAAAAAACACTGATTTATGGGTCCTTACTGGGAATCCTGGATTTGAGGGTTCTCATATTACTTGTTTTTGCATTTAAAAATTGTTCTGTAAATTGGATCCAGATGTAACCTTTGTAATTTGGGCTCATCTTCAGTCTTCATTAATTCCTTACTCCAAAGCTCAGAGCTCCCTGTCTTGTCATTTCCCAAAATTGTGAAGCTAAATGGGACTGAAATATCTTCATCTAAAAAACCAAATTCTGCTCCCTCACCATTTTTTTCACCATGTATGTTAACCTTGTTAAAAATACATGTCAGAGTCCATAGAATATCTTCCGTTTATAATCCATGAAAATGTAGGTTGAAGTTAAAGGAGTTAACCATTCAGCTCCTTCAACCAGGTAGTTTTTCATCTGTCTGTTCAAGACCTGGGTGTTGCTAGGAGTTTTACATCAGTGCTATATGTTTAAAATCATCAAACTTAAAACCATGTTTGTCTAGTGATGTTATTAATTTATTAATGTAGGATTTTCCCTTACAATATAGAATTTATTTCCTGTAATATACCTTGGCTTGCTTTAATTTTTTGTCATCAGATTTGAAGCAGTATTGAAGATGTTGTGATAAGGTTCTAAGGCACAGTAGTATAAAGCTAAAATAATAAATATGAAACTTTTCAACAAGATCTGTGCATCAGTGAAGCTGTCAAATTAAAATTTAAGTTTTTATTATCGGTAGAAAGATTTTCATTCTCGTATTTCAGCTAAAAAGGCTTTTTCCTCAAGATTTTAGGGGTTTAATTTTTAATAATTTATTTCATTCCCTGCTGTTTTATGTCTGTCTATTATCATATAATAACAATTCTCCTGCCTCCTTCCTGTGTCCATTCTGCTGCATCTTCTATAGCTTCACCCCACTCCTGCCCACAGCCCTGTGCTTTCTACTTTATAATTGTCATTAGAATTTTTCAGTGACAATTCTTAAATTCTCAATTAATAAAGTAAATATTATATTATGAACTTTTGATGCACTTTGACTAGCCGTTATAGCTTTCCAATAGTTTTACAAGTTAGCTAAACCAGTCTGGTAAGCTAACCGGCTAAAAGTTGTGCATGAGCAGCAATAGAGTTAGATAAGAGCTGCACTGAATTCAGAGAATGCAGCCCGTTCTTGCCCTTTTATTTTTAAATTTCGTTTATTGCTATTGGGTTTTTATGATCAAAAACCCCCTAAGAATTCCACTTTTTGAAGTACTAGTAATGATATACTATAAAACAGAATGGTTCTTTTAATACTGTATTGAAGGTGAATATAAAGGCAATAGAAGACAATAGATTGATTTTTTTTTTTATTTAATTTAACTCTGAGGCCTGCAAAGCCTAATCCCAACTAATAGCCCAAAATTGCCAATATCCATTCTTGGCCAAATAGCTTCAAACACAGTTTCAACAAGAATTCGTTGTATGCCATTTTTTGTCCTTGCTTATTTCTAGTCGCCTGACATTTATTCATGTTAGAAACATTATAAGTCTTTGTCCTTGATTCCTAGACAGCTTGCTGAATAATGTTTTGATTAGTAGTCAAGGTAGCTTCAGCTTAAAATGGGAAAGAAATGTTTATGGTTTCATATTAAATGAAAGAAACGAGGAAGTCCAAGCTACAAAGTTAAGGTATATGTTGAGTTTAATACACCACTTTGGAATAATACTAGTCCTAGCTGTCCACCCTGTCCATCTGTGTGTAATTATTGACTAACAGCAGAACTGGTGGAAAGGTGTGCCTATGTTATAGACCATTCCATGCCTTGTCACTCTTACTTTCATTGGTATCATGATTTACCTGATGGACAACCATTCCTTTATTCCTTCTTTGCAACATTACAGTGACCTCTCACCAATGGTGGCCACTAAACTCATACAAGAAGGGCCAAAACTCCTCTGTTAAGTCCCTCAGGGATTTACAAACACTAGGATGTCCAGGCAGAAGGTTTAATTTGTCTGTCTGTGTCACAGACAGGGTTGTGACGTTGATCTGCTGTGTCAAGGTCCAAGCCTTAACAGGAATAAAAATGTTCTATTGGGACAGACTGTTCTTGATGCTGCAAAATCCTCCTGGCTGCTGGTTCTTCTCCTGATAGCTGTGCAGCTGTATCCTGATGGGGAATGTGGAAAACTGTTAGAATTTTCTTATTAACCCTTAACTGGCCATAATTCCTATTCAGCTGCCTTTGTCTGCCTTTAAATATTCCCCATTTTCATTGGGGCAATGATAAAATAAACATTTCCCGTTGTCATGTAACACCTCACTGCTGCTGTGCTGGCTGATGTAGTAGATCTCCGAAAATTTTTAATTAGATTATTATTGATAACATTTAATTACTGTTAAATTTTGAAATTTAACTTTCAAAAGACTACCACATTCAAAAAGCCAGATGCTAATATATGTGTAGTCAAATCTGTGATACTATCCCTTCTTTAGCAAGATCTTCATGCTTAGCTGCTGAAGAGGTTAGTCTCTGTAGGTCTAAGTAAGGCATTGCTTAGAGAAATAAATAGCAAATTTATTATCAACTTAATCCTTTACAACAGCCTGTATATTTTAATTAAAAGTATCTATAAATGGAATTTGTATTACCTTCATTTCAGGGAAACTTCTCAGCTATACTAGTATTGCCATGACTTCATGCACTTTATTAAGAAAAGTGTAAATACAAAAACTTGTCTCCCAGACAGCTGTCACAGTAGTTGAAAAAAGCATATACTGAGAAACCTACTCATACAGCTATAAAATGTAATAGAATATTATGAATTTGTTTTAAATTCTTGTCAGTCTTGGCTTGCCTTTATCTGTCTTTTTATTTCTGGCATGTTTTTGTTTTGCTCTGTTTTCTTTTCTGTCCCACCACATTCAAGAAGTTCTGTTAGGCATTATAAAACATTACCACCCAAGATGCCTTTACTAGAAAATGGTACTCATTGGAACCTATACAGGTAAGAATTGCTTAGAGTCCCCTTNTTATTAAATAAATAAAAAAATAACATAAAATGTTTCATACATTTTGTAATTGAGAGATAAGGGATAAAATCCCAAAATAATGTCATATAATTGTTTAAATCAATGCCTACATTACCAAGAAACCAAACCAATATACTTTGTATTAGGTGTATTTACTTTGTATTGTCTTCACTGTTAACATTTTATGTTGCATGTTTTTCTTTGTTACATTCTTTTGTTTATGTATGAAATTTCTGTTACATATTGAATTTACTTTCATTTTGTTTAAATAATTTTAATTTACAAAGCTCAACTCTTCCTGCATGTGCTAAGACCCAACCTGTGATTAGACAGGATATTTCACTCCTTCATGATTGCCTTAATTCAGGAGTATCGAACTTTGGAGATGATCTACTGGTTAGGTAAGAAACTGAGGATTAATCCCCCCACTTGTTTGGTATCTAATATGGATTTGCAGAATAAATAAGCTTCACTGTAAAGGGATTTCACATGACATATAGTGTATCACATTCTTTTATGTTGGCTTAAGATTTACTGCTGCTAAGAAGGATTAAAATTTATTGTTTGGTATTTCTCATTCCACTTTTCTTACAAGTGGATGCTGTTCCGTCTCATTCAACAACATTTCAACAACCTTTGCAAAAAATTTCTAACAGTCTTTTGTTTGCTTTTATTTTCTAAACAAATCTTGACACTATCATCCAATCAGCTCTTTTACGTTTTCCTTAATTAAATCATTGTGATCCTACATTTTCTGTAAAGAGAGCATTATTTTATGAGTTAATATCTAACATTGTATTCTTTTCTTTGTTTTCTTTTTCTTTCTCTTCTACCATTGGATGCAATGCACTGGCACTAGTGAACTGCAGCCCTCCCTTGACAGGGCTAGGAGTGCTAGTACCAACTGCTTGAGACCAGATACTAGTTTGCATTCACCAGAACGAGAAAGGTATAAAATAAAAACTTATGAATTTCTTGTCATCTGTGCTGGTGATCCTTATCAGTTTTGTTTTTCTTCATATGGGTACTCTACATTCTTGCACATTCTTGTCTGCTTTGGTATTTGTAGGCATTTTTGCTCCTATATTCATGTATGTCATGTAAATTGTGTGCTGGAGTTTGTAACCGCTTCTGGCTACTTTCCTTGTTTTAGTTTAAGCTGATGTTCATTGTTTACAAAAGTCCTCAGTATGCTGATAATAGCATTGCAGTGTTCAATATTTTGAAATTGTCACTTGGTTGTGAATCTTCATCATCATTTGCTAAAAAGTTTTACATTTGTTTCTTGCTCGTGTCTGTGGACCGCTAATAAAGTGGTGGTGTAAATTATAAATTACGATAAAGCTCTCATTTCAAACCAGAACTGCAGTTTGTTTAGTGATATATTTTCTACAAAACAGCCAAACTTCATTGCTTTCCTAATCTAATCTGCTGCATCTGCTTTTGCAATTACAAGGCAAATCACTGCATTAACGTTTTTTTCAATCTGTGACATTATATTAAGGTTCACATAAGTCTTAAGAAGACATGTTTGCAATTTATATGAAATATCGTTGTGTCACATACGTTGTGCAGGCATGTTATGGATGCTTCCTGTATTTTTACTATTACAATATCTTGGTTCAAAATTTTAGGTGAATCAAATACTACTGATGTATCTGAGAGATGGGGTGATTCCACAAGGGAACTTCTCATCACCACCTGTGATTTTGGCTGAGAATTATACCATTTTATGTTAACTAAGGACAATAATAAGCTCCCTTTGAGTGGGAATAGGATGGAATTACAGTTTCATTCTGTGCAATACATATTTAACTAATATGATAGTTAATAGTGTTTTGTCAGTCAACCCACAGTGTGATAGTTGTAAAAGTTCCATAGTTTTCTTTATTGTGGGAGGGGACATGTGAAGAAAGGCACTTTTCTTTTTGAGACAGGGTTTCTCCTAAGTTTTTTATTTGAAATTTCCCTTTCCCTCCTCCTCACTTGGTGCTGCTCCCTGATTAGGACTTTGCTCTTCTCAAGTTGTGCCTATGTTGCAGAGTAGTGACTAATGCTCTGCTGAGATATCTTTGATGGATCTACAGTAGCTCATTCCTTTTTAAGACTTTTTAAGTCACAGATAATATGAACATGGTTATTAAAAAATTAAAAAACCCCTTTCGGCTAAAGTAAAGCTACTCAGGATGAAATACAGGATATAATTCTAGATTTTTTTTTTTAAAAATTGTAGCATCCTATTAATAACTAAGCTGCATTCATCTACAAGCAGTTATTTAATGTAGTAACATATGGACATGAGCAGTATGTTTTCTACTTAGTTCAAGATGCCACCCATCAAATTGAATATTTGATGAAATTAACTAAGAATTGTAAAATATCTAGTTAAAACTCAAAACTATATCTGTCACTGACATTAATTTGTACTGTTATGTGTTTATAATTCATGTCCGGCAACCTGTGTCCAAAACTTGTGGTTTTGCCAAATCATTAGTGGATCCAATCCAGAAAAATTGCCCATCACTATGAAAGTTTTTCTTAGCTTTTAGCAGTCATGAGCAGGTGCTTTTGACTTGGGATCCTTCATAGGACAGAAAAACCCTTTTTAAAAAAATTCATATTAATTTTTTTTTTATAGTTTCATTGAAAATAATAAGATCTGTGTGGCTTTGGTAGAGGATTTAGGACATACTTATTTTCGTTTCTTCTGACATAGGTGATGTTTTTCTAATACAGCCCAAATTTTGGAGGAAGATGTTATATTAGAAGTATGAAACCCACCAAATTAATCTTTTTGTTCTGGGGGAAGTGAATTTTTGAATATTTAATTCTCCACTGTTGAATGTGGAATCTGCTTACACTTTAATGTAAGATTAGTCCTCGGTTGCATGTAATGATAGAGGAGTCCTTAGTTTGAAGAACACCAAATTAAGTTCAGAATAGAAAGCGTTTAAGTTTTGTGCTGGACAAGACAAGAACAGAAAACTTAAAATACTGTAAGACAAGTTCTTAAGCAGCAAGAAACCTTTTTTGAAGGCAAATATAATGAAACACTCTAATAGATGATATGGAAAAGGTGGTCTTCATTACAGGAGAGTACGAAGAGGTCAGGCAGCCATCAGGTGTAGAGTTGGTCCAGCTTGCAACCAAGAGAAACACTGTGAAATCCAATCTCAGCACCTTTTTACCTTTTTATTATTATATTTGAGGGACCTATGTTGAAGGTATTGTTAGTTGTTTTCATGGTGTTTCTTCTCCCCTCACGCCTCTATGAATGACATTGTAGAATTTATTTTGAAGTTTAGGCTTTTATGCCTCAAAATATGGACTTCTAAATATGGCTTGTATATTTTCTTCAACAAAATTAGGAGTATAATCAGCAATGGAAAATTGTTGCTACTTATTCCCCCTAATCTTTTGTCTCAGAGGATATAAATTTGAGATCAAGAGCTAAAATGGACCACTTTAGCTTTTTTTTAGCAAAATGGTATTGGTTGTGTGTAACCAATGGACAGTAGAGCTCTATTTCTCTGTGTCACTGAATTTTTGGAAGTTGTTTTGATCCTTGAACTCTCTACAATGCCATTCATGTCATTTGGAATGGTCAGAGTATTTAAGATGCTGCTTTGCAGTAGAAGTCATTTTATTGACTCACTTATACCAGCAGAAAAATACTTTCAGCTGTATATGTGAATTTGTGATATACAAGTCTTTTTAGTTGCACTAAACCAGAACCAAAGCAAGAATAACAACAAAATTCCTTTTCTCCTCCTTCAAGTTCCATCATTTGAGCAAGTAACATCCATATAAATTGCATGGCAAACTGACCTTGACGTGACACAAGCCTTCCAAAGTTTTTTGGTAAATGGACTGGTTTGGTACAGAGCTTAATCCTTCACATACTTCTCTTCTGCACAGTATACTCTAGGACACTCAAAAACATCCAGCCCCTACAAATACCTCTATATAGTTGTACCATGACCACCAGTTTTTTGTTTCTCTCTTCCCATCTCCCACCCCCCTCTATTCATTCCAAACTGTTTCGTTTGGGCTTTTTTACTGTATTGTTGAAGTTCCCATGATGATCTGCAAGGCTTATTTAAGTTTGTAATATAGTCATAAGTGTCCTCTAGTGCTATTGAAAATGTTTTTCCTGCTACTACTTCCTTTAGTTTTTTTGTTTGTTTGTTTGGTTGGTTGGTTTTTTAACTGTCCTTTTCACTGTGTCTCAAAATTTCTGGGTTTTTCCCTTGTAAATTGGGTGCTATTTCTTTAGAATGGAGACATTTGTTTTCAGCATCCAGTCAGGAAAGCACCTAGGCAAGAAGTTTAAGGGCAGAATCGGAACTGATTCAGCAGTACTTTCTTGTCATAGTAGCGTTTCCCCAGATTGATTTCAGATTGCAGCCAGTGCTAGTCACTGAATAATATGTAGTGTGGCTTCTATTTACCTGCTAAGTTTGTTATGTTACAAGCAGTTGTTGTCTCTATTAGCAGTTGTCAAAGGAGCAGTTGTATAGATTGGTACATTTTGTATGGTTTTGGTCAGAGAGGTTAGTTAGTGGAGAGCTGAGCAAACAACACCAAGGGGCACAGCCCAGGGGTTAGTTCATGCACAACAGGGCCAGCATATCTGCCCTGCAGCTGTGTTAAGTTTGTTCTGAGGTGCTTCACTGCAGTAGGAGTCAAAGCAGGATGTTTGCTGTCAGCTGGTAAGTGCAACCTAAACAAGAGACAAAGCTCAACAGTTACCTGCTGCCTAATCATAAATAGATAACAGGGAAGTTGGAGCTGTCACTTGATCCAGTTAAGACCTGTCCTGATTTCATGTTGATTTGTATGTTGCATGCCTTTAACTGTTGAGTTGAATATCGCCATTTGCATTTAAAGTAATGTACAGTGTAGTGTTTTCATTAGGTCTCTGACCTACCATGTTTCCAGTTCTTTTCTACCATATAGAAATAGGTTATTAAATGTTTGTGCTGTACTGTGGCTCACAGTCACCCAGCATCCAGTGAAAGGGAGCATGTTCTCAATGCTCATACTGAATGACCTAGTTAATTCTATCAAATGCTCTTTAATATTTATAGTGGATATCAGCATATTAAGGGCTTTGACTGAGTGCACTGATGCATTAACTTTTTTTATTAACTCTTGCTTTGGAGAGAAAAAGAAGCTAAATACTAACAGTCTATTTGCTCTTAAAACTTCTGAAAGACATGCCTAACTGTTCAAATGATGCTAATGTCCCTGAAACTTTTGCTATTTGCATGTTCCATAAACCAAACCCTTTTCCTTATTGCATGGACTGGAAGAATGCCTCAGAAAGGGATAGTTGTGCAGTTTTGTAAACGTTTTTCTATTCATCAATAAATCAGTATATTTTGATATCGTAAATTGTTATATGTACAGTTGTACTATTACAAACACATAACATCCCAATAAAATAAGCAACAATAGTCTGTAATATAGCATATATAGTTCTAAATTAAATTAGCTTTTTTGAAAAAAAAGATCATGCAATACCCAAGTTTTCATTCTCAATTTCAGGTCCTTTTTGTTATGTTCAGTTATGTAACATAATGTACTGGTGCATACTGCAGGAATAAAGACAAATGAACAGAAGAAGTTGACTGCACACACTTTCAATATGTTTTCTAATGATAAAAGGTTAACCCAGTACTTGTACACAAGTGCATGTGGCTTAGTTGTAGCTAAATAATTTACCTATACTCTTTCGATGCATTCCAGAAAAAAAGTGACTTTATGCCTAGAATTTTGCTTATAATTCATAGTCTTACATTTTTACTGAGATAACATTTTTCTGAGCAAAGAGCTAGGAGCAATGGTCTTAGCAAAATGACAAGAAAATGACCAGGTCTTTGAAAAGCTCTTCTAATTTGGAATTACAACTTCCTATGTGAATGACAGGCTTTTAGATAGTCTAGTAATTGAGAATATTTGAAAGATTAATGGTATATACCATGCAGAAGATTTATATTGGTCTAAATTCTGCATCTTTGAGCATACGTTTTCTTTGTTTCAGATGTAATGTTTCTGTAATAAGCAGCCTTAAGAAAAGCATACTCAGGTATTAGATAACTGTTAGCAAAAGAATTAAATTACACACTTTCATTACTTTTTGGGGTATTTTTCCAGTCCCAAATTCCATATATTTAATTTTATCACAGACTAAATATCGTATTTTTTTCCTGTTTTATTGAACGGGCAAACAGGGGTAGATGGTCCCCCTCCCTAGAGAGGAGACGACCTACTAGTCCCAGGATTCATATCCAGCATGCATCTCCGGAGGATGACAGGTACTAGTCAGCTCCTCCCAGTTGAAAAATGGCTTGCTGCATCTTGCACTCTCAGAGGAGTACACTGAAATTGTGAAGTATACATATATGTGGAAAGAGAATTACAGCCTCCAGAAGCCCAAAATAAAACAGCAGTTTAGGTATCATCTCTGCATTTTGTTGACCTTTATAAAGCACCTAAGGATTAGCATCTTTTCAAGTTTTCTGTTTGTCTGAATGGGCATGAACCATGAAATAAGATGTCTGATACAACAGAACATCATCTGTTTAATGTTCTTTAGCCTGTTTTTACCTGTTTCTGTAAATGGTGGTGGTGCTTTCACTGTGGTACTTTATAATATGATGAATATTTGTTGTAGAGCATATTCTTGTATATGTGTTTATTTTTATTAGGTTTGATTTTCCTTTTTTTTTAACAAACCGTTCCTAATGGGGGAAAAACCCCCACAAACCAGAGATCTTGTTAACACTTTCTAGTTACGTGTGTAAAAATTGGCACTATTTGTAAATTCTGTCCAAATCAGGATAGTCTCCATGGAGCAGGTTTTCCTAATAAGGTAGGTTAAGAACATCAGGGCTTTAGATACATTTTTATACTAAATATCACCTATTATTGATAGAAACACCTTGGTTTTTTACTTCTCATGAGCTTTCTAATCACATCAGTTTGGAGATTTCATTACTTTGGAATTAGTAATTTTTTGGTATTTTTGTGCCAGATTACATCTGGGGGTTTTTTTAAACAGACATTATAATTACTATTGAGATGCAAATTAAAAATTTTCCCTTCAAATATTTTGTATTACAGTAAGTGAAAGGATACAGATGGTTCATGTAAATAACCTGTACATGAATGTATGAAGTTGCACTTAAAGCTAAGACTGGTATACTGATAAAAATCCATTACTGTAGTACCAGTGCTTACCTTCTGCTAAAGTCCATCCACATTACTGATATTCAAACTATGATTTATCTTGTTTGATTCTGGATATATTCCTCTCATAAAAGGTGAGAAGAGTGTAATTGTGTTTGGATGGAAATTCTGTTCTTATTTGAGTTAGCATTAAAAATCATAAAATTATTCAATTATAAAATTGAAATTGTGAAACATTATTTCAAAGTTGTTCCCCTTATAGTTACTACATTTCCAGGAATTTTGCCAACACATCCATTTGATGGGACAGCTATTAATAGTTTAAAAATGTACTTTTTATCTTTTAGGCATTTTTAAATAATTTTGCGTCACATTTTTTGAGTAGATGGAAAGATTGCCTTTGACTTCAGAGTATCAGACGTGGCAGAATATTGTGGTCATTGAAGCAATTCAGATTAAATCATAATGCTGTAATGAGGTTTTCATCTAAATTCTGCCATTTCCAGTGCAGAATTGTAAGCCTTTTTATGTCAGCTGAAATTTTTTGGAGACAGACTGAAATCATCTAATAACTGTTAGCAAACATTTTACAGTAAAGCATCTGTAGAATATAGATTCTGTTATGGGAAAGATTTTGAGTTGGATAAACAGCAATCTAATTTTCTAAATGAAATCGGTACCTTCTTGTGTTTTTTAGTCTTCCATGCAATCCACTCACCAAACCCCAGTAATGTGGTCATTGATGAACCTAAAAGGGGTTTAGGCCAACCTCAATCCTCGTGAGCGTTTGCAGCCTGCCAGTTCCAGTATCTTTCTTCCAGATTAACTAAAGTTCTGAGAACACTGAACTCTTTGCATTGCTTGTCCAATACTAAATCGTCCACCTTGTCTGCAGAGGGAGTATCAGTAAGGAAATCAAAGGTAGTCAGTTCTATAACCTGTGTTTTTTTAATATATACTTGTATCAACTTGACAACTGAAACAGTGGGTGTTGGGGAATGACTGTCTGATGGAACAGCAAGGCTAACAGCTTATCACCACTTTCAAGTCATATTTCACAGATTAATTAACTTGTACAGGTGTCATATTACTCTTTATATGGGTACATTACAGATTTATCCTACAAATTGGCCCAATTTCCATATAGAGTGCAATCAAGGTCTATTTATGAATACAGTTTTTAAATGCATATGAGTTATGCATTATTTCCAATTTTGATAATTTATTTTTAAACATTGTATTTATTGATAATGATTTTTAACATAAATTTTAATAAAAGTAAGTCCTTGCCAGATTGTTGTTATTCTGGAATTTAGTCACTTGCCGTATCAGAAGGAAGTGACTCCTTTATGTACATTGACAAGATGAAGACATGAGTTATGTATTGTTTCAGTGTTAAGAATTAACAAATTGGTTAGTATCTTGTATTTCTGTAAGCTATTTTAAAGACCAGGTTTTCATTTGAATTTGATAGCTTCATTGCTGGAAGGGTTTTGTTTTGTTTTGTTTTGTTGTTGGTTTGTTTTTTTTTTTTAATATTGGAAATTAGCATTAGGAAGTCTAAATGTCTAGTGCCTACAGTGTAGACAGACTGGTATGTAGAGAAGTGTGAAATTGTGATGATAAAAACAAGGCAAATGAAAGCTGAGCATGTAATGGTAGGTGGGAATTGTATTTGGACTGTTCTTTTTGAGAAGTCTGCATATATTGTCAGCATATAACCGTAAGAGGATAAAAAAATTAATTATCATACACTTTCAATTAAGTAGCTTTTGTCAGTCATGCCTGCATTTGTAAGAATGCTTAGCCAAGAGCCATCCTGAATCCAGCTGTAGAGCAAGTACCCTACTGGTAGTTTCATGAAGAGAATTTGAGATGTGCTGATTTGGTCTGAATGATCCTTTCCCATCTTTCCAGCAACACTCTGGGACTTGATCTTGGAGGCAGTTTTGCAAGATGTGAATTAAAGTGCTAAGGATGAGTTTGAGGAGGTACCAAGCCCTCAGAGCATTTGTGGCCTCCCAGTTCACATACTATGTAGAACCAGCCTTTCAGAAAACTTCAGTAAAAATCAGGAAGTATTGAACATGACATTCTTGATGCCTTTAAGGCTACATAAAGGAACTGGATCACTGCAAACCACTGAGGTCTCTTGTACAAGCCAGTAATGAGTCATTTAAAAATGTTAGACACTGAATTGTATAAAAATGTTATTTTGTCACTTTAGGAGTAGTAATTCTTAATTTTGATAGGAATATTACCATATTTCTGTTTTTAGATTTTGTTTATACTCAACAGTGTTAAATATTTTGAGACACGTAGATATTTGGAACATGAACTGTGCATTACTTGTCTGTATATAAAATTATATAAAGTGCTTGTCTATATACAATATGTACTGATCACTGATTTGGTGTCAGAGTTGGTAGATTTATTCTCTCAAAGAGAAATTTTAGCATTTCCTCACCCTAATGGAAGTATAGATGCAAATATATTACATTACCCAGATTACTAGTGGAATGTAAATTTTCCTGTTTTCTGATTAAAATCCAAGCTCAATACTTGAAAAAAATCTTTTATTGATGGATCTTATCACACTTTTCATGAAAACCTAATAACAGACCAACAGGCTGGTAATATTTATGCCAAATTGAAAGTTTGAACAAATTCTGAGGTTCTTGAACAGCTTCATCACAAATTAAAATACTGTAGAAATTCAGAAATATTCGGATCTTCATTTGGGGTTTTATTTGTTTTTTTGTTTTGGTTTCGTTTTTTTTAAAGAAAGCTGAGTCAGTTATTCTGCTGCGCTATTGAATTATTGTATACTCCTGTAGCAGACTGAGTACTAAAAGAATATGAAGTTTTAATCAAAATACATGAAATTGTGAATTTTACTGGCATTTTCAGGAGAATTTCACAGTATAATGACAAAATGTGCATCTTCCTAAGTTGCCACACTAAGGGAAGATGTTCTGTATAGCTTTATGTATTAATTTAATGAACAACACTGTAGGTTAATTCTTGAGAAGGATGATAGCACCTATTAAACTACAGTGCTGCCATTCAGCATGTGGAATATAAAGGTTTTTTAAAACATTGTTGTGACTTTCATTCTATAATTTATTACGTCTTACGTTGTTGGTATTACACCTTAAAATGTTGACATTCCCCTGCAGTGTTTGGATTAAATTAGTGGAAGGGGAAATGAGAAATATAGCTTTTTCAACAGACAGTGCCTTAATGCTTTTGTTTTATATATTTGACTGCATGTCTCCACCTTCACCGCATGTGACCATCTCTCTGTTTCTGCTCATTCTATCCAAATACACATCCATGTTTCCAAATATTGTGAAGAACAAGGACGTTGGAGTCTTGCATTCCAAAACAGGACAGTGTAGACCACCTAAGTGCTAAACCTGGAGCAGCACAGAGGTATCCTTATTTACTCAAATCATAGATCCAAATAAATGAGGTACTGGTTATAGTATATTCTTCACATGCTCTGCATACTTTCACCTATTGCCTTTTTTTTTTTTTTCTGGTTTTATGTACAAGTACATATATGCATGTATTGCTCATGGATAATATTTATTCCCCTATAAGGTACATTTAAGAGGTAAATTTGAGTATGATGTGAGTGTTCTTACCCCAGTGCACTCTCCATACACTTGAACATGAAAAGACACCTACCTGTAAATGTCCACCTGCCAGCACCCACTCTGTGCTCAAGAGCTGTAGAAGGCTGTTGAGCTATATGGAAATGTATACAGCATTATCTTAGCAAGAGGAAGGAACAGAAAGGAAACTGATTTTGAATAACTTCTAGTATGGGCAGCACTGAGAGCAGAGAAATAAGTATATTGAGCTGATTAGTGCTATGTATTACTTTATTACTTTTCACAGAAAAGCATGTCCTACTTTCAGCTTTTCCATCCTACTAAAAGTAGTCACTATGCTCTCTTTTTCTCCCCTCCATGTAATGTCACAATCTAAGCAACTGACATAAGGAGTAAGAGGAAAATAAGCCCCAAACAGAACCAGCTAAACAGAAAATTAAAGAGAGTGACATAATTTGAATG
>VWZG01005382.1:319782-425342 GCA_013396735.1 Grallaria varia | reverse complement strand
CCAACCAACCAACCAAAAAAAAAAAATGAAAAAAAAAAAAAAAAAAAAAAAAAAAAAAAAAAAAAAAAAAGAGAAAAAAATAGCTTGAGGACAAAAGGGATTTTGATTTTTAATCTGAAATACTATTTTGTAATAAAATATATTTTTTCAAGACCCAGATAGCATCAGCTCATGCAGAAAGCACTTTGTATTTTAGTGCGGTGGTTTCCTCATGTGGAGTATACTGCGTCACTATATAATGCTCATCAAATATTGCAGTGGGTACAAATAATGAAAATCCACTGTGATTATGTTCTTTGGGTATAATTTTGTGTCACAGCTGTTTAGGTATCTTCTAGGTCAGACACTGGATTACTCTTTATAACCACAAAGGTTTAAAGGAAAACATATTACTTTAAATATTATTTTTATCTAATGGTTTGCCCACAGTAATTCTTTTATAGCTTAGTACATGACATTGATTGTATCATTGCAAGATCTTACATGTGTCAGAGTTTCTGGTCTATGAATAAATAATCATTTTTTCCCTGGTTTTGACCACTCCTGAAACACAGTATGCACTTTTTCATCTAAAAAACTAGAATATATTGATGATTTTCAGGGGTTTAAAATTGTAAATCCTAATTTGTAAATGCTCAAATTACTATGGGTACTATAGAAAATTTTGGAACACAAGATTTGCAGAGATTTGCGTAGTATGTGTGTAGTCCTGGGTAATAATGATGGAACATGGCTTTACTTTTGTTCTTACATGTATTGACTCATATTGCTGTTCATTGTTCTTATTTACTATCAAAGTAAGTACTTAAATTTTCAGAGGTCAATAGTGCCTCACTATCCAAATGTCAGATGGATTCTATGGAAGATTTCTATAGAAAACGAGTGAAGGAATGAAATAAATTTCTAACTTATTTATACTGACTAGAAAAAAAATAGAATTGGTTTAAAAGGTTTCTAAAAAATTTAGCAAGTTTTAATAGGATGAGAATTTGGGAAATCAAATTTTTATTAATATAGTGGCAGCCTTATTTAAATTTGATACAATTCAGGTTTGTTTTTTTCCTTTGAAAGTTAGATTTTAAAGCAATTGTTAAAGTTTGCATTTGAATAGTATTTTCTGGTCCTTTCTGCAATATTTTTCTTCCTGCTGTCTACTCTGAGTTTGTTTTTCATGCTATTAAGAGATGACTTATAGGCCTATGAGGAGGCATGGTTTTTAATCAGATACAAATGGTGAAGTGGGAACTGGTTGCAGGCTCAGTCAGGATTAATGTTTTCTTTCCCTTTTTTGGTACCTCATAACTTGCACATCATGAGCCTCTATCAAACCTATAATGTCTCTTAAACCTCAACGTCGCCAGCCTGCTCATGATGATCGTTTTCACTTTCTCATCTGTCCACCATTTCTGTTATTGCCTTTATAATACATGAATAAATAATCTTCATATTTCTGTATTATTTTGTTCTTTGTTTATTTCTTTTCTGACATGTCATTTCACAGGCAGTCCAGAAAAGTGGAAAGATATAGCAGCCAAAAACAAACTAGGAAAGGCCCCGCCACTGAAACAGAAAGGTAGGATTATTGGTTGACATGTAAACATCTCTTATTATCAGACTGATTCCAGTTTTTGGAATATACCTCTAATCCAACTTTTTAAGAACATCTGTCACAGTACCTATTTTATTGTAATTTACATTATTATTTACTTTGTATCTATATCAGCACTGTGTTGCATACTTATAGAATTTTTCTGGCATTCATCATTGCAGATAGACTCAGGGGTAAAGATTTGCAGTCCTTTTCTGCACTTTACCACTGTTTGCTTTTTTTCTTTTTAAATTTTTATTTTACATGAATTTTGAGGATGAAAAAGTATGATAGATAGATAGGTATACTAGCAATTCAAAATGTCTCTGATCAAGTTAATTGCACTTTAAAATATAAAAAGTTAAGTCACACATTTAAATATGTATAGAAAATGTTAAAATCTGTCATTGCATGAATTTAATATAAACATGGGAACTTTAACCTTCATATTCATCAAATTTTCCTGAACTTGCATTATCCTTAAAACTTCTAACTTTGATGCTACAGTAATATGGGGTTGCATATTCAAATTCTGAAGAAAAAATGAAAAAATTATATATACTGAATCATAAGCACTAGTTAAGTTTTAAAACCTGTCTATTGGCTAAAATAAGGGCAGTGAGGAGGGGTGAGATCCTGCCTTTGTCAGAAATAGATTTAATTACCTTGATTAGCAGAGGTGGAGTATACATCTGTTTACATTGTGAGAGCTGAAAATCTCCCATGAACAACACAGACATCTCTATTTTCAGTGAAAACGCACATTATGTAGCAGAACTTCAGAGATTTTATTTTGTTTTACTGCTTCAAGTCACAGATTATCATTTCTGATCGAGAGCAATGGGTATGTTTTTCTTGAGTTTGGTGTCACAGCAGCCCAGTTTCTTTTTCAGTTTAAATTACTTAAATGATGACTGAAATCCATGCCATGATTAAATCAGAGACTGTTTTGCCACAGAGATCACTGGAGCCATTTTTTCACCTGTTTTCTCTAACTCTTGAAAGAATGACCAAACTTCAAGGGGTTTTGGCTCTTGGTAACTGTTCAGCAATGAGCCCAGTGAATAAGAGCGTAGGGAAACATGAATTGTGCTGCTTCTTTTTACATCTCCATGGCACATGCTGTAGGATTTTGTTTCCATAAAATGATACACTGGTATTAGATGTAAGACAAAATGTCTAAATAAGTCTGAGTGCTGTAGTTCAGTATTTTATCCTAGATGGAATATTGCACTAGTGCCAAAAAGTTTTGATAATAGGAGATCCAATTAATTTTCTTATCCAATATAATTCAAGGCTCTTTCTTCTTCAAATATCCATTTTTTGTCTTAGAATTGGTTTTTATTTGCAACTTGCAAATCTTGTCTACTATTAGTTAGATTATTGGAATAACATATCAGTATGCTGTCAGCTTCTCTATAAAGCATTTCAACATCTTATGTAAGATTCAATTTTCTATGTATTGTGATAGCTTAGGAGATATACTTAAAAGGGAAAAAACCAACTTTTTCAGGATTGTTTACAGATCCTAAAAGTTCTCTTAATTCAATGAGATTAGCCTTCAAGATGGAATTCAGTAAACTATTCTGATGGAGTAGAACTGATTACATGAAAATCCAACATTTTCAGTTCTTGTCTGAGTGAGCAAAATTTTAAAAAATTGGTTCATCCCAATCCTAATTTTTTTTCTTTCAGCCCTAACTGATCACTTCAGAAATGCCAGATGTGATGTTACCTGTCATATGCTAGGATACAAACAGTCAGTAACTGTGTTTTCTTTATTTGGGTAGCATACTATGCCAGAGGTGTGCTGGACTGGTGATACTCTCTTATTCTTAATTTTATTTATCGTTTCTTAGGTGGCAACATGTTCTATTTAGTATGTATCACTGAGGCATCAGTCTGAAGGGAAAGGAATCTGCGTTTTCTTGTCTGCTGGCACAGCTGGAACATACAGGGTTCCCCTGTAGACCATTGCTGACCGAATTAATAGGTTTGCTACTTGCAGTGTTACCTCCTCCTGTGAGGAACCAGGAGATGAGTTACACAAGTATGCATTCATGGCAGCTTCAATGCTCACCAGGTGTCATTTTTTTCCCCAGTTCCTCTCCTCTCCATACTTCTTTTCTTACTTTGGTCTCATTTCGTCACTAGCTTTTGTCTCCCATGCTTCTTTCTTGTACGTTTTTGTCTCATTTTACTGATCAGCCATTTGCAGGCTTCTTCCTTCTAGCAAAATATCTTTCTCCTAGGCCAGGAAGTCCTTAGCTCCTCTCTAGTTATTCTTCAGTTACCTTTTAGCTCTCTTTTCATTTGCACCCTAGGTAGCATATTCATCTCATTGTAATACTCCAGCTAATGCTGATCTTAAGCCTTATTTGTCTTCATTTGAATTAAGCAGTTCCTCTGTCTTTGTCTTAGAAGGGGACATATCTGTAAAAAGAGTATTACTGGAGGAGATAAGTTTCTGAGTTGCAGGTAGGTCCTGTTCTGTTCTGTAATGGCAGGACAGAAGCAGTGTTTCACCGGGCTCTCTAACGAATTCCCGAATATTTAGCCTCTACACACAATAGTTGGGATGGATTACTTTTACAGTCAGCATGGAGAAACAGGCATTTTCAGAACTAAGCTCATCTTTGTTACAGTAAGCATCTTTCAGAATCAGGAGATTCAATCTCTGCAAGAATGTTAAGGTTATCACCAGGGCAAGCCAAGAGTTAAGCCGTAGAAGTGTTAAGGTTTAAGAGAGAATATAAACAAGGGCAACAGAATCTTGCATTTTTTGCATTGTGACTGGACTTCCACATAAAGTGTTACTGATGAAATGGCTTTGAATCCAAACCTGTTAGTTATCCTTGGTAGGCATCTGCATGTAATTTCATATATAGGGTTTGTTTTTTTTTTTAATTACTTCTTAGTGTATGATAGTCATATGAACCAGACAGTTCCTTGGTTACTTTGACTGCATTTTGTGGGAAAGTTGTGACGTGTGTGAGAAGGGAGACTTCATAAGTCTACAGAAATTAAAAAAAAAAAACCAACCAAACAAACAAACCCCAAACAACTAAAAAACAAAAACACCCCACAATTAAATGATGCCACAAGAAGTTGAACTTTCTGAAATAATAGCAGATATAGTGGTGCCATTTACAAAATTCTGCGCTGTTGGGCAGCCAAGGAAGAGTAAAAGGGCACATTTAGGCTACTTTGGCACTCTACAAGCCTTAAATATTTCAGGTTATCCTATACTTGCAGGGCATACAATTATTGAAATAGTAATAATTATGCTTTCTTATGCTAATATGATTGATCATTTTACTGCATAATATTAATTATATTTTAATTATAGTCCCTTCAGAACCATATTTCTGTTTTAGTACCTACAGATACTTAAATAGATTTCTTATTTCAAACTGTTAGGGAAACAGGAAATTACATATGTGCATCCATATTGCCCTTTTTTTAGGACATTAATTGAAATGCAGTTAATTTGTTTAATAAAGATAAAAGATATGTTTTAGAAACAGAAATGCTTTATGGTAAAACTAGGTATTCATAGCCTACTCTGTGCTAGTCCTAATGTTGTACATGTTGTTAACTTGGGTTTGCTGTGTTTAAGGTGCAGCTAGAGTTTTTGGCCAACTTTTGTGCAGTTCAACAGTTCCACAATTAAGGTCATGTGTTTTTGCAGTCTGGAGCGTTCTGCAGTTTGTCATTTTGAAAATGGATTTGCGTTCAGAATTAATCACTTCTATCTGAAATGTCAGTCCTGGTGCTGCAGCCAGGGTTTGCAATGTTCTTTGATGGAGGGGGGCATGGGAAGTTGTGCCTGGAACTAACAACTGAACAGTTTCTTTTTGGCACTGATGTTTTAGGGGTCTGCCACCAAGTCTTTCTAGAAGGGGACTTCCAACCCCACGAACGACTGAACAGCCAGTCATTAGGGGAAAACATCACGCTCGCTCAAGGTCGAGTGAGCAGTCTAGTATCAGACCCTTATGCTCTGTACATCACCTAGCATCTGGAAGGTTGGCGCCGTCTTCTCCACTTCTAACAAGGTTGCTATTATGTGTCCAGCACAGCTTTCATGTTCTGCCTCCCAGGTTTCAGTGTGGTGGTGTACTTTTCTGAGCATACATGGCCCATTCACTCATTCTGTCACTGTAGATTATTCTCTCTTCATGGTATTTACACTTCTCCCATAACCTTTATGCCACCTATCTTCGCCATCCAGATGGTACTTCTTGCTGTTGAACTTCAATAGTTATGCAAAGTAATAGTAAAAGGTTGGCTGTGTTTCGTCGCTCCATTGCTGTGTTTTGTTCTGTATCATCTGAAAATTATCTAAGTATTTTTCTTAAGCACTGTGCAGAAAATCATGTGCTGTTCACACAGCTAACTCTGATCTTACAGACTGTTCTTCTGAGTTAGTTGATTTATGCAGTGGAAGTCGACAGAGTTTTGAATTTGCAGCAACGTGTTTCTTAAAATTACAAAGTTTCAACTTGCAACCTTGGTGTAGTAGAAAAGGAGTGCTGATCCACTACAGTGAGTCTGATACTACTGTAATGGCAAGGACATTTCAGAGTAAGCTCTCCTCAGCGGTCTGCTGCTTCTTATCTTTGTTTTACTTTCCTAAACTTTTCCCCTATAATAGTTATTGTAGATGCCTATACTTATTTTAAATGCTAGCATTCCAAAGGCGTTTGATATGTCAAACTCAGAAGCTGTATCTATGTTTAAGAAATCAAGTAATCACACAGTTTTGAAATAGTGCTAACTAGAATTCAGCCAAAGAGGTTTAGGGCATTTACTTAGGTATGAAAATTAAAAATCTTGTACATGCTTTACATGCACACACAGATACACACATACACCCCACACACCCCAATACCAAGGTTAAAAGTCTTTATCCTTTCTTGAGTTCAGCGAAAACCAACATGCTATCCTATGGGAATAGATAGTTGCTGTCCAGTTCTCTGTGGCCTTGTACAATTATTGCATCAGCACAAAGGGAATACTAAAGTTAGTAAGACATAGAGGTGGCACCTTGTATTGCCCTCGAACCAGTGCAGGAGAATGTATATAAATTGTGAGTCATAACCATAAATGATTCTTAGAAAACTGCTTTTCATTCAGTGGTTTTTGACTAGACTTTATCTGGAAAAATAAAACAAAACAAAACCCAAAATGAAACAAAAAAACCACCACAACAACAACAAAACCCTAATGAAATAATTTCTTCTCAGTTGAAGGTAGTTAGAGAGAAATTAAATGTTATAATTTGACTAGGTATCTAGACCTTGGTATGTGCATATGGCATAGACCAAATGCAAACTTTTCCACACCCATCCTCAGTATCTGCAACTTATTATGTGTTCAAATTCAGAATATAAAAAGTCTGTTCATTTGGTTTATTTTGCTTTTATCTTTATTTCATTTGCAGAACACATCAACAAGGAAGTCCCACGCAGTCTCCTCCTGCAGACACATCCTTCAGCAGCCGCAGGGGAAGACAGCTACCGCAAGTCCCAGTAAGAAGTGGCAGTATAGAGCAAGGTATCAAATAATGGGCTTATGAGAGCTCAAACTCTTTGATTTCTTACCTTTCTTTATTCAAAGTCTACTTGCATAACTATGTGTCCAATGCTATAATTCTACCAATAAAGCAATAGAAGAGAATGAAAGTGTATTTATAGTTTGGGAAATCCAATGGAGTTTGACCAGTGAGTTATTATATGTGGTTTAATTGTCTTCATTTCTAGTACCCTCTTATGTTTAAAATTTCTGTAGGAGTCATGGTAGTTTCCTACACATCTGGTATGTTATCAGCTGAAAAAAACAGGGGCAGAGATTTTGGCAACATTTTGACAGTCTTTTTCATTTCTTATTTTGTGGTTTATATTTATTGTTGTGCTTTATTAACATAGAATAATAATAAATATCATAAATCTGTTTTTCTTCTGGAGTTCATAAATCAGTGAGTAGAGAATGAAAATAATCACCATGGGAAATGTAAAACACAATTCACCAGCTCTTTCTTGCTCAAGAAGAAACTGATCGGGCAAAGAGTGCTGCTCTTTTCTCAAAAAGACAATGTAGACCTAATGGTTATAGAAGATGTTTTTTACATACTCATATCAAATAATACATACATTGCTGTTTCCTTTTCTAGCAACATGCAGGGTATTAATTATTATGGTAAAATGAAGTGGCACAATGGATAATATGTGCACATTCATGTTTTATTCAGTGTTTTGAAAATCCTGTTTTCTCATTGACTACAAGCAATAACCGATATTGCCAGCCACCACAAGGTTTTCTTTTATGTGGAAATTAAAGAAATGCTTCTGTTGAAATATTGTAGTGTTTTACAGCACTGTATATTGATCTCATTCTTGAATAGACGATATTGCTGACCATGATGGCTTTATCATGACAGATTACCATTGGAGTTTTTGTGTGTGATGGCTTCCATCAACATGCAGTCAGTTTGCGTTAATTTTATGGCTTTGACCTGTGACGACATACTAAACCTTTGATTAGCACATGTAAAATGTACTCTTGTTTTAGAAGTGTGTTTATTTTGAATGATTAATATACTTATATAAGCGCCTTTTACTAATATTAAACTTCACATTCGGGTCCTCTCATTTTGTACTGAATCTAGGACTGTCTGGATTATAAACTAGCTGCAAACCACATTCACAGTTTCTATTTCTGCATATTAGCAAGTTGGGTACTTTTTAGGGAAATATGGTAAATAATGAATTTCAACTTTCATGTTTCTTCTTCAGTTTCAGAACGTGGTACAATGCATATTGATGAGAAAGCTCCTAATTATGTTTTAGCTGGATTTTCATTGGATATTCATATATCATCTTTCTGCTGTTCTTTATAACTGGTGTGTGAGATTAAAATACTAGTTTATGTTTTGTTGAAGGCACTGGAAATGAATGTAGAACTTAACATGAAAGCGAGTAGGGATGGGATGTGTACAGAAGAGGACAGAAAAAATGAAAGTTGAGCAGAAGGCTAAAGCTTCTCTGGTTTTAGAAAGTTGTTGATACCGTGAACACCTGCAAAGCAATGCTATTTCAGTGAACTCTTGTTTACACTTGCGGTTGATAAGCTTGCGTCTTGGATATAAAATGTACAAGTAAGATGTAACATATCATTTGCTCGGTTGTTATGTGTCATACCTGTGTCAATATGCCTGTATTACGGCACATGCATTCAAAGGCTAAAGAGATTTCCTTCCCTACACAGTACTTTTGTTTGGTCTAAGTGACTGACTTGTACTTCTGAAAGAGAGAGGTTTTCTGATTTTACCCGCATTCAATACTCTGTTCAGGCTGAGAATGTATTTGCAGAGAAGTACTAAATTGAATAAATGAGGCTATAAGATCACAGTATTTGCTCTGATTTACGGTATCAAATTTTAATAATAGTTAATCTTTAATCCCTGCCAAATGAGTATCAGGGTCAAATGTAGTGACTAGATGTGATTTGACCTTAATGTAGGATTGAATCCAAAGCATATCGAGTTCTGTAAAAGTGTAACTGTGCTTGGAACTGAATTGTGTCCTTAATGGTTTAAATTCACAGTCACCATGGATACAGATGATGTCAAAATGTAGTGCAATATCCAGATCTCATAGGAAACATTTCAAAATGCAATTTCTTCATTTACAAATACAACTACGTTTTGATGGTCAGTATTGGCAGCCTGTGTTTCAAGGAAAATCCGTGTAATATTCTATAAAGCATCATTTTTATAGTAAAGTAATTCTTTATGCTCTATACAAAGCCTGTTGTTTTGTGAGGGTTGAATACACGTCTAAATATATACCTCTATGAATCTAAGTCTGTTGCACAAGTCACAGTGATTGCTGTAAAAAGCTTACATCGAAGAATCCAGAAAAGTAATGTTATTACTCTTTAAATTTCTCATTATGGAACAAATGAGAGTTAATGAAGAAGCAAGTGACTGGTAGCAGTTTTCAACTGAAGAAACAGAGTGATATTTTGACTCTTAATCTTTAATCTTTAGCTATGAAGTGTAAGTGATCATATCTACGGTAATAAGGCTTTTTTAAGGACTGACATTGCATCTCAAACATTCCATTTTCTTGTCAAGTTTAGAACTCAAAAAAGGTTGTTTCCTTGTCTCTACCAGAGGTGTTGTCTTAGTTGCTACGCTGGCTGGCAGTTTGAAAATCATAAAAATTCAACTTACAAGAACATAAGGTAGTTTTACAAGGCCTTTATTAAAAAGAAAATGAATCTCACAGAAGTAGTAGTTACAGAGAAGACCAAAGCAGTGGTCCCTATTCCATTACAAAACCAGGATTGGTACTACTGATCAGGAAGAGAGAAAAAAACTTAAATGTAGAGAAAAATCCCGTTTATGGACTAATGCCTCAAAACTGCATTATTATGCACACTAGCAAAAAAAAAAAAAGGCTTCTTGGTGATTATTTTGTAGAGGGGCGAACCGCTTTGTGTAGCTTTGGAGTGGAGTAGGAGCATAGTTATTTTCACTTGAGACAATTCTTACTAAATATTTTTAGCAACTCCAGTGCACACAGGCTTTTTAATGTGGTTGCAGTTAAGATTGCAGACTTCTGTAATTTTTAGACAATGTGATTTTTATTTTAATTACAGTGATATTCGAGGAGGACATAGTTGTATTTCTTTCCTTTGCAACCCTGTCAGCAGGATTTCTTAGAGTCTAAGACACATTGGGAAGTTACTGTATCTGAAGGTCTTGAGATGCTTTTATACTGAAAGTTAATCTTGTATAGCTGTGTCTGTGTGTGTTTTCAAGACATAACAATTTAATAGTCATTGCCCGAACTTAAGCTACTAAAGTGGGTTGACTTTTTTTTTTAATTAACTGATAATTTTATAAAAGGACCTAATGCTGTGAAGACGTTTTGGCTCAGTGACTAAAGCAGTGACATTCTAAGCCATGGTAAGGACAATGGTGTATTCTCAATATGTCGTTCTGTGCTGAGCTGTAAGAGATTTGCTTCACTGTTCTTTTATTTGCATCATGTTAAGTGGAACTGTGCGAATTTTTAAGGGGGTGGGGATTCTGCATTGACTTTGTTTTTCAGCGGTTTCTACAACAACTTTGTGATGTAGTTGCATTGTGTTTAAATGATACTTTTGTATAAAGCACACCGCTGTGATCTTTACTCAGTCTGTCCTCTGTCATTACGGCTATGAAACATCACAGGAATTCTTGCTTGAATAGATTTGAGAGTGGGCCTCTACACAGTTGTATAATGGTTAATTGTTGTATTGATCAAGGAAATTAATACACCCTGTAGATCTGGAACATTTTCCTGCACTCCTTTTTAGCTGTAGCACATGATAGTAGGGATTATATTAGGAAATCTAGCAAGTAAATAGCAAAAAAATACTATGTACTGTTGAAATTTGTGAACCAGCAATATAAATGTGCAATGATTGTAGCATAGAAACAGTCTTTTGGGGCAAATTCGTGCTAAACAGTTCTTTCTCTCTCTCTGTGCTTCTCTCTGGGTCTTCATAACGTGGTTTCTTTTTCATAACTTTGACAGTGTAGTTTCCTCTTTCAGAAGTCTTATAAGGAGAGTAAGGTTTGTGATAATTAGCAGTCTTTTTAAACATAGCGAACACCCGTAAGCATAACTGGAGTAGCGAGGTTGTACGTTTCCAGTGGCCTGATGCAGTGACAGTGAGAAAAGCAAAAGTGCGTCCGGCATTAGGTATTGCTGTGTCTTGGCTCGTGGTGGAAGGGGCTGCACAGGCTTTGTATGTAGCTTGTGTACAGGGTGAAGTGCTGTGTGCGTGTGCGCTGCTGGTGCTCCAAGAGGGAAAACTGCATGAACACTCTGCTGCTACTGAATGGGGATTACACATATAAGGTTCATATGTGTAATATATGTACAATGGTAGTCACATCACAGAGGAATGAAGCGTTTTGATACCCTGTATTTCCTTTTTGTACAGAATTTTGAATCAGTCTGTTGTCAAATTGAGTTGCAAGTGTCTTTTTATATTTAACCAATTTAAGATCCTTAAAAAAGAAAAAAAAAAGAGTTGTTAGTGAAAACTGTTCTGTGTGTATGCACGTGATCATTGAATTATTATTGCAGTGAGAGTATGGTTGGGGTAATGGTAAAAGAACAAATCCTTTCAGTTAAAATCTTTTTTTCTGATCTATCAATATAAGAAAAAGTCACTTCAGTCTTAGATTTCAGTCTTTCAGTGTTGTTTGTTTTGTCTTCATATTTCTCATTTTAATTTTAAATTATTAGGTGGCACTTCATATTTTGAAGCAGCTTGTGGAATCTTTACTCATGCTGGAGAAATTTTTTAGCACTACTAACTCTTGCAAATGAGTACAAGCCTCATATTCTTTTATGGTTTCCTTAAAAGCTGATTTTCAATAGTGGTTATTGAGTATTACAGATTTCAGGAAATAGAAAATAACTTTGTAACACTCATTATTGCAGGAAAGGCTTCGGAATCTGAAATAGAACTGTGTGGTTCAAGAGTAAGAGTGATATTTTATGTCATTCATAAATTTGGGTATGATGGTACTGCTTTAGCAGAATATCTAAAGACTCCACAATCTGGTCCTCTGTAACTTCATTGTTCCTGTTAATTTTAAAGAAAAAGTCACAGGCTTTATTGTCATGGTTTATCATTTTGATTTTCTACATTACTTTTACATATGCTGGAGTACTGCCTATTGTACATGCCATTGTCACTTGTAACGCATTTCTTTATCTAACTTTAAATTTGCTGATTTCTTTTTCTGTTTCCATCATTCTGTGCATTTAATTCATTGAAGAGCAAGAGACTTTTATCTCTCCCACAACAGGTAAATATTTATGTGATTTTTTTTACAAATGTTTGGCAACTGTTGGTACTGGCTTTCCCCTCAATATATTCCATGTCAGTATATAATATTTAGCTGAGTGTTTACCATGCAAAAAAGGTTGTTTCTCAGATATCTATATGCTATCTGATGCCCCTCTTTAAAATCTGAAAGTGGTTTCTCTCATGATTTTTCATGTTCCTATTGAAATGCAATATACTGGATCTAACAGGAGTAATGTGATTTTTTTATGATATTTTACATGGCTCTGAAGGTGCTTGATTGAGTTAAAGTTGACACAGTCAAGGTTTTTCCAAAACTGCTCTTGAGCACAGTATCTGCTTCTAATGATGCAGCCGTGGCCCTTGCTGTCTGTGAGGGATGCTTCATAGGTGTGTGCCTAGGAACAGCTGCAGGTGACGATGGACAGAAGCTATCTTCACATGCAGAGAGATTCTGAGTTGTGTTCTATTTTCATGTCAATCCCTTGACACTCAGAAAGTTAATGCTGATATAGGACAGGTATCTAGGGGCAGATATACAGTGTTCACCTCCTATGAATTTGACCTTCTATGAATTCTCCATATCTGTGCTGCTACCAGTGTGAGCTCAAACAGCAGGTTGTCCCACAAAGTGAAAAGTGTATTCTGTCATGTCTCTATCAAGGCCACATTGCAAAGATGTCCTACTTTTTTTTTTTTTTTTAGCTGAAAGTAGGAATTATATGAAAATCAGAAAATTAAAAAAAAACCTCAACCTTTTATTGTTAAAAGCAAAATACTATGCTGTATAAACATTAATCATGCAGATTAACTTTTTCCAACCTTTATTCCTGAGTCCCACACATCTTTGGAAATTCTGGTCTGAATACAGGCTTTGGTGTGTCAAAGCCAGACTGGGAGTTGAACTTGAATCAAAGTATTTCCTTCAACTTCTTTACTTTCTGAAAGGGTGAATGCTTAGGTAAAAATTCCTACTTTGCTCTACAAGCTACAAACTCCAACACCCACGCCAAACATACAAGAACATGTTTTCATGATGATGTTAAAAAGAGATGAAAAATAAATAATATTTAACTTAGGCATTAGCAATTAGTAGTTATTTTTGCAGTGTTAGGAATATATTATGAAATTTCTTAATTATTTCTGTGATTTTTGCTTTCTTCAATATTTATATTTCTCTCAAACAGAACAGTACAAATCAATCTTACCTGTTTGTTGATTATACCTCTTTCAAGTTCACAAACCTTGTCCTGTGATTTGGGCTGCAGTGGATGATGTTTTATTTAAAACAATGGACTTTATGCAGACAACCTAGACTGTCTGTAACAGGTTTGTAAAAGATCTTGCTTCCACAAGAATTGGATGGACCTGGCCCAAGATTTGGGCATGTATAGAAGGTGGCGGGATGTTTGCATGCACAGATTCCTCTGGCTCAAGGATTGCAGCTGCAGCCCAGAGGCAGAAATGAGCTGGACAAAAGAAAAGGAGCGGGAAGAAGTGGAGTTCTGGCAGTTCTGGGGGACCATGAATATCTTAAATTGAACTGACTTACACTAGTACCCAATGTCACTTCTGATAAGACATTAAAAGAATAGGCACTAGGTGAATGGGAGATGAGGATGGAGGAGGTACAGGATGTTATGTGGAAAGAGACATAAATATGACAGAATGCATATACTACAGGATTTGGACAACATTTACCAGAATAATATGTAACAAAGCAATCAAGCATCTGTTCCACATTATCAATGGTCTTCATCAGATTATGAAAATGCTGACTTGGTTTGCTGCCAAAACCAGTGGTTTGCTTTTTCTTTTTCTCTCAAATTTTAAGAGGTATGTGTTTGTTTTCTTGTCATTTCCTTTTAAATTGAAGCTTCTGTGTGGATCATCCTTGAAACTCTTTGAGGAAGAACTGACTGTTGCATCAGCCAGTTCAGATTTTTATAGTGGCTTATCTGGAGCGAGTTCTTAAACTTGAGATGGCCACCATGCCTCTGTGTGTGTTGAGAGAGTCAAGCTCACTTCCCAGCTTGGAATTTTGAGTATGTGCTTTGATCATGCCTTTATTCTGATCTGGGGGACGTCCAGAGCAGTACCAACTGCCAGGGAAAGGAAATCCATGCACACATGCTTAAAGTAGCCGCAGCAGTTCTAGTCAGGTAGAGGGACCAGGGCTGCAGAGCAGCAATCTCCTTTAGTATCTGCAGGTTGCCATGAAGTACATTTTTAAGTTGTTTATGGAAATAAGTGGTAACAAGTTCTTCATCTTAGTAACAAATTAATTTTCAGTGTTACCAACCTTATATTTCAAAATATTTATCTGCTCATGATTCCAAAATTTTGTGTGCTTTTAAAATTTCATGCTAGATTTTGCTTTGAATTTTTAAAGTTGTGAAATCTCTATCACAAAAATATTCTGTATGTGCATATTGAAAAACTCATCCTGAAAGATGAACAGAAATAAACTGGAGAGACTCTGTCTTATTTCTGAAATGGTTCCTCCTGGTCCAACACCAATGTGAGTTATTTTTTCTGTGCAACACAGGCCAGCTCTGCACTAGAGGACTCTCCCATCCAAATCACACCACTGCTTTATTTACCTGCCTTTGTTATGGACTTAAGTACTGCCTAGTTTCTTCTTCAGCTGGCACTTCTCAATTCTTCAATCCAGATACTTTTCCCTGCCAATTCCCATCCACAGAGCATATAAGTAGCACAGACAAGTGAATCTCCTGGCTTTTGCTGTGTAGAAAGGTTAAGTTTACTTGCTTCTAGGCTGCATTTTAGCTGTAGCTGTTTGTTACTGTTCAGCTTTTTTTCAAAGTATGAAGGCTGAATTGAAGAATAGGTCCGACCACTGTTGGCTTGTGGGGTAAGTGCAGTTCTCTGTTCCCCTGACAGAACCTGCTGGTTTGGCCCCAGAAACGCTGTTATTATAAAATAGTTTTTATGAGATAAATTTTCATTTCAGCTTACTTTTCAGTAGCTTCCTTATGCAAGCAACCTTTTGGTCATTTTAGACTTCTAGACTTTTTCTCTTCAAGTTTGCATCATAAAGGATATTCTGGAAAGAGTTACAGCTCTCTGAAATCTTGATACCAATTTCTTCTTGTTGCGTAGCTTACTCCCTTACACTTAAGAGTGCAGGTAAAACATGGAGGTTTTCCAAGTTGTACTGTTTGCCTGTACCTCCTCTTTCTGTCTTGATCATCTTGAACAGAAACATGAAGTGTCTCAAAAGAAAATTCTGTGTTTCTTGCAGATTTCACCATTACAGAAAATGGTACAGCCATTGCTAAGACATCTATAAGTTTTCTATAGTCTGGTAAAGTAACAGTATAATTATCAGTTTTAATCACAGACCAGATAATGTCACCAGTCATTCTGGCATTAAGCCCATACTTGGGTCTGAACAAACTTTAGAAAGGTATTTTCTCTGAATGACTGCAAGTGATGGAAAACTGTTCCTATGCTTAGCCATCTGACTTTTTAAACTTATGTTTTATTACTTATCTGACTTTCCCTACCTTTTTTTTTTTTTTCAAATGTATGAGTGGGTTCTTTTTAGGTGTTATTTATTGACAAGATTCACTGTTTTCCAAAGTCTGAAGAATGTAGAGTGTCTTTGATGATTGTTGGAATATGAAAGAGGTTGATACCTAAACCATTCAAACTCAGGAATTAAAAAGTAGAGCTAGAAAGGCAGCTATAGCATTTTTACTGTTGCTTGCTAGTTCAGTATTGCTGCCTGTGTGCAGTCCTTATTTAAATAATCCTACATAGGTTTCATGCATTATGCTTAATAGACCGGTGTTTATAACATCATGCCATTTAAGAAATTTTGTGATTAGTGCAGAGTTTAGACCGCCTTTCAAACCTTAAATAGAGAAGTTTAGACCTTAAAAGTACTTCAATTTCTTTTGCAATGTTCACTATTTTTAGTGTTGCTTTTGTAGCTCTCACTAATTATCATGGGATCGGTCTGCTGTTGATGCCAATACAAGTTTAATTTCTTTTAAAATCACATTTCTTGAATTGTTAGATTCACATTCTATGGATAACAGAAATGTGCCATATAATACATTCTGTCTACAGAAGTAGTATAGTTGTGTTATTTTGTATATAATTGAAAAGGTAGCATGTATTCTGAACAGTTAGGGTTCTAGCCAGGTCTAACATCTCGATCAGTTAAACAGCAGATAGGGGTTGAAACATGGCCATACTAGTTTTCTGAGGACTGGAATAAAAATGAAGGCTGTCAACTAGTTAATGCCATCAGATGTAACTCTATACATCTTACCATTGTGCTCACATGGAGCTCACATGGAGTATGACTAGTACATAAAATCTTAGTGAACAGATACAGTCTCATAAAAATTAAGTGGCTCTCCTTTAAGAAAAAAACAACTGTTAGCCTGTCCTAATCTTCTTTGAGGTTAGATTGCAGGCTGAAAATGAAAAATGTAGCTATTTTCTTTAGTTTATTCCCTACCTCTTCTAAGCAGTGCCTTTCGGACTTGCATATTTTGTACTACCCCCAGTTTTCCTGGTGAGGATGATGCTATATGATATGGAACTTTGGTGAGTTGGGGTCAGCTGTCCCACCTGTCTCCTCCCACAGCCTATTTGAGGGGACCTGGGACAGGACAGGGGTTGCAGCATGAGGAACAGAGCAGGCCATGGTGCTATGCAAGCACTGCTTAGCCATTGCTAAAACATTGGTGTGTTATCAGCACTTAGTCACAACTGCAAACTTGGCACCACACAGGCAGCTGTGAAGAAAACTGCCTCCATCCCAGCCAGACCCAGTACACCTGGGATTACAGGAGTCAGACTGGTTTATAAATAGATTAATGGAATTGAAATATGACATTTTAATTCCATTCATACGTCTGTCTTTTCTCTCCTGCATGGCTTGATTGTTTATGTACATCATTGTCTTACAACCTTCACGTGGTTTAGTGGCAGTAAAATCTTTGGCTGTAAACTCGAACCTCTCATTTAAGTGGTCTGATCGATGAGTTCTCTTCTCTCAATTACTTCTTATACTGATCAATCTCACATCTGAATCATCAGCTCTTGAAGAGGTGAGAGTTATAGCTCTTTGAAGCATTTCTGACACCAGAGAGTAACATGTTGACAAAAGCATAGTAGTTGTAGCTGTACAACTGATTTGAGACACTTATGGTAAATCTTCATATTTTTAATTCTATGGCCACTGTACATTTAAAGGTCTTGGGATTACAGTGCTTTGATCTGTAAATTACTGTGTAGTTTTACCATTCAAGACCTTCAGGGAAAGCACTCTGTAAACACTGATCCCTACTTTGCTGAGTCAGGTGAAGTTCTTGAAGTATTTTTTATGTCAAGTTTTTGTTACCTGTGGTAACCAGCTGTGTTCCAAGAAAGTGGTGTGATCATATGGTGTCGTTACCTATGGTTGTTACAGTTTTGCTAATGTGTTTTAGCTCCCCTGTTAGATTTTTTCTGTTTCTTGTGATTCACATGTAAAGGTTATACCAGGCTACTTGTCAGGTGGATGAATTTTTCCATCGCAGAACTGAGCTATGTGCTCAGAACACAGTTGTATTTTCTAGAGCAGACTTCATACAATTCATAAAATTGCATGCTTAGAAATGAGTTAACTAATTGGTGCTAAATTCCATTTTACTCCATGTACAAACCCAAACTTCTCCATTAGAGAATTTAGATTTTCTTTACAATCCCCATTAACTGTTCTCATGTTATTTTGTATAATGATATCTAACAATGAAAACCAGAAAATAAGTGTGTTAAGATTAAGGATATAAACATAACAAAAATCAAGAATTACAGAATTAAGGTTGAATTATTTTCCTAATTTTGATGGCCCTAATAATCTCTGAGAAATAGCATTTCATTACATAATAGAATATTCTTTCTCAGGCATCATAAGTAATACAGAGTAACATTATATCATATACATTGTTTAGTATAACATACAGTTGACAGAGTAAAGCACCTAAAATTCACACAGTGAGTTAATTTTTAGAGTAACTAATCTGTGCACCATACACATATAGGGCTAAATTTTTAAAGGGGTCTCATTTTTCCCTTTGATTTCGTATCCTCAGTCTATTTCATGCATGTATGATAGGATTAAGATATCAATTTTTTTTACTTCAGTCCCTAACTGATATATCTTAATCCTTTCATATTTGTCCTTAAAATAAGAGGCCATCTTTAAAAATTTCACCTAAAGTGCTCAATTTTGCCTTCAGATACCTCCATGCAACTTCCATTGAAGTAATTGGAGCTGTGCCTGCATATCTGATGGTGGAACTGGACTCATTGCAATTAAGGTACACATTTACTGACATAATTAGTCATCTGGAATAATTGCTGGGCCCAGTGTGACATTCTGCATGTGCAGAATTTGCTAGATTGAACTCTGCGTGTGGGACATTGAGGATTATGATAACTTTATTTCATCCCTTAAATTTGCAGTTGTAGCAGAACTTTAATGTCGTTTGATGTATTTAATTTTCCTATTTTTAAATAAGAAATGCGGAAGGAGGACATGAAAGCAACGTACTTTTCACAGTGATGTCTCTGTATATTTTTTCGTACATGACCAGCACACAGATACTCTGTTATTTTCACAAGCACATTACAGATGGTACATGTGTGCACAACCATGATTTGTGCAGTAACATACAGTTTAAAATATTCAGTCCTGAGTTTACTGCTTTTTCTTTGGCCTTGTATCTTTGTACTTGCAAAGCGCAGACTAAAAAAATGGATGTTTAAAGAATGCCACAGTTAACTAACAGCATAAAAGCCACATTTGAGAACTTTAGTACCTCTTAATTCAAAATATAGATCTTTAACAAACATAATAGAGTACTTATTTTCCACAATTTTAAAATTCTCTGTGTTTTGTGATGGCAAGTCGATTCCATGCAGGTTTTAAATTACTGTCTCTCTCCCATCACTGGTCTGGGGAGGGGCTGTTTGACTTTTAAAATTAGTTGTTTTGGAGAGTTTAATATAAATCCAAAAGCAGAAGATTTCGCAGAGGTTTTCCCAAATGAAATTCCAATCCTTAATTTGTGACCACACAACAAATGCCATCTTAAAATAAGTAGTTCTGGGATGTCATAACCTGTTAAACAACGATGAAAATAGTGAGTACTCCTGTGATTTAGAATACTTCTGATGAATATTTGGGTCTAGTTCTAGCGCTGTTAAAAAGTGCCAGTTTTCATGGTATTGATAGTGCCGGTATTGCTTTTCATGTGTAGTGCTACCAAATTTAAGAATGGCAGAATACATAGTCCCTTCTGAAATTTATTCTCTACCAAAAAGGTTAACTTATTTTAAGGAATCCTTAGTCCAGAGGCTTTTCCACCACTCCTCCTTTTAGTGCAAGGTCATCTACCTGTGGCAGGCACAGACAATATTAATTGTCAGAACTTGTTCAAATTGAAGAAGATGCTCTTTATAGTACCACAACTTCTTGAAGGTTTAAGATGAGATTTCTGTTTTTAAAGAAACACTGCCATAGGAATATTTAAAACACAACTTTGGCCTTGTATCTTTGTAATCAAGGTGAACATCAGAGAGCAAATTAGTGATTTTAAAGAACATTTTGTTAAAAAAGCAAAGAACTAGAAAATTGCTATACTTTTTGTATTACTGGTTAAATGGAGAATTTATTCCTCTCAAATATTCTGTAGCTATGGCAAGAATTTATGTTTCAAGACAGTAGTAGGAGTTAATTACTTTAAAAATAAATTTTACTATCTGTTTAATGCATTACTTCTTAGAATGCCACTGTAATATTTTCTGCATTTAAGCAAATACATGGTTAGATTAGCATGGATTTATGTCCCCTGCATCTAGAATATTTAACAGGTTTATAATTCAGCCTATTAGCTAAATTCTTTCACTGTTTTAATATCTGTTGCACCAGCTTGATTATGTGTAGGAATTGGGATGTCTGCCCATTTTCAGGTAAAGACTCTCGCAATGGAAATGGTTGATTTCTTGGCATTAGTGTTCCTTTGTTATGTGTTTACACCCTGCTTGTTCTACATGTTTGTACATTTCTTTGTTTTGTGGAGATGGATATAAGCTAAAATTGTTGCTAAACCGTTTGTTTTTTTCCAAAATTTTTTCACTATTTTTAATTGATTTTCATTGTGTGTTTTTGCAGCAAGCTTAGTAGTGGAGGAGCGAACAAGACAGATGAAAATGAAAGTGCACCGTTATAATCAGACATCAGGGTCTGGTTCTAGCCAAGAACATGAGCGTGAGCAATATACCAAGGTAAAGTCAGTAGTATTGGAATGATACTTTGGCTTGAAAATTGAAGGCATAAACACATTTATTTAAAATATTATATAACCTTCAAGAACACTGTGTTTCAAAGGCTGACAGAAATGTCTTCAACTAATAGCTTTTTAACATAATTTTTGCCCCCATCTGATGTACATTAGACTTAGTCTTTGATGTCACTTAAAATGAATCTGTAGAAAGCAAAATGCTTCAAAACTAATTCAGGGAAGAAAGACCCATCAACAAAGGATCCTCCTATTATACAAAGCCATATAGCCTCTAGTTTAGGAAGGCCTTGATCTGGAAATCTTTGGAGGCTGAAAAAGTGGGCCATGAAAATATCATGGTATGATGGCCCCACTCTAGGCCCTGGCTGATATCTTATGTGTAAAGAGCTAGACATTGGATCCAATTGGATCCATTTCCATGCATCTACTCTTATTTTGTATAAGTTTTTGCATTCTAATAATGGCACAAATACAGTGTTTCCTTCCTTGAAATACATACTGATTACTTTAATCTCCTTTTCTAATAAAAGTGTAAAGATTTTCTGTGATAATGGAGTATACTTCAAATTACATTAATGAAGTTATATAGAGGGATTTTTTTTCTTGATAATGTTAAATTGATTATCCTATAACATTGTAAGTTTAAACTGTATAGGCTTCTAAGCAAATTGCTGGCAAGCAAATTAACAGCTGCACTGCCACTTAGAAATCAAGCTGTGAGGAGCTGGATGCTCCTGGAGGCACAGGTTAACATAATGGATAAATGAGGTACTCAGCTGAAACAAAATCAGGCACTTACTTCAGAATGGTTAAATAGGAAATTTGGCATCTAACTTGGAAAAATCTAGCAGATTAGAAAGATTGGTTCAAGATCTTGTTGCAGTTAAATATGCAGACAACTTTAATAAGGGTGTCTCTGTTTTGAGACCACCTTACTGCGAACATAGAATTTCCTCAAAAGGAAGAGAAATGAGGCTTTAGGTCCTCAATTGCAAAATTGTGGGATATCAGTGCTATTAAAAAACCCCAATATTTGGGATGCAAGTTTCGTAAGAGATCCTTTATCAGAGCAAGAATTTTTATAATTAAAACAGCTCATTTGATACTGAGTTTGATGTTACCTTCAAAAGAGGTCCACTCAGGGCAAATGGATGAGATGCAGTGTCTCTGCAGCACTTCCCAACCAATTAACATGTTAGAAAAAGCTGTAAAAATGGGGCTGATAAAGTTTGCATGAGGGAAAGTTAATATATAATCTGAGGACTTTGGCCGGAATGACCAGGGACCTTTGTTCAGAGTCAAAGGCCTGTTTTCTTATTTAGATTAAATGTGCTTACAGATGGATTGAAATTTGTTTATTTTACATTATGACACATATTTTTAAATCTCAGCCCTATAATATAAGCATCCTTTTTGCTCCCCAGTGTGTTTTTTCTTATTTGGTTAGTGTAACTCCAATGTATGGTTAAATAGTTGTTGGAAAATATCAACCTGCAATATTACAGATTTTTCTTATCCCTTATAACCTTGAGTTTTCTAGTATCTTCTTTTGTTTTTAAATATATGTGGAAATTAAATCAAAATTGAAAGCATGATTAATACTAAATGGAAAAAGCACTGAAAATTCTTTTTATTCAGAATTTTTTTCAAAAGTATGAAGACAACTTGAGGAAGCAAATTCTCTGTCAGTTGTTATAAGAATGAGCTCTGTTATGAGCTCATGTTATAAGGCATGAGCTCTTTTTCATGCTGAAACAGTAGTGAGAATGAATTAGTTGCCCCGGACTTTAAATCTTTAACTTTTCTACATGATAACGCTTCAGTCCTAGATAGGATGGTCCAACTCAGAATGAATTTTTAAGTGCTGAGAAGAAATTACATTAGCCTGTTCTAACACTCTGTATGATACTCAGTGATGTAGCTATTTGCTGTCATTGGGGATAGCCATCAATTTGAAAATGTAACCAAAGCAAACCTTACACTGCTGTCTTTCTTTACCCTGAGAAAATGCTGAAAGAGACAAGGAAATAACCCAGACAGATGAAGTTTTAGACAGCTCTAATGAAAATGTAGCAAGTCATATCAGGTAATGCTGATGACTGAGACTTCTAAGAACTGAAGACTGTATCTAATTTCTGCTGCCAAAATCTGTGAAAAGTCTTCGAAAGCTGCAGAAGACTTTAAATTTAAAAAAAAAAAAAAGTGGTATAGTGAAAAATAAACATTAACTGATTATTAAAGAAATGGCAGCTGCATGCAGAGTTTGTCCCTCTTTAACAGAAACGCTTCTTTCTTTCCCAAACAGCAGTTTGCCCATTGCTTCAGAAAATAAATATATCCATTAGACAAATTATGCTGAGCTGCATATTGATAAAATATTACCTTCTGTGTTTCAGAGCAACCAGCTCACATGTATTTGATTCTTCCACTAGTTTAGCATTTGTAAATATGCTTGGTTTATTTTACATATAAAGTTCTCTAAACCTTTCAAAAATTTTTTCTTCAGTCTGGACTCAATCGCATTTGCAATAGCTAATTATGCATATAAAAATAATTCCTTAAATGTTGCTAAGTTTTCTGTTCTATTGAAACAAGCCCTTTTTTTTCCCCAGGGTATTGTAACCTGGCCTTTGCAATTTCCAGCCCATTTCTGGTGCATTTCTTCCATTTTTGTAATTTTTCCCACTCAGTTTCTCAGTCTTCTAGTCTCAGTAAGAAGGCAATAGTTTTCCAAGCATGCACTATGGAAGTTATTGTTTTGAACATCCATTAATGGATTTTGAATAGGTAACTGTCTGCTCTGCAACATTTGTATACGTCTTTATGGCTGTTCCCCTCTAGCTGTTTTGAGACTTTCACAGAGCTCACATCCTTATTTCCTTCCATTCTAGTGGAAAGGCTCCATAATTTATGTGAACAGTTAACTTCTAAAAAGCTAAATGAGAAAAAGAAATAAAAAAAACCTCCCAAGGCTCTGAGTATTTGTCAAAAGAATTTAAAGAAGAGCTTTAAGAAGGGCTTTAAACATGTCTGCCATATATATTGGTAAGGCTGTAGTGGCTAGTATGCACATGTGCTGTTTCAGTGTTTGAGAGAATCAAAACTCTTTGGTAGCATTTTTCTGGATTTGCAGAGAGGTAAATTCCAGGTAAATTCCAGAGAGGTAAATTAATTAGCCTTTTCATTCAAAATAGTGTAAGTTTTATTATTCTAGATGCCACACACAGAACACAAACATCATGCTGCTGCTGCTCCCACTTTCCATTTCTTTGGAAATTCTGTTTATTCAAGAGAGTTACTGATCAGAGCACTGTAGTACGTATTTAAAAAGGACATCATTCTATATTTAGGTGCACTACTGACTCAGTTCAAGACTGATTGGAAAGCATTTAGCATAAAAGCGTAATTACAGCATTAGTTCAGTGGCACTCAGTGGATTTAATTTAATGTCTACAAGGAAGGACTGGGTAGGAGACTTGGAATGGTTGAAGGCTGACTGTTAAGTTTTATAGGATGCTGGGCAGGGCACTTAGGGCTATGTATAGAAAATGCTCTTGGACATTGATGTGGTGAGTATCTTCTTTTGATCCCACTTCAACCACCTTCAATAAAAAATATTTACTGTATATCATATTGATACAACAATCACTCCAGTACTGTCTGCATTTCACAAATTTCATTGAGGTCCATTCATTCAACTCATGGGCTTCACTGCAGTTTCCTAATTGTTTGACTTGCTCATTTTTACTTCCCTGTTAGGAAGCTGAGGGGTGTTCATAGAAGTTTGGTTGGATACAATTATGAGAAGAGTTATTTAGAATTGCTGATGCTTAGTGGGCTCTGGATCATCATGTGAGCTGCTCCTAAGACAAATGCTGTTGGAATCAGTGATGAGTCCTGAACATGCCAAGGTGCCCACTGCTGGGCTATGAACCCCAGCAGCATTTGGAGGAACCCTTTGTGAGCAGCAATAAAACTCAGGGTGCTTTGTGCACGATTCAGTGTTTTCTGACAAAATTGCTTGTTAAAGTAAGGTGCCTCAAAAGATAGCTGTGATTTCAAGACTTGCATAAGCCCCTGAATGAATCTAGGCCTTAATGTACCTGGTCTGGGATTCTTGAGTTAATGTCTTTATTTTAATGCTCATTTAATTTCCTCATTTAATTCCCACATTTTAAGCACATAATGAGGTGTATATTTGTAGAGGTTAGTAACCTGGGACTTTTTTTGTGGTCAAAGGAAGGCACACTCCTTTAGTTTTCAAAGCTCTGAACTCTTGCATTCTTCATGGTTTTGGAAGATAAATCTTGAAATCTAAATACTTATTAAAATGGAAGATAATTTAATTATAATGCACTGCTAAATGACTTCTAAAATGTGCCTTATAGACAGTAATATTCCTAACATTTTTAGTAGTTAAGGAGCTGTAAAAGCATTTGTGAAGTAAACCCTTTTGGTTTATGTCTATGCTCTGCCCCATCTGCAGCTCATCATACCCCTTTTTCTCCTTTTTGCTGCTGTAGAGGAAGCAACAGCTCCACCGGTGGTAAAGTGAATCAAAGAATTGAATTCCAGCTGTTTATAGACTTCTGTCTTTGTAATGCAGACACAGAGAGTGCAGATAGTTTGGACATTTGAAACTGGCTGCTATTAATGTTTAAAAAAACCCAGACCTACCCTTTAGTAATTGCTATCAAAGTTACTGCAGACTTCAGCAACTCTCCTAATGAGATAAATAGTGCACTTTGGAATAGAAATGTTACATAAGCTTTAAGATACAGAGTTGAAAGACAAGTGAATGCACTGAACATATACTTTATTTTGAAGATACAAGACTATATAATATCTAAAATACAGATGTCAGGGAAATTTATTGCAAATACATATGGAGCTATAAAGAGTAGTCATTTTCTGCTTTGCAGTAGAACTGTGTCATATTACTTTTAGCCCAGTTGGAAACCTGCAGGCATTACTTCATTGCAGATACCAAATAAAATTAACTCAGCCCATCATATTTTTTTCTGAATGATAATTTCAGATTTATTGCAACAGTAAAATATTCTCATTTTAGTGATCATTGCTTTGTGGAAGAGTACTTTTTACTTCTCTTTATATTTGAAGGGAAAAACAGTTAACTTCAAAATTGCTTTCATTCTGATCATCTGTTAGCTGAGATGACTGATTATCAGATTGTCTGCATGGGAGGTAGAAAATCAGTAGGAAAAGTTGTATGCCTTCTGTAGAGGTTGGTGAATTAATTGCAAGCAGCAACTACAAGAAGGAAGAGGTAAATGGGAAAGGAGTAGTAGCAAAATGTAAACACTGTATCACACAGCGTTAACTTTCATCGTCACCACTTTTTGTGCTAATCTCTAAAAGGGAAACCTTTTCAGTTTCTTGGGAATCACAACACTGGCATACAATATAAAGGGATAGGAAAAGCTCAACCATGCCATGAAAATCTCATTTAGGAGGGGATTCTCCATGTTTCCTGCAGTAGCTGTGTGATTGCAATAGCAGGGCAAGTAGAAGACATGAATTCAGTTTTTTCTTTATCTCCCATCTCACCATAAAATTCTCTGTTTACCAACACATGAAATACTGTCTTTTCAGCCAGTTTCATATCTACAAGACAGCTCCATTTTTGACACACTGCTGGACTAGAAGGAGCAAGATAGGTTGAGGATATCTATATAGCCCCCACTTATGGGGGATGGTACCTTGGCTGAAGACCCTACACTAGTAAATGGTTTCATATTGATACTGAACAGTCATTCAATGAGTCTGAATTGCTAAACAGCAACTAAGACTTCTAATTTTCCTCCTAGTATCCTCACCAGTAAGCTGCACAACCATGCTTGATGTTTTCTCTCTCCCTCCTCCCCATCTTTCCCAGCCCATGAAAGGTGGAGCAAATGCAGTACAAGCAAAACAGAGGGTCATCTTCCTGACATAGTCAACTTTGTTATTTTTCTGTTGAATCATAAGTTGAGCGCCAAACAAACAGCCAGATTCAGGTGTGGCTTGCGACAAAGGCCAGCAGCCTACACCTCCCTCAGTACTTAGAAAGAAGAAAGGCTTCCAGCAGGACAGAGGAAGTCACTGCATCTGGGCATGACAGTTCCCTTAATGGAAGAGTCAGCCTTCTCCAGCAGCATGTCATGGTTGCTCAGGGACCACATGAGTTTTTTCTACTATTGCATATTCACTGTGTGCACTCTCAAACCAAGAGGTACAAAGAGAATATGGACTTTTTTGTGAGGAAAAGCAACTGGACATTATAATGATAGAGAAGTCAGATTGTCTTCAGCAAATACAAATAAAACTTGGAGGTATTTCTGAGACAGCCTCTTACCATGCATGAAGAAATGCCATGAATCTGAGGGAGATTGCTTGGTTATATTTCAAACAAAGTATTTTTAAAACTTCACCTGCAAACCATTTCTATGTGTGATTAAAATATACAGGATGGGTGAAATCCCTGTTTCACTGAAATCAACATATATTTTATTATTTAATGGGATGATGATTTCTTTTGCAGATTGCAATTCTTTTAAGCTCAGTGGGAACCCTGATCATTCCATGTTTTCAGATATTTTTCACATTTTTTTAGATGTCTCATTCTAGAGTAGCTTGAAGGATTCTTTAGGAATTCTTTAAGAATTTTGCATAAAATGTCAAAGCTGGCTCAGGAGTGGGGCAGTTTAAGTTAAATGAGAAACAATTAACCATTCAGTTTTCCAGAATCTGAAGGTTTATGTTTAGCCTAAGTAAAAAGTACTATAGCTTTAATTCTTGCTTTGAGTTTTTTCTTGGACTTTAGAAGAAAAACATATCTTATTATGAGGTAGACCTGGTAAGAATTAGTGTGCATTGTGTTTCCATTTTGGAGAGGTTTATTTTGCAGTCTGAAAGACAACTAGCAGCAAAGTTGTTTAACAGACTCTACAAGCCACTTCCAAAAGGTGATCTGAATAAACATATCAACATAGTCTTGGCTTAACCCCCTTGGTCATTTATATTCAGATAGTCACACCAAGCCACTTGTAAAGAGAACCTCCTGATAAAGTTTTGCTGTAGTTGAAAATATTTTTGAGTATCAGAGTTCTTGAGTCCTCTGTGTTACCCACTTTATTATATCAGAGTTCTACTGCATTTGTTTCCATGTCAATGCCTATCAGACAAGTTATTTTAGCTCAAGGTTATCATGCTCCAAGCTATTCTGAAATCATCTACAGAGTTACATTTAGTATTTGAAGCTGAAAATGTACCTTTTGTAAACCAGATCTTTCTCTCCTCCGGATGTTTTTATTCAGTCAGCCAGTGCAAGGCCCTCATAGGGTACTAGTAAGAGTTATTGCTAAGGAGTGTGCTAATGCAAAACTGAAAAACACACTGAGACAGTGAATTTGCACAATCTCTCTTTCTTCTGCAGATTTCTATATTTAAAGTTGGTGCTTAAAATCATCTCGCTTCCTTCCCCTTCTCTACTCCTATTACTTTCCTCATTGTATCATCAATGTTTTACCAGGAGGTTTCCAAGTGTGCTGTGGAGACCTGAAACGTAGTTACTGAAAGGCACTTGAGCAGGAGAAGATAAAGCTGGCTTGAAGACAGGAGACCTGAAACATTCATCTGTACTAACTCAAACTTGTGTTTGCCAGGTTTTTAAAGTTAAGTCATGGTATTTGCTGAGTGACTCAGCCTGCAACCCAATGCCTAGTTGGAGTTTGGATATCCACAGACTATCACAGATTTATGTATGATTCATAAATAAACTTTTATTTCTCACAATTTTACAGAGCACGGATCTGGAAAATTAACTCCCTAGAGTCATGTCAAAAACTGCCTAGTTCTCCTACCTGTTTTTTTCCCATAATATACCCTGGGACGTATGCTATTGGTTTAGTCGCTTCCCAGCCAAGAGTACCTTGCTCTCTAATGATGATGGGTTTTAGTTTTGTGAACTTGACAATCCTTTGATCCTCATATCTGTATGAGTGAAGATTTAGGCAAGTGTGACATTGCTAGGATTGAAGCCTCCTTTTCTATCTGTCTGACGATATCAGCAATAAGAGCATTACCTAATAGGTGGTGTGATGTCACAGTCAATATTAACTGATTGTAGCTTCTGCTGCTAGAAAAAGCAAAATAACTTCTACCCCTGTCCACATATTCCTCGTGCTGGGTCTTCTGCTAGTTCTGCTGGGTCTTCTGCTAGTTCTTATGTGTGTGCGGACATAAAAGCAACGAGATCAGGGAACTGATCTACCTGAAAACAAGTACTATATTTGCTGAGTTAGCTTTCTGCCTAACTAGTCTTCCAGTATCACAATGCATAGAGATATTTTGAGATATAAAATGTACTTTTTCTCTTTTTTGATAGAACTTAGGAACTGAACTCAATCCCCAGTAACAACTACACGTAGCATTACATTTCATTCAGGCTCATATGCAGTTCTTTTCCAAACTAACTCTGTACAGGTATTTCATAGCATATATTTTTAATATTTTAAAATTAAAAAAATAGTCTGTAATCAAATAGGTGGTATGCATGTGATTGAGATGTCTGTCTGCTGCATAAATATTTCATTGTTGTAGTTCCAGTGGACTGAAGAAACAGCAGCCTATTTAATTTCCAGTGGTGTATTTTATTCCAAGTATCTTCTTTGGTCCCTAAAGAATGTTTGATTTCTACACTAGACATAAAGGCATTATTTAATGTAGGCATTTCTTTGAATTTCATTCAATTTTGTTAGATCTAAAAGCAGTTAGAGAGAATTGTCATATTTAGGTCATTTGTTGTCTCAATAAATGCATTATGTTGTGATGAGACTCCTCACCCTTTCTTTTCTTGATCTCTAGTATAATATACAAACAGATCAGTACAGAAGTTGTGATAACGTCTCTGCCAAATCATCAGATAGTGATGTCAGTGATGTGTCAGCCATTTCCCGAACCAGCAGTGCCTCACGCCTCAGCAGCACAAGTTTTATGTCAGAGCAATCTGAACGCCCTCGGGGCAGGATCAGGTGAGTTCTCCATGCAGCTTCAATTGTATCACACTCCCTCTTTCATTTAGTGACAAAACACAACCATAAATCCTTGAAACTAGATAACCACAATGTAAGAATTTATGTAAAATGTTATGCACATATAAACTGTCTTCTATTGCTGGCCTAAGAGGACAACGTTTTTGCAGTTGTGCATCAAAACCGGAAAGCAAACCTCCCATGAGGAGATGACAGAATAATTTGTTTATGGCAAATTGAACTTGAGCACAGGCTATCATCTCATTATTGCCTAAGAATCAGTGTAATCAATACGTCAATAAGGTATTTCAGCAGAAATATTACTAGACTTTTTATTTAAACAATTTTTCCCATAAAAGCTTGGGTTTTCTTTCTCTCAATCTATGCATTTTTCCCTACCTACCTACTTGCTTTTATTTTGCTGTTTTCATGTATATGATCGATTACAAGACTTGAAACAATTACTCATATAGTAATTTTGATATCTCTTGTTGTAGTTTAATTAATTTGAATTATCAATAATCAAATATGTCTTTCATCCTTGATATTAGTCTATTCTGGGTTTAGTGCTTTTTTAGATGCACGGATTGCTTCTTGTTTTCATTTAAGTTGATGACAAAACTCCCACCAGCTATAATGGTTGTATGATTGGCTTGGTAGTCTTTGATTACATCTGCTAATTTCTGAACTCTCAAAAATTTGACTTTAAGTGTTGCAAGACACAAGAATAATTAGGAACTAAAAAGGAATTATTCCTATGAAGAAATGAGTCTGATAAAATTCTGAAAGGCATCCTTTAGCACCTCAGAACTCTTCTAGATAGACTCACTATCTGAGCTCAGCTTGATCTGTTTATGCAATGGGAAGGGATGTTAGAGAATCTCGGAAAGTGACGGCTGTTTGAGCTAGATCCATCTCATTTTGTTTTTAAGGAACATTCACAAGGGTATTCAAAGTCATGTTTCAGGCTGGTGAAGGGAGAATCTGACTGCTGCAGTAATACACAATACAGCAGAATGCTGCAGTGGAACCTCAAATGTATTTAAAGTAATTTCAATTCACATCTTTAAATGCTGTATTCCATTGTGTCTTAGCTTTTCAGTATTTTTCTCTTACAGAAGGCTTCATTCATACCAAAATACCAGTATTTTCTGGATATTGAATTTTCCCACCTAGGTCCTCTCACAATACCTTTCACAGGTTCTACAAAATTGCATTTTTTCCCATAAATATGTCTAACAGATTTTATCAGAAATTTTCCATGAGTTCAGACTGCCTGATTGCAAACACAAGAACCAGGAGAACCAGTAACCCCATGTGAAACCTAGGGGCAAATCCTCAACTTCTTCCATTCTTATGAGTAGTGGAGCACCTTGGGTATAGGATTAGGTGACCCGATGTACAAAACCAAGCATCTGCAATGGGGGCTCCAGTTCAGCTTCACTCTAGACCAGTAAAGTGAGGTGTAATTGGAATTCAGATACCTTCCCTTTCTGATACTGTCCACAGAATCCATACCTCAGAAATTAAGCACTTTCTACTTGCTTGCTTTAATCTTATCTAAATTCAAGTAATACTTCCATAGTGAACAAAATGTATAGTAATAATATAAAGTGCAGTAAAAATATGAGGAGAAAATTAACAGGTTCATAAATTACCCATAACTTGCAATAACTTTCTTCTAAGCTGTCTGTGATTCTGCTCCCCTGAAAGACGTGTTAAAATAAGTGGGACATGCCTAATGTGTTATCTTTGCAATTAGCCTAATTCAACCATTAAGTGCAGTGGAGTGAATTTTAAAATACTTTTGATGTTATGTTGGAAAACAGTGTATACATCTGATTAACATCCAATGTTCAAAATTTTCCATTTAAGTTGTCCACACTTTTTTTTTATGTTTTTCTGTCATAATTTTAAAAAGGTCGAAGTCTTTAGAGACCTGCAAAACTGTTGCATCATGGGAATAAGATATCAAGAGAGATCAGAATGGAAGGAAGTTGTGTGTAGAAGCAAAAGAGGGCATTTTGCTGATGATCTGAGCCAAAGTCAGCTTCCTACACACCCACGTCTGTAGTGGTAGCCTCTCTCACATAGTCCTCAGTGAATTCTCTGTGATGCTTGATTATTACAAGAAAATGAAAAACTAATTTGCAGGAGGGGTTGATTGTATTAGGAACAATTTCCTTCAGCTTGAGATTCGAGCTGTTTAACTTCCACCTTAAAAATTCTGTATCTACTGTGGAATTCACCTGGAAAAGTAGGTTTTTGCTAAATTATTTGTCTAACTTGCATAAGCCATCATTAAAAAGAAGGAAACACCTATTATCTTGGATGGTTCACCTCATCTTCAGATGAATGTCAAAGACAGGTGAATTGCCAGTTCTACCAGCACAAATAGCTTCCTGGCCATAACTCCCAAATATTAATGGATGAAAGATCCTTAGAAAGATCTAGCTAATCCATTTTCCCTATCAGTCTAGTCAGAACTGGTCTCTCTCTCTTCTCCCTCAATTTTGAAGATTTGAGATTTTATGTTTTCACACAATGTATTCTGTATTATCCTGTTTATAAATAGTTATTTATTTATTTAAACAGTGAAGATTTTAAAACCTGAAAGCTCTCAAGCCTGTGGGTATTAGCTAGCAGTGTAGGATAATTCTTGGGGGTTTTTTTTGGCAATTTTAAATTTTAATCAGTAACTCCTTCAGTTCCATTGCTGGAACTACACTGTGCTTTTAATAATGTAAAGCATTTTTAGAATGAAACATTATCTGAAGGATAAAACCAGTTGACACAGAAAAACACTGTGTATGTTATTTGAATAGCTAGATAACACTCTAGCTTTATTTGGATCAAAACTTCCAAATTTAAATTTTTGTAGTATTAGAAGTTGAAGCTAGTAACATAGAGTGAATGAAAGAAAATCTTCCCTTTCCTGAAATAAATTTTAAGACTGTGTCTAAACCTGTTATGGTGAAAGACTAATTTTATTCTGACAGTATATTTGCAATGAATTACCTGTCAGAAAGCAGTGACATAGCATGTATAGAAAATACCATTAGTTAATCTTCAGTCTGGAAGGTTTGTTGATTAACACTTCTAAGAGCTTGCAAGAGGAGTTATGATTGAGCAAGTTTTAAATATAAGTATATAAAATAACTCCTTAATTTCTTAGCATTTTCAGGTGCATGTTTTAACAAATGACTTTGCATAAACAAACCAGTCTGTACATGAAATTATTGCAAACATCTTTCTTGCTACCATTCTGGGAAGTCTGGTTGACTGCCATGCTCTCTAGCGGAAGTGCAGTCAAATACCAGGAATTTTTGTTCTGTGAACAAAATGTTCTGGGGCTTTTGACTTGAATCAGAATCAGACCTGTGAATTTGGCTTGCCATAGCATTTGGAGTTGGTGTGTATTTCATCACTGAAGTCAGATTACCAGCCCTCCTTTCGGGAGGTTTGCTTTCGTCAGTTGTCGTTTTCATGCATTCATTATGCAGTCAAGCGTTACTTTGTGCCTGTGTGTGCTGCAGGTGTTACTGTGTGTCTCAGAAACACTTCCCACATGCTAAATCAAGTAGAAGGAAATTTTTTCATGGTTTAATGCAAATGGTTGATAAGCAAGAACCAACGATGATTAATCAGCACCATGTGGGCTTGATTAGACAGGGATGGACATTTGCTCACTTCATTAAAAATTATGCCAAATAATCTCATTGCATCATTTTTCATTTGGAGCCTGTTTAGGCAAAGATAGCTGAACTTCATGGTGCTGTTAAGTAGGGAATTGTCATGCAGGATATAAAGGTCAGCTGGAGGCCTCAGTTTTGGAGGATATAGCAAGCTCCCATAGGATGTTTCACTTAAATCTGATTGGACAAAATCTACTAAATATATGTGAGACTAGGTAACTATTTTTAAGTTGAATTTCTCCCTACATTAGTAATATTGCTGTTATTCCTCATTTTAAATTTGAAAAACCCATCTTTATTAAGAATTATATTTAGTATCATTATGAATGTGTGATATAATACACAGACACATTATGTCTGTGCCAAATTTTAACCTGGTTTTACATGATTTGCTTAATTGAATGCTAAGGTTTAATTAAAATATTTTTAATGAGCTTATCAAGGAAAGAGGAAAATGTAATGAGTTGTAACAGTGGACTTAAACCAGTCCTAATTTATTTCACTTATTATAGCATGCTACTGAATGGCTTCTATCACTAGCTCATATATGCTTCTTGGGATTTATTACTCTCAGTATGTCATTGAAAGAAAAGAATATTTTTTAATAATTTATTGTTTATTCATCAGACTCTGTGGGAAACCTTTTCTTCCCTGCTTTCCAGAACAGCATGTACAACTTGTGTGTAGCTGTTGCTCTTTCAGTACGCTAACACTTAGCACCTAGCTCTGAAGCAGTAATGATGGAGGAGAGAAATGATGATACCTGATCAAGTGGGAAGTAGTTGATGGGTTAGTAAGCAAAAGGTGCAGAGTGATGGAGACATGCAGGACATTGCAGACAATAAAACAGAGCAGGAAGGAGCCCTCCAAAGTTTGTGCACATGAATAAGGGTGTGATTGAGAGGAGAGCATTGAAGGGAAGATCTCATACCTTTTTTGGGAGATCAGCACAAGTGAATGGGTCTCTGAATGGCCTGTGCTCTACTGCAAGAGGAATTAGAGGCTTGTTGGTGCAGCTGCAGGGTTGTGGTCTCATCATGATCACAGAGACAGTGTGTGATAGCTCACAATACTGGAGTGCTGCAATCCATGAAATCACAGGCCCGAATGGCAAGGAAGGGATGTAACCCTTTGTGTGTGAATGAGCAGAGTATGTAGGGAGCTCTGCCTAGAAATAGGTAATGAGCCAGCTGAGAGTTTATGGGTCAGGATTAAAGGCCCAAACAATGCCATGGTGTTGTGGGTGTCTCCTATAGACTTCCTAATGAGGAAGAAAAATTAGATAAAGCCTTCTTCCAATCACAGGCTCTGGTTTTCATGGGGAATTTAAACCATCCTGGCACCTGCTGATTGAACAATACAGCAGGGCACAAGCAATCCTGGGGATTTCTGTAATGTGCTGATGACCTGAGGGAAAGTCTGGAGCAAGGTCTCAGTACAGGATGATCAGATCAGGGAACATTTAAATAAACTGGACATGTACAAGTTATTGACATGTGACAAAATGTACCCATAAGTACTTAGTGAACTGGTGTTACCTCATGTCATTGCAAGGCCATTGAATAACCTTTGGAACATCATGGCGTTTAGGGAATGTTCACAAAGCAAGACTATCATCACTACTATTTCAAGAAGGGCAAGGCATCTGGGAAACTATAGCCTAGTCAGCCTCTGGATAGGCAATGGAGCAAATAATCCTGGAAAGCATTTCCAAACATACAGAACAAGAGGGTGATTGTGAATAGCATGAATTTACAAAGGGCGGTAGCCTTCTTTCATTAGTTGACTAACTTGATGGATGAGAGGAGAATAGCAGATGTTCTCTATATTGTCTTAACTAAGGATTTCAGCAGCCTCTTCTCAAACACCCTTATAGACAAACTGATGAAGTACAGCCCAGGTAAGTGAACAGTGAGGCAGATTGAAAACTGACTGAATGCCAGGCTCAGGTTATTGTGATCTGTGACACAAACTCCATCTGGGGGCAAGTCACTTGTGGTACACACCTAGAGTCAGTATTATGGCAGTACTGTTTGACATCTTCATTAGTGATTGGAGTGAAGGGACAGAACACACCCTCATCAGGTTTGCAGACAACAGAAATCTGATAGGAATAGTTACAATAGGTGCATATGCCACTATTCAGAGGGACCTCTGCAGGAGGCAGAGATAGGTCAATAGGAACCTCATTAAGTCCAACAAGGGAAACATAAAATCCTGCAGCTGAAGAGGAATAACCTCATGTGAGCTGGGGCTCACCTTTAGAAAGCAGCACTGCAGCTGGAAAGCAGCTTTGCAGGAAAGACCGTAGGATCTTTGTGGATGCTAAGATGTACCTGAGCCAGCAATTCCTCCTTTCATTAAAGAATATTAGAGCACCATCCTGGGCTGCATTAGGAAAAGTGTTTCCAGCAGGTTGAGGATTGTGATCCTTCCTCTTCAGAAGACCTAAGTTGCTCTAGTGAGACACATCTGGAGTTCTGAGTCCAGTGCAGGGCTCCCCAGTACATGAAACATGGAGCTAATGGAGCAAGTCCAGCAGATGAGGAAGGGATTAGAGTATCTGTCATACAAGGAGAGGCCAAGAGAACTGAGAGTGTTCTCCCTGGTGAAGACAAGGCTCAAGGGCAATCTTACCAACGTGCATAAATGCCTTTCGAGAGAGAGAAGAAAAAGCCAAGTTCCCCTCAGTGAGAGGATGAGAGGCAATGAGCACAAACTGAAATAAGGTAAATCCCACATAAACATGAGAAAAACCTTTTTTCTGCAAAATTTTTTGAACACTGGGACAGGTGTCTGAGAGGTGTTGTGCAGCCTCAGTATCTGGGGTTAGCCAAAACCCAACTGGATATGGTCCTCAGGAGTCTGCTCTTATCAACCATGCAGTAAGCAGAAGGGTTGGACTAAACAGTCTCCAAAGGCATCCTTCAACATCAACTATTCTGTGACCCTCTTTTCAGAATTTTGTGCCACTTATTAAGCTGTTCTCTTGCATAAAATGCTCAGTGTCATTAGTTTGGAGTGAGGTGAGGTAGCTGGAGGTTTGTCATCTCATTGGAGACAAACAGCAGCATTGAGCTGCAGAAGATTCCTCAAGGTGATGTAGCCAGAGGGCACTCTCTGGATTGGAAATAGATTTTTCCCCATGGGTTTTGCATCCTCCCACATAGTACATTGGAGCTAATTTGGTACAATTTATAGTGATGAGGGAGAATGGAGTAGATAGAGTCTGAAGGGTCTTCTGACCTCTTCTCAGGCTTCGCAAAAGAGCTGCCTGTTACATCATAAATAAATATGAAGTGACTGGGACAATACAGTCGTTCAGTCTTTCCCCCAGTCTCTCTTTAGACAAGGGCTACATCCATCCTTGTCAGCACATTGATTCACTGCATTGCAGAGCCAGCTGAGCAAAGTTTAACTTCACGTCATCACAGTCAAGGAAAACAATACACCGAGGCTTTTCAATGCATTTGACAAGGCTGAGGTCTGTGTTGAAATAAAGAAGTCAACTCATTTCATGTTGATTGCAAAAGCAACTAGAATCTATATATTTAATTCGTGCTGCAGTGTATAGGGTGTAGTCAAGATATTTTACCCATAGAAAAAAACCAAACAAATTTTTTTAATTATTACTATAGATATTGCAAACAGAATTAGTGGACGCAACAACAGAACAACACTGAAGCTTATTCATCAATAAAAATGAATCACCTGGAGAAAAGGAACAAATTCACAAGTAGTTTCAGACTGGCTTTGTGTGGGATATTCACTATGCCACACTCAGAATCTAAACCTAGGAGAAGACTGAAAATATGTGGAGTATAACAGATTCTTTTGTAGCTTGCGTATGATTGATATCATATTTCTTACGAAAACTGGTGTAAGTGCAAGCTGATGTTTTATAAAGAAAGAATTAAACTATATAGAATTGCAGTGAAATATGCAGTACTGGAGCCTAGCATAAGAGGAATCTCTTTGCATATACTAGATAAAACTGGATATTCCAGAGCTTTATGGCTCTCATGACTGGTATTTTGTATTAAAATTAATTTTAATTGTGCAAGATGCTATCAACCCAGATCCTTGTCTGGCAAAGGAGACACTGTCATGTACTTGGAATAATGGTGGTTCCTCATTGTAGTACTTTAAGAGCCTTCAAGCTTTCACACTAGAAGACAGTAGATTCATCTTGTGTGCCATATGTGCTGCAGCACTGCCAAGCAGATTGAAAAAAAAATTATTAGGATACCTCGTGCACGCCTAGCTGTATGCCATCAGGTGTTGATCAGTGTTCTAGCAGTAGGCTGATATCTGATATGGGTCTCTTGCTCAGAAGTAGATGCTGGCAATATATGAAGGGCTAGATCCTAGCAACCACAAATCTCCACAGCTTCACAAACACCAGTGTAGCAATATTAGTCTGCATAACATTGAAAATCTGGTCCTTAATTGGCATTTTCAAAGGAGTGTTTCCTGCTTTTTTTACTAAACTGTGCCACATGCATCATTTCAAGGCATTGCAGTGGAACGTCACTTCTACATTTCTCAGGCCTAAAGCACCACACAGTCAATTCCATACTGGCAGCTTAGCAGAAATGATGAATTCTGCTGCATGTATATTCTCATATGAACCAGATCAACCTTTTCAATTGTCACTTTTCTAAACAGTCTTGGACTAAGTTCTCATTCACTAATTATCTTCCATATTACACCTGCTTCGAAGCCTGCATAGCAAAGGCCTTGCAAATTTATAGATGGCTACAGCTGTAATTTATCAGCTGGCCTGTGGATCACCAAAATCCATGTTTCAATATGCTGTTATTTAATCAACTGTCAAAGCCCCGGTGCAATGGTGCTCATTCAAAAGTTACTCATTTCTGTTCTTAATATGAACTGGCATAGTGAACTTGTCCTCTTTTCTGAAGTTTTCATTTTTAATGGTCAAAATTATGAGAGAGCTCCCAGTTTATTTTTTTAATTATGTCTCTGCAATTTGACTTCACTGAAGAGTATTTATTGACCTCAGTATTTCTTTTTCAAGACAAACTGTACATCCTGCAATTTTCAAGTGCAAATTTTTTTAAGGTGCCTTGGCTGTGGTTCACATAAGCATGAAATTCCTCATCTTCTGTGTAAGTGGAAATCCCTCCTTTCTAAGAAAGAAATATGAAATACTAGGACTAGACTTCATTAATTAAAGTAACTCATATATTTATAATGCAAATTTCTTTTGTGTTAATTTTTCTGTTATTTGTACATTTTATCAAAATATGTAGTTTTTCCATCAAAGTTTTTAGCTAGAATTGTCAGAGGCAGATCACACACCTAGCTCAGATACTCATCAAAATACAAACAATGAGTTACTGGCCCCATTTGACCTACCGTTGATGCCAGCTTCCTCTTCATGGAAAGAATGGAAGTTTTAGTTCAAGGCAGTGTTACGGAGCTCAGATTGGTGCAATTCCCTGGTGAATGGAGATATTTTGCCTGTGAACACCACCACAGGACAGCCAGCAGAGCATAATGGTCTAATTCTTCATTGAAAGGCCTCTCTTTTTGTTGTCTTGACATTTGTACTAAAAAGGATATTTGAGAGGGAATTTGCAGGGAATTGAACATTTGAAGTGCATCTTCATGTCAGTAAGCTTAGCTGTGTGCAGTAAAGGGACAATAATGGGAAGATGATTAATAGCATTTTCTGTTGCACAGCAGTAGCGTGCAGTAGTGAGTGACCATCAGCAGTACAGAGAAGCTACAGACTTCATGTGCAAGAAGAACTAGGTGGCTTCAGTGAAAAATGAATGAGCACTCCCCACAGCAGATGAAAGGTTGTGGTTAGTGATTGATTTATCATAGAATCGTAGAGTATGCTGAGTTGGAAAGGACCCATCAGGATCATTGAGTCCAACTCCTGGCCCTGCACAGGAAACCCCAAGAACCACACCATCTGCCTGAGAGTATTGTCCAAACGCTTCTTGAACTCTGTCAGGCTTGGTGCTCTGCCCACTTTCCTAGGGAACCTGTTCCTGTGCCCAACCACCCTCTGGGTGAAGAACTTTTTCCTCATATCCAGCCTAAACCTCCCCTGTCTCAGCTTCATACCAATTCCTCAAGTCCTGTCACTGGTCACAAGAGTGAAGAGATCTTCCCCTCCTCTTCCCCTCATGAGGAAGCTGTAACTGCAATGAGGTCTCCCCTCAGTCTCCTCTTCTCCAGGATAAACACACCAAGTGCCCTCGGCTGCTCCTCATATGGTTTCCCCTCAAGGCCCTTCACTGTCTTTGTTGCCCTCCTTTGGACACTCTCTAAGAACTTAATGTCTTTCTTATATTGTGGTGCCAAAAACTGCACACAATATTCAAGGTGAAGTCACCCCAGTGCAGTGCAGAGCAGGACAATCCCCTCCCTCGCCTGACTGGTGATGCTGTGCCTGATGCCCCAGGACACAGTTGGCCCTCCTGGCTGCCAGGGCACTGCTGACTCATATCCAACTGGCCATCCACCAGGACCCCCAGGGCCCTTTCCACAGTGCCCCTCTCCAGCCTCTCATTCCCCAGTCTGTACATACATCTCAGGTTGCCCTGTCCCAAGTGCAGAATGCAGCACTTGCACCTGTTAAAGTTCATACAGGTGGTGATTGCTCATGTCTCTCATTTGTCCAGGTCTCTCTGCAGGGCCTCTCTGCCCTCAAGGGAGTAAACAGCTCCTCCCAATTTAGTGTCGTCGGCTACCTTACTTACTATTCCTTCAAATCCTGTGTCCAGGTCATTAATGAAGGTGTTGAAGAGAATTGGTCTGAGGGTGGATCTCTGCGGAACCCCACTGGTGACTGGACACCAGCCTGATGTTACCACATTCACTATTGCCCTCTGTGCCCAACGTGTGAGCCAGTTGCTCACCCATCACATGGCACAGCTGCGTGCTGGGTGGATACTCAGGTTCAGTGCAGTACGTAGCCTTTACTATGCCGCACGTGCTTTGCCAAAAAGAAAAATATTAATGTCCATGGCAGCATTTTGCTGAATCCAGTTGTTAAACACTTGTATACTTTATTCTGTCTGCCTGGACCTCTGCATTGCATTGAGAGCTTGGATTGAATTGTCAAGCCCTTTTCCATTCCCATTAGCTTCAGGAATGGGACTCTGACAACACTTGTATTAATAAGCTAGTTAAGCACATGGTAATAGTGACCATATGCTTTGATTTACCAAATTTTTTAAAAAATTATTTATTTGTAATTTTTAAATACAAGGTAGAAAATTTCTATTTGATTAAAAAAAAAAAAGGCAGTTATAAATACCAGAAGAAAACTTCTCTATTTATGACATTAATTATATTGCTGGTAATTTGCCGTGTATGACTGTTTCTTTGTAGTCAAGGTTTCTGCTCTAAACAAGACATTTAAGGTCACTAAGTAGAGACTAATTTTCTTATATAATGTAATAAGTAATATTTTTTGTGCAATGGCTTCAGTGGTTTATAGTTCTGTGTTTAAATAGTGAGATTTATTAGTTGATATTACAATGGAGAACATCTTCCCTCTCATAGCTAGAATGGAAGCATCCATAACATAACCAATGCTGCTGACAGATTGAAGACTTTCCATGGGTCTTACTGTTAAGCAATAAAAGCCCTCATTGGATTCCTAGCTATGTGTCTGCTATGTTTTCAGCAGATTTCTTTTCATCCTGGAATTTTCCATTGTAAAGTCTTATTTAAAAATAGAATGTTTACATTAACATTTTACTATGTGACTGGTGTTAGTGTTTATTAATCCAAAGAGGATCTCAATAATGCAGAGAATGGCATAGCATTATAAGAAGCAGTATTTGTCAAAGCATAGGATGCTTTAAAATAATCAGCAAAACATGCACTCCATAGTTGCTAATCAAACTCCTACTGCAAGAATAAAATGAGGTGAAATCAAAACCATCAATAGTGGGTACTAGATTCAATCATTTTTCTGGTGTAGACGTTCCACATTTAGTGTTCTTATTTGCCCTATCTGTTGCATCCCAAAGTACATGTGTCCCTAGTAGGTGCTTGCTTTAGTGCTGTGATCACAAAAGGGGTACAACTCTTAACTACAACATGGAGGGTTGATAATTCAACTGTAACATTTATCGCAGTGAAAAGTTTGTGCATAGAAGATGTTTTGGAGCAATTCAATTAGCGGAGTGTCACAACCTAGCAGATCACTCTGCAGTCACCTCCCTCCTCCACTGTATTTCCATAATCTTCCTCTCTCCAGATGCCACCGGCCAGACCAAAGAGAATAGAGCAGTACTGAGATCATATAGCAACCTTTCTTTACAAGGGCACCTTAGTCAATGAGTCATTTATCTTACTAGTTATCAGGCTTCACAAAACTTGTAAAACTTCAATATCTCCAACTTCTTCCCAACATCATCTCTTCTGGTTGAAATTCACCATTAGCCAGTGGGGGGATTGAGTGATAGAAATGGTAATGATTGTGCAAGGAGCAAAGGAAACAAGGCTAAAATCTCATGAAGTTCATATCTGAATTAAAAAATGAAGTTCAGTAATTTTTGTCTTTTTTCTTTCTCAGTTGAAAGTTAATAAGAAAAAAGACCAAAAAACCCAAACCAAAACAAAAAAACCCAAACAAACAAAAAAAACACCCCCGTGTGAATTTCATAGAGTGAAAAGGCTGGATACTCTTTAACAAGTCTGTACTTAAGATAGTGGTACATTTTTTACAAGAATGAGTAAATTTTAAATTTTTATGCAGAACATTGTGCTTTGGAAGACATTAGCATAATGGTAACATTTTAAATCTGGGTTTAAAAATATTGTCATGTTCTCCTCTTTATTTACAAGCTGGGAGAGTTTTGTGTGCTTAGCAAACTGATACCTTTATTCAGCTTCTTCCTAGAGGAGTAACCAATACTTGTCAATACAGAGAGATCTTTTAAATGATTACAGTACTTGTCATGTTTTTTTTCATCTGAAGTTTAAGCTGATGGAAGACTTGTCAGCCTTTAGTGTAACTCTGTTGAGTAGTAGCAGTGTGACTGCTACTTTGCATAAAATACAACAAATTAAAACTGAAAAATATGGACATAAAACTGAACAGTCCAAGCCAAATTGTCTTGAAAGATAATACAATTTTAATACAGTGCAAAATGAAATTTGTAGCTATTGCAAATTCCCTAGGAGGGTTAGCAAAGATTGAGAGCTTCACAGAAGGGGACAATTGTGTTCTAGCTGTCATCAACTCTGAGAAGTGATGGAGTATCTTTATTAAAACTTCAAGACGAAAATAGTGTTCATTCTTGCAAAGAAAGAGTATTTATGCAGCAAAAAGACTTTGAGGCAAAGCCATAAGAATCAAACATTCTCTAAACTTCTTTAGAGAATGAGGGGTGGATTGTAGAAAGAGAAAGGATGGTCTTCCAACTCACTAAGTTAATTACTGCTCTTGGAAATTAATCTCTTCAGGTTCCCGTCCCATAATTTTTATGTGATGATTGACAAGTCATTTCAGACATGTCTGTGTTGGTAATCATCTGTTGCCTGTTGCATGTGAGTTTATTATCTCTTGATGCTGTGGATTCAGTCCCCTCAGTGCGTGGAAAGTTTGGAGCAAAACCCGTATGTGATTCCTGAACGTTCTGGTTTGTTTAACCCAGTGGCATAGTAAAAGATCTCACAGTTTGTGTGATTTCTGGGTTCATCATGCAAAATGGTGTGAATGGTGCATGAAAAAGCAATGTGCTTTCTCTGCAAAAGCAAGGGGATTGTGAGTGGTTTGTGATTACAAAAGATACACCGACCATCTCATGAGAGGGTTGTAATATAATAAATACTCGTGATGGTACACTGAAAAGACTTTTTTTGTTCACTGTCAGTAATTTTTAGGAACTGCTGGTTAGAGCATGGTGCTAATAACACCAAAATTGTGGCTTTGATCCCTGTATGGGCCATTCATTGATGATCCTTGTGGGTCCCTTCCAACTCAGAATATTAAGTGGCTCTGACTCAACTTTGTAATTATGTTTTCAGGAAGAGTGATAAAAAGAATTTATTTCTCAAATTTTCTTACTCTCTTCCTACTTCAGTATCACCATGAACCCCTCTCTTTCATTCCAGGGATTACTGTCCATTTTACTTTCTTGCACTTCCAGTCAGATGACGTGGTTGTGGGTCATGCCTGATGGCCAAAAAAGGCAGCCTCCCTGCATCCTGGACAGTCTAGCTAACTTTTCCAGATGCAGAACAGCCAAGAGATGCAATTCCTGGGAAAGACAGACTTCCTGTTTCTGACCTTGAGGCAAAGTAATAATATTCAGGAAATGTACAATCTTTTCAGCAATAGGGTCTGAGATTGAGCGAAATTTTGAGTTGTAACAAGAAAGTCTCCTGGTATCTTAACAGCTGATCTCTTTAAAGCCTCTTAACATGAGACTTAAGATCGTGTTTTACCAAATTCACAGACACGCAAAAGAAAACAGTCTGTGCCAATTAGAAGGATTATCTCACTGGAATCTTTCAGTCAGGCACTAGCCATAAGGACTTCTCAAAGTAAAAAAAATTTTTTTGTTTGTTTCTTATGTGACAGTACAATATAGTTTTTTTTCTTTTCATTTCCCTAAAATGGCCAGACAATGTCATGTTATTTCAGCTGGAAGTTAGAATAAATAAAAGAAGAAATTCAACTTTGGGCAGAAACCAGGCATGGAAAATTTTTACCTACATTCTTCATGTTTGATGAACAGAACAGACCTGGTAACAGGCAAGGCACTTTGCGTCTAAAATCTCCACAATGTAAACATGCACTGCATTACTTGAGGTAAACTGCCAATCCTACTTTTTTTCCAACTATCCAAATCACCGGACTCAAAACCAAACACCAAACCTGTTTAATTACCTAGTACACATGCCAGTTTCATTAAGGAGAGAAAGATATTGAGCATGTATAGTGATTAATTAATATTGCTGCTCAGGTGGTCTCTTTCAGGGCGAGGGCAGGCACTCTGATGTAACCTGAGTCACAACTCTTGCTTTTTGCAGGGGGAAAGAGAGAGCAATAGCCTTCAAATTATTATCATGAAGGCAAGATATATGAAAACACTTAGGATAAGCTGCTTAAAAATATAATGTATCCTCTTTACCCCAAAAAAGCTTATTACAGATGGAAACTTCTGGTTCTGAGGTCACTCATGTACAAAACCAAGGTGAAGCCAGAGTAGTTAATGTTCTAATTATTCATTATCTAAAGATAATGATTTTTGCAAATCCATCATTATAAACCGCTTTATATGTCTGTCAGAGAGAGAAGGAGATGGAGTCTTTAATCCCTTCAGAACATCTGTACATGAAATATGTACTATGGAGCATTGCTTCTGCATTTTTAATTATCTAATTATGTTTCTTCTTCCAAAGAAACTGTCACATTACCTGCAGTCTTTCTTAATGATTTGAAAAAGACTGAAAAATTATTTTAATTGGTTTTTCATTTAATTATTGCAGTTGATTAAGTTGAAATATAATCCATAAATTTATAGTATAAGAACATTATGCTAATATTTTAAACAGGCAGTACATGTTATTTTTAGATAAAAGAAACACAAGAAAATAATTTTAGCCATGGCTCAGACCTCAGAGTAGCTTTCACTTGCCTTACCTTCATCTCAGTTTATTATATTTTTAAAAATTTTATCTGTATTTTTTCAGTTAGTCCTGACCTTGAGCTTTTCCATTTAGCTTTTCAGATTTTCCTTCTCCATTTCCTTTTTTGTGGCTATTGCCTGTTGCTATTATTCACTTTTGTAAAGGAGCAGAGAGCAATATATTTCTTATCAATTATGTAGCCTTTTTACACGAAGAGCAGTGAAATCACAGGTACTTCAGCATCTCGTGCTTTGGAGTGAAAAAAAGCAATGCAACATGTTGTAACAGGGAAAATATGTTATTCCTGAATGTCATGCAAAGAAAATAAAACCGGTGAATTCAGCTTTCTCAATACTGAAGAAAGTCTCCTTCACTCAGTGTTGAACTACTTCTTTTTGTATTTGTCATACACACACACACCTCCCCCAAATACTTATTTCCTTGACACAAATTTAACATTTAGGTGCTTGCTTACGCTTGGTACACTTTAATTTATATGTGGCTATATGCAGTCAAGTTTGGGTCATTTGAGCTGTTTGCCCTTTGATTCACATCAGCCTGTCCACATCAGCATTATTAGCAATAGTTAACCCTGAGTGGTGCCCCTGGGGTAACTCCCTGCTTTTGTGTTGCTTTCCTTTTATGATTCATGTCATTAGTTGGCTTCAAGCTGACAGTGCCTCGGGTATGCGCAGGCAGACACACGGGCTCCCTCCCGCATGCAGAGGCAACTGCTCTGCTTGTTTCGGAGGATATAAATTAACTTGAAATGTTCATGGAAAATAATAAAAACCTGCTTATCTTTTGCTTGGAAAATACGTAAAATCTGCTTATCTTTTCTAATGTTCAGACTTACTTTCTGAACCATTATTCATGTCATTTAATGAAGAAATGCAAGTTTAACAAGTTTAAATAGCAGAAAAACTGTCAGAGCTGTGAAAATTGCATGATCCACTAGTCAGTGTGCTACTGAGAAAAGCATTTTCATAACACAAATTCTGATACTGTACTCCAATGTGGAAATTTCCTGATGTTCCAAAGTAAGATTTTAACCAGTTAAGCTTCCAGGAGACTTCTGTAATGAAATCTTCCCCAACTCTCACCTCAGTGAGAGTTTACACATTGAGCACAGTGTCATTCCAGAGGCAGTATCTGTGTCACCGAGGAGCACTTTTATATAATATACGAATAGCGTGAACAACAGATATAATTGCTGTTTTCAACTATCTTAGTACACCAATAGGACTCTAACACGGTGACTTTACAGGAAAAGCAAGGGGTGTTCTGTGATTCTAATAGCTATTTCATAGACTTAAAATATGCTCAGTGAGCATGGTAAATCAATATGTAGTTTCAGTTGGTACAGACTGTACAAAATTATTTGACCGAATCAACTGACTTTTTCATGTCTAAAAAAAGTGTCTTGGCTAACTAGAGAGAAATATATTATAGGTTTTGTGTTCGTCCTTTGGTTTGTAAAGCACCATGTTTTAATGAATTTATTAATACTAATAGTTATTTAATAAAACTTGTACAGAAATTAGTCTTGCAGCAAATGTTATGTATTATACGTAAGTATAAATGTATTTTCTGAGACTGACAGAGCAATTGGTAGATAAGTAATTAAGTGTTTGGATTTATTGATTATATATCATTATTACTAATAATAGTACAGTTTGTTTTTAGAAATGCAATGTTTCTCATTATAAAGGAGTGCTCATCCCCGCTTTGGTCCACAACTATTACATGTTTAGGAGTTATTAGTATTCATGAGCTACCTCATTGCAAAAGGGTGCCATAGGGGCTATGAATGAGTAGATGATGCTGCATTCAGCAGAAGAGAGGGGAAGTGCACGAGCTCATGCTGGTGGAGGCCAGGGATTCTTTTTAAAGATTTAAGTTTCTGCAACTGCGTACCTGTGCAAAGAACTTACTATAATATCATCTATACAGCAAGGAGTACAAGGGACTATTTATTTACTCATGGCTTGCATGATTGGAACAATGAATGGAGTAAAAATGAGTGATCATGAAAATAAACATCTGAAGTGGTTTTTTTATACATCATCTGTAAGTCTAAGAGAATGAAAGAAATGCTCTAATTTTATCAATGGCTGATCATTTCATATTTTTTCTCTGAAAGGATATACGTCCAGACATTATATAGGTGAGTTTATGGGCAATGTTTTTTCTAGCTTCCTGTGTTTTGCTATCTTTCTTTATCAGGTGGAATGTGCTGATATTTTATGTAATTACTGAGAAATACTGAGTATATATCTATATATTGATTTTATCAACTCAAAGGATTTTTAGTGTACATATATGGATCACGAATATATATATTAGATATCTATATGTAGAAAGTTATATAATGATTTAATACAAGTACTTGGCTTCTTTCAGTTCTACATAGTTGTCTGTGCTGTGGTTTAATATAAACAAATATAATCCACAATGTCCTTACAGTATGTTTATTTTACAGAATTTGCCTCAGGCTTGTTTGTTATGATAGTTTGTAACTCAAACTACTATTTGAATAAGTTGTTTACCTTAATAGCTTATTCGTCATTCACACAGATACAACTTTCAGGTAGGAGTAGCTTGCAAAACTGAATGTACTTTCTATCACAACCCTGATGGCTGACATGTGAACACAGTCTTGATCTTGCCTTCTGTAATTCAGATACCACTTTAGATGGGATCCATCTCAGCTGCATAAGTTTTGGTAGGAATCATAAGCATTTTTCTTGATAAAGGGAATGGTGTCTTCCCAGCTGATGTGGTAACCTGGGGGTAGTGTGTGACCCCAGTGCTGGAGAGATTGCTCTGCCCCCACTGGGGTCAAAAGGGGGGATGTGCTTTAGTGGTTTACTTCAATAAAAAAAAATAAACTAAAAATCCAGGGACTCTTTTTCCATGCTGAATATCTGTGAAGTAATACAGAGGCAAATACAGATTGTCTGTAACCATTCTTAATATGCACATCAATTATGTTGTGATGACAGTAATTAGAAATTATTACAAATAGAGTAAGATTTTTGCTGAACTAGAATTGCTAAAGATCATAGAATAATTTTAAATAAAAACATATTAGGTTATTTCATTTACAACTAAGTGGACTATACTGACAAATATGTTTTTCTTCATTATCCTGATACTGAAAACTGTATTTATTTTATTATGATAACTAGGTTTAAATATAATTTAATAATTTACTGATCTTAGCCACAAGCCTGCAAAATCTTACATCTGCATTTAAATGATTGTTAAATAAGTGTTAATAATCCCAGAAAGTCGAGTAAGGGACAATAAAATTTTATTTATGTTATTATCAGAACAGATGAGTGCAAAGGGATGTATGTAAACTTATGCAGGTCCTTTTCATCTTTGTACTTCATCAATTAAACTTCAACAGTATTGAAGAAAGTAACAGTGTGAGCTAGGAGCTTTTTCTTCAAGTGATAGCCAGTAATGTAATGGAAAATAGTGTTCTACGGGGACTCAGATTATATGAGACTTAAATGTCTGTTCTTTTGAAACTGTTCAAATTAATGAAAAATAACAAACTAGCCAAGGGATTGGATGAATGCAAAGGAACCTTATTCTGTTTGCTTTGTTATTGGACAGTTGCAGGATCCTTGGTCCTACCCCATTAAGCCCATTTCCAGGGAATTAATAGCTATTTTGTATTGGCACATTAGAACATATTTTCTATGAAAATAGAACTTCATATTTGCAGGGGAAAAACAAGTACAAGGTTAAAAATAATTCTGAATTTCTCAGGGTTTTTTTGTTTTGTTTTGTTTTGTTTTTTTCATTAAGGTGAATCTTCTAGTTCCCTCTTCCCGTCTCAAAAAATCAAAAATGAAATTTATGTGGGTCTTTTACTTATTTAGAAAGTATCCCTAGACTCCGAATTAGGGAATAGTGGCATAAAAATATAATGATTTTAGTATTTGTTATATTCATAAACACCTGAAATTCAGCAGAACAAATTCAATAGTATGATAAACAATTCTTTGAATTGCATGGCAGATATTATAGTCCATTACACTTTTTTGCTGGAAATTACAGGTTTATAGATTAGTACAGAAAAGTACACATTGATAAAGCTCAAATGTCGACAGATGCTCTCAAAAGTTCATTGCTCAAAATGGGAACAAAATGACTACAGAAAACTTTGTGTAGGGCCCATTCTCAGCAACATAGAAATAATCACTGAAATCCAGCTCCAAGTGCTGGTGGAAAGGAATTATCCACGTGGAAAGGAATTGTCCCTGTCTAATTAAAGTAGGAACTGGGGCTCCTGAAAATGGGGCCTGTGTGACTTTGCTGCCTCCAAGTGTCAGACTCCACCTTTGCTCTGCCCTCTGCTTGAAATGGCCAAGTGCCTCCTCCTCCTCCAGAGAAGCAAGGCAGTTAATGGCAGTGCCTCCAGCTCCCCATGGGCAGGACTTTGGGCCCTTGTCTCCTCAGCAGAAGAGGAAGAGGGACTCGGCATTGCAAACTGGCTGGTGTAGGAAGGATGTTGGGAGTCCTGATGGACTGAATCAGGGATCAAAGTTGCTGTTTGAATACAGGAGTTGTATGACAGCACTCTGAACTAATGATGCAGGTTGGTTGCATATTCAGACAGTATTATCACACTGTATATTTGACCTCTATGTTTAAGGTTGTCTTGATAAGTGTACAAGTTAGTAACATCACTTATTAAGGAGAAGACATATCCTAAGATTCTCTGTCTGTAGCCAGAGTGTGTGGTAGAGCTATGGGCTAATATACAGCTCCAAAATTATCAGATTTCACTAAATCTTCTCAAATTGTAGAAAAGTATGTTTATCTGAAGTTTCAGTATGTGTTTTGTGGTTTCCATCACTGCTTTCTAAAATTAATTTGCAGTTTGAAGAATGACTCTGAGGTGGCAATCCCAATGAATATTTTATCATGTGGCAGTTTTTGTGGGGAGGTAAAGAAAAGACTCTGTGTTACTTGAAAGAAAAGTAGCTTCTATGTTAGGTACTAGGTGAGATATTTTGTAAAACTGAAGATATTGCACTCTGTTATCAATAAAAATGTCATCGTTTAGAGATCATTACAACTTCAGAAAGCAGCAGTATGTGTAGCCTATGCACTGTATTAGAGACACAATTTATTAAAGGCAAGAATTAATCTCCCTCAAGAAAATCAGTCTCTATTTTGAAAATGGGAAATACTTTAGGGCATTTTTTCTCAGTTTGATACTATTTTTAATTGAACAGAACTAGTTTGCGGTACACAAAACTTTTTCCTTGATACTTGCATATTTATGGAAGGTGGGTTTTTTTGAGGTGGTTTTTTTTTTCCTGTTAAAATTCTTCTTAGAATGATTGAATATGTATGTGTTTGTGCTCACATACATGTGAGGGAGTGTGTGCTGGGGGAGATCCATGATAAAATGCAAAGGAATTCTATTCAGAAACATCAAAATACATGTCTTACTATTTCTGCCATGCAAGCCCAAATGCCACTCACTTAAGTTGCTGTGGGGTAGGAGGGAACAAGACAGAACTTATTTTAAGCTCAGTTTGCCTCAGGTAGTCCACTAAAATGTATTCTTGAGTACTTCAGTGCATCACAGCATCTTGTTCTGTTTGAAGGAGGTAGCTGTTTTTTATTCTGAACTTAACAGGAGCAGATCCTAAGTGCTGAGCATAGTTAAAAGCCTGTGCAGAGGTTGATAGTGATCTTTCTATTACGTGTTGTCTGTTTAAAGACTTTACTTTTCCAACTTCTTAAAAAAATACTGTCTATTTTTATCTGCTCCTACCTATGGTCACACATTAGTAACTTTTGCTAAAAGCCAATAAAACATAATTTAGATATATACATTATTTTATACTTTTCTGGATCTGTCTTTGGACAGGACTTATTTAAACTTTAGGAGGGCCCATATCCATAGAAGTCACAGGATGTCATTTCTTCTGCCACAGACTCCTTCATTTCTTCCTGGCCTGATTTCCTACCTGTCTGAAACTTATCATGACATAAAGAATCCTGTGTCTCTAACCAGTCTCTTCCTTATTTTGAGGGGGAATGGTAATGGGAATAGGGGACAGGAGCAGACCATCACATCTGTTGGGAAGAGAACTTGCTGGGAGGGACAGCAGGACTGTTGGTCAACAAATAAATTTGACTTCACAATACAGATTTACTGAAAAAAAAACCTAGTAGGTCTACTAATTAACAATATAAGATGAAGAAATTTCTTATGTGCCTGCCTGATTTAATAACTATGTCAGAAGTGAGTCTGGCTGCAGCTTAAATTTCTGTGTCTCTACAGAGTGACAATTTATATTGCCATTAGACCTAGGGCATCACTTGTTCATAATGGAGTTAGGTCTGTGTATTAGTATGTCCTGTGTGTATTTGAGATTGTCCTCTAAACCATGTTTCTGAGTACTTCATCCTGCCTCTTTGTGCAGGAGCAGAAAAACTATCTGTATAGAAACATTCAAATGCAATGCAGTAGCTAAAGGAAATCAAACAAAACTGACAGAGCGATTCATCTTTCTGTCAATGAAAGTTCTAATGGATTATTAGGGATTTTGCCTCAAATTTATTTTGCCTTCATACTGTGATTATTGCACTTGCCTTTACTGAAGTGAGAGAACAAAGACCTACAAAATACAACATCCTGTATTATCTCTGTGAAGTATGAAAATATAGATGATGGTTTCTTCATTTCCATTTGTTCTTAAGGCTTTGGTGAATAGAACTGATAAGATACATGTGTTAAACTACTGGCCCATGTTAGCCTTCTTTGGTTGTAAAATTGTTGTTTTATTTGTTTCTATATTCTGAGGTTGTAGACAGGAAGGCTTCACATAACTTTCAAATGTTGCATGTCCCTTTCCTGTCACTCTGAAAAACATGGGAAAGTGTTCATATTATTTTTTCCCTCAAAGAAGCAAAGAACAAATTATAGGACGGGAAATACGTACTTCAAGGAGCATCAAATTAAGCTTTTATTTGTGAATCAAACAAATGAAAATATATCAAGACCTAAAATTAATTTAGTAATTAAAAAAAAAAGGCTTTTGGAAATGCTGTTTCACAGACAAATTAACATGTTTGTTTTTACTTTGTAACTGTAGTACATTTACTCCTAAAATGCAAGGCAGACGGATGGGGACTTCAGGGAGAATCACTAAGAGCACAAGTGTGAGCGGAGAGATGTATAAGCTGGAGCACATTGACGGGAGTCAGTCGGACACGGCTGTCGGCATGGTTGGAACAGGTGGGAAGAAAAGGCGTTCCAGCTTTAGTGCCAAAGTGGTTGCCATAGTGTCTCGCAGGAGCAGAAGCACATCTCAACTTAGCCAAACAGGTGAGTGAGACACACACTCTTTGGAAACAGGACTCTCACCAAAGATGGTTTACCATTATTTCATCTGTGGCATCTGTGTTACGTGTATATGAATATAGACCTCTCAGGAGAGAAGATTTTCCAGCTGTAAATAAATTTCTGCAATATGAATTTTCTTTGATCATTGAACAACTGCAAGAAACAATATATAAAATGCCTTTCAGAAGACGTACCGTAATAACTGTCTGTCCTGTTTACAGGTAGGCAAGGAAATGCAAAGAGACATATGTGGATATCAGCAGTGGGTAATGGTTTGGCTAAGAGCAGCTTTCTATGGATAGGAAATTTCTTCTAGCAGCAGGGTTGAGTATGAATGTGGAAACTGGAATTTGAGCAAATGAATGGCAGTTATGCAACTTGGATAAAAGGTTGTACCTGTAGTGGCATAAAATATGTTTTTAAAAACTCCCTTTGATTTCTTAGTCTAGTAAATCCAGTTGGTTTTGTTTTTTGTGTTTTTTTAAATAACACTGGTAGATTGGGGTCAGTGATTTCAGATAAATTAGATGACAGCATGATGCTTCATTAGGAACATAAAGCCTTCCAACTCTGTATTGCGACTTTAGAAATCTTAAAAGCTTCATATCTGCATAGCCTGAAGGAACAAAAGCTCATACAGAAAGACACAAAAGGGAAGAAAAATGTTTTAAAGTCCCTGTCCTGGTCCTGAACCCCAGTGAAGATTTTTACTCTTGTCTTCAGTGGGAGCAGAACCTGACCCTAAGGGCTCCTTCTTACTGAAAGAAGGGAAAGAAAGAAGAGCTTCAGCCTAGCATGGAATGCACTTATATTGCAGCATTCCTCTCACACTCTAAGGGTAATCTAAACTAAGGTAAGTAACAATATTGTTTATTTACGTCATCAAATATCTCTCCCATGGTTTAGTTTTATTGCCAGATGAGCAGTAGAAGTGATTCTTTCACTTGGTCAGCTTTAACAAAAATACTGTAATACTTTTCTACACTACTTATGAATTTTAAGTCAGAAAGTATATAATCGTGCAGTTGGACCTAATGATAAATGTAGTAGGTGTATCTGAAGCCCAAAATTGTAGTTAATATTGTGTTGCTCAAAAATGCACTTTGCCTAAGTATAAGACTACAATATAGATGGTTGTATACAGTAAGATGTTATTTTTGATATATCACAATCTGGAAGTAATGCTTTGAAAGTAATAAAATGAGGTATTGTGTTGCAGAAAGGATTTTTAGGTTGTTTTACTCCACTTGTTATAAAGAACATAATATATTAAGTATTTTACATAATGTGGAGGTTTTTTGTTGACTTTGTTCCTTTCTAGCTCATAAATCTCATTGAAATAGAAATTGCTGTGACAGACCAAATCTTTGCTCCATCTTACTCACTAGTCCAGCTCTGACTGGGAACAAGGACCGTATGTACACCTGAAGGGGAAGGCACATGGGGCTACCAAGCATAGGACAATATATGCATGAGACTTGATAGATTTTCCAAATTCCACTGTTGGGGAGTAAATGCTCATGTATTCCTGTAGTTTTCCCTGTAACTAAGTGTTTTTCTGTATGGTCCTTTGAATTAAGCTCCAAATTCCCAATTTCAGATAAGGTACTGTCATCTAAGTGAGGAAATTATCAATGAGCAGTGAAGTCCTGATACTCACAGAATTATAGAATATGCTGAGTTGGAAGGGACTCACAAGGATCATCAAATCCAACTCCTGGTCTTGCACAGGACAATTTCCAACAGTCAAAACATATGCCTGAGAGTATTGTCCAAATGATTTTTGAACTGTCAGGTTTGGTGCTGTGACCACTTCCTTGGGGAGCCTGTTCTGGAGCCCAACCACCCTCTGGGTGAAAAACCTCTTTCTAATATCCAAACTAAACCTCCCCTGACACAAATTCAAGCAGTACCCTTGGGTCCTGCTACTGGTCACCCCAGAGAAGAGATCAGTGCCTGCCCCACCTCTTCCCCTCACAAGGAAGCTGTAACTGCAATGAGGTCTCCCCTCAGGCTCCTCTTCTCCAGGCTAAACAGACCAAGTACCCTCAGCCGCTCCTCATATGGCATCCCCTCAAGGCTCTTCACTTCTTCATTGCCCTCCTTTGGACACTCTCTAAGAACTTAATGTCTTTCTTAACTTGTGGTGCCCAAAACTGCACACAATATTCCAGGTGAGGCCACCCCAGTGCAGAGCAGAGTGGGACAATCCCCTCCCTCAACTGGCTGGTGATGCTTTGCCTGATGCCCCCAGGTACAGAATGCAGCACTTGCACCTTTTAAACTTCATACAGTTGCCGACTGCCCATCTCTCTAATTTGTCCAGGTCTCTCTGCAGCACCTCCCTGCCTTCCAGGGAGTCAACAGCTCCTCCCAGTTTTGTGTCATCTGCAAACTTGGTTAGTATCCCTTCCAGTCCTGTGTCCAAGTCATTTATGAAGATGTTGAAAAGCACAGGCCTAAGAAAGAGCCCTGTGGAACCCTAGAAGGGGCAGATCACCAGTCTGATGTTCCTCCATTCACTATTACCCCCTCTGCTTGAGCCATGAGTCAACTGCTCACCCACCACAGGATGTGTTTATCCATCTGTGGGCTGAACATTTTGTCCAGAAGGATCCTGTGAGAGACAGTATGGAAAGCTTTACTGAAATCCAAAAAGGCTACATCAACTGGATTTCCTTGATCAATTTTACTTGGGTAAAATTGTGATAAAAGGAAATCAGGTTGGATGAAGTCTGCTGGCTGTGACAGATGACATCATGTACCCCACATTATATCTTTGGTCTTTTTGTGAGCTCAGTTCAGCTTCAAGAATTCTTCTTCAAGAGATTGACTGTCCCACATTTCACCTTGTAAGACTGATCTCAGGAAAGCTTTCTCTCATGGTTGATTGACTAAAGTTTAGGTAAAGATTTAGAAAAGAAAACCCCATCCATTATGCAAAATGTCATCTGGTGGTGAACAATATGATGGTTCACTGGAGGTACTTAGTGACTGTTAATAAGCATCACTATGCTGTGTTAAAAATAACCATCCTTGGGAAATATCAAAATTAAGCAAAGCAAAACAACCTTCCAGGATCAAAGCTGCATCAATTCAGAGCAGACATTGTTAGGGGGGAAAAAAAAAAATCTCTTTTTAATTTTCTCAGTCTTTTTTAGGTAATGCCAGTAGGACTAATTTTCTGTCCATCCTTGTAGTAATTTTATGATACAATGTAAGATTTCTTACAGGTCTAGACAGTATGGACAGATAATGCGGATAATAAATCAGAAATAAAATATGCTCAAGGGTGAAGGTCTTAGGAATAAGGATGGGTTATTTGTTGTTTTTCTTGAGAATGCCATTGCTTCTTTCCATAATTTTGTTGCTTTTTTTACCTTTTCATGCAGTGGTCAGGCTTTTTTTTTTCCCCTACAACTTTTAATTTTAATTGATTGAGTCTCAGTTACAAACAGTGACAAGGATGCATTTCTGAGCATGCTTCTTATACCTCATAACCTGAGTTTATTATTACTGTTGTGAAAGAAATTGTGCTTATTTGATAAGAAATCTGAGTGCTAGACAAAAGTTCAAAAGACTCATTTTATCTAGGATTCAATAAATGATCTATTATTATTATACGGGATAGAAAACATCAGAAAGGAATACCAGATGTCAGGAAGAAACTAGTTAGGAGGGAGGCATGAGCTGGTTTTATTGAAACACAAACTATAGTTTGCTTACTGGTTGAGTTTCTAAGATAAAAACTACAGGCAAATCTTGTTAATATTTTAATGAGAACTAGTGTGTATGATGCTAAAATATGCTGTTGATACTGATTTAGAAAGTATGTCAGTTCCAGGTAATCGAGAGGAAGGACTGATGAACTTGAGGACTAGAATTAGTAGAACTTGGAAAAACTGTGACCATGCAGATTGGAAGGTTATTCCTTTCAGAATGACTAATGAAAATTTCGAGATGAAACCTGGGAACTCTGTCATCTAATAAACATAGAAGGAGGAAGATATAAAGAGAGTGTGGTAAATGGAGGATATAATACATTAAGGAGTGTATAATAAAAACCCACACAAATGTAAGCTGCACCCAAGTGTATAAGATCTGTCCAGGGAGAAGGCAAATGCTATCCAGAGTGCATCAGGCAAGGTGATTCCTTGCAGAGTCAAGGAAATGCTCACTTTGTTGCATGAGGCTCATCTGGAATACAGGTCACTCAGCATTCAAGAAAATTAATACTGGATGTTTGTGGGAATCGAGACCTTGACGATGATTTATTGCCTGATTTCTTCAGTCTACAAAAATGAGGGTTGAACAGGGATATGATTGTTCTGTGAGAATGCAATGAGGATAAACACACAAAAAAAAAGGCAGAAGAAGTTTGGGATCTAAAGGACATCATCTCAGAAACTCTGCTGTAACAACAAACTGGTTTAAATTAGTTATAAATAACTTCTATATTTGTATCAAAATTACAATAAAGTTTCTAACAGTCAAGAGGTATCTTAAACCTCTCTAAGCACTTAGCACAATAGAGAAAAGGGAAGCAACCTTTTTTTTTTTGCTTTGTTTCTTATCTAGCATAATATCCCTGCGCTGTTTTCATAGGGTTTATTTTTTGATACTACTTTTTTGTATTGTCATCTCCTGTTCATCCACATGGAATGCTACAAGATATCAGATTTCTAATGGCAGATTCAGAAAACGAACTTGGAATTCAGAACTACCATGAGTCTTACAGCTATACAGTTATACAACAGGTTTCCTGTATTCTTCTGTAATTTGCATGTTTTTCTCTGTGCTTTAGAGGAACATTTGCTTGCGTTGTACAAGAATGCTTAGCATTTACACATGAGCTTCCTTACCTATGGATTCCTTTGTTCTGTTATCTTAAGACTGCATGGTTTGCAAATCCTTGCCTTAACTTTAGACTGTGTGTACTTGAAAAGTAACTTTTCGCAGCCTAGCAAAGTGTGGTGGTCTGCTCTGCAGCTCCCTTATTAGCCTTGTTTGGCTCTTCCGTGTTATTTCTGTGAGAGTCTTTCCTATCTGTGTTGTTATATTTTCCCCAGCAGGCCCTTAGACTTTGCTCTGCATAGTTGTAGTGATCTATGAAGGCAATGGCTCTGTTGCACAAAAGGAAGAATGGAGGGAGATTGACATAAAGATGAATTTCTCTTTTCAGCCAATCTAAAAAAAAGCCTGTAGTGAGGCAGAGGGGGTGTTTGTAGTGCCTTAGGGATGGTGACAGGATCTGGGCTGTAAACCTGACACCCGACAGCACAGAGCATCCCCCTGCACCCAGCAAAAACTTTGTGCCAATCCTGCACCCAAATGTTTCTGCAGCAAGGTGGGGGGTGGGGAAGGGGCGGAGGGTGATGAGCAAATGGATGAAGAATAATATCGAAAACAAAGAAAAAGAAGTGATTATTTTTGTAAGAGGAACTCTTTGTTCTAGTAATGATACTTAATTGTTTTAAACTCTGGAGTGAATGTAAGCATGTTCTCTTTTATTTACTGTTGCACTCTTGCAGAGGAATTCACTACCCTTAATAGAAACATAATTCAGTTTCAGTTACTCATCTTCCAAAAGATTTCCTAATAAGGGCTCGTATTTTCAAACAAAGTTCCACCACTGTTGAGTTAGCGTTACATGTGGTTCTTTCCTTTTTTCCTGAAATACAAATTGTGACTTTGTCTCCTGTTATGTAGTGGTTTGACTTTAACTCAAAAGTATTCCTTGCTTTTCTATTTGGAACTTCTCCCTAGATTTTTAATAGAGGTATTACTGCAGCAATAACTATACTTTGGGATGTTTCCACTATATAAGTAGTGTGGGGTTTAGGAAAATTTATTGTTTCCACAAGTAAAATCTTGATTATGGCTAAACTATGACATGCATGTCTTGTATAATTTCAAAATAAGTCAAATGTATTTAGTAAGTGTAGCTTTGCTGTTATGTTTATATTGTGTTTTCTTATGAAATGTCTAATAGAAAGGCCTACTTATAATTCTGACTATATTTAACTGAGTTCTGTTTAAAGAGGATTTTTATTTGCTTTCTCATCTGATTTACACTGTGTTCAAAAGCTTTACTTTGTGTAAGTATAAACACAGAGTGGAAATAACAAAATTATGACACAAAAAGGAAACAGAGTGATTCCAAAGGACTATCAAGAGAGAAAAAAATTCCTCTACCTTCACATAAAAAATTTCTATGTAATTGCTTCTCTGTAAGAGAATGTAAATCTTAAGCTTATATTTTATTACTATTCATTTATTTCTTACTTGATCAAATAGACAGTTCGTGGCATTCTGGAATTTGTGGGATTTTATAGAAAGGTTTAGAGCAGCTGCAGTCATTCAGAGGAAAAATACTCTCCCTCTGTGATACAGAAATTAATTTCTTTCTCACAGAAGAGTAAACTCCCCTTTGTTTAGAGTTAGATGATCGAGTTTAATTTTAATAGACCTTCATTTTTTTCCTTTCAAAAGCAGTCCTTTTCTTACTGAACATAAACCTTGATTTTTGTTTGAATGAGATAGCCTGTTCAGCACAGTATTTCAAATACAAGTATCATATCTCTAAATCCAGTAGGGCCAAGAAATTATTTAGTTCTGTGCCTGTTAGAAAATAAAACTGACTTTTGAAGATCTTGAAATTTTTGTTTGTTTATAAGATATTTATAAAAATGTGTGGTAATCATAGATTTGATGATAAGATATTTGTGGGCTGATTTTAGAAAAAAGTCCATTTATCTGAATCCAAAGACCCATTATTTTAATCTTATTTAGTACTTTTACATGTGAATGTGAAGATGATATTTGAGGAATTTTTCAGTTGTGTTTTGTTTTGGTGTGGTTTTTTGTTTGGTTGGTTTTTTTGGGGGGGAGCTAGGAATAGAACTATTAGCAACAGAATCCAAATGAAAAGTAAACACAGCCTAGGACAAAAAAAAATTATCAACAGTTGTTTTTAGGAGATTTTCAAGGAAAATGATGATGATGATTGATGATGATTTTTATGGTAATAATAATAATAATAAAGCATGCTGCTTTTGCTGCAGCTGATTGTGTTAGTGTATTTGTAAAATAAGGTGTATAAATATCAATAATATAATTAATAGTCTGCAATACATATAATGGCCCTTAGATACTCTGAATTGTGTATCATAAGTAATGAAATATGCAGAATGCAGGAAAATTATGAAAAAAAATATTCACACAATTTTAAAAAATATTTTTTTTAGCAAGTTATTAAGATGAATGAAAAATTATTTCCAGTCTAACAGCTTATGATGTCTTATCTTGAAAGGACACAATTTAACTTGAATATTTCCCAAAATATGAATAAATAATGAATGATGTTTTTAAATGGAATGCTCACAGTGTCAGAGCAGGTATCGGTTCAGAAGATATTTCAGTGTTGCTGAGTTTTTTTCTTTCCTTAAAAAAATATTCAGCTGAAAACTTCCACCCAGCTTTGCAGAGCCTTCTTGGTACATAATTTCTCTATGTAGGATCTCTGCATATGAATCGGAAAAACTCCTGTACCTTATAGGTACAGTCCTAAAAGCAACTCACTTCTCCAGCACTTTTCACAGATTGAGAAGGGAAGTTGGGCTGAGCTGGCTGAGGCCCAGGTAACAGCAGCATTGCAGGACAGGAGAGGACAGATGATAAACAAGGACAGTCACTGGCCTTGTTCCCACATGGATCAGTCAGGCAGTGGATCTGCTAGCCAGGGCTATTGGTCAGTCCAACGTTGACTTCATTTCCAAGAAAAGAAGGAGCAGCAGCCTAATGTAAACTATGTGACAAAGGAATTAGATCTCTGACTGCGTAACTTTTATTGCCCAAAATCCTCTTCATAATTTAGATGTCATATAAATTAAATTAACATAAGTAATAACCACTTTGACAAGTCTTAAAATAGAACAAAGATAGAAGAGACTCAAACAAGCACCTCATAGTACTTGCTAATCCCAACCAGTCTGAGACACAAAGAAAAGGGGAAAAGGGGATTGAGGCACCCAATGAATATTTTCTTAAGAACGAAGCTTGAGTCTTCAGTGGCATCTGCTTACACTTCATGTGTAAATGCTGCTGATGAGCAGTGGCTTTTATCCCCCAGAAATGTCTCCTTCCTGTGCATGTGAACGGCTTTCATCAAAGCATCCTAGATGTGATTGCTTTTTCAGCAAATCAATCAGAGACTAGTGAGAATTTAACAGAGATTTATATTTGAATATATTTTATTTTTACATTATGTTTTCCATTGTACATGTACTGGTATTCAAAGTGTTTAACTCAGACTTTGAGTCTTAACCATTCCATTTGACTAGCCAGTTTATTGCATCTGTTAAATTTTCATCAAGTTGCCAAGAAAAGACAAAATAAAAGAAACACCCCAGGAAGTTAGAGATGATGGGATCTGCAAGTCACTGGCATGTTGTCAAAATACAAATATTTTATTGTTAACTGTGGCATACTTTTACCATTTTGTTTGGACTTGAATGTTGTGCCAGCTTTTCTTTACTTTGATAAACTTGCAATTTTTAGAATGTGATGGCCTTAGAATGTGAATGTAACTTCCAAAAGGGGACCAATAGTGAAAAGTGATGTTTCTTTAAATCTCTGTTGATTTCTATTGTGTTGTTAGGTGCTATGTATGTCAGTTATGTGGTATAACTGAGCATGGGATGAAAATACTATGCAATATTAGGGCTGAATTACTATTTCCTCTTGTACAGACTTCAATATAGTTAGACCTCAGTAAGAGTAGATCTGGCCTCTATATATCCTTGGATCTCTGTTAGAAGGTTCATCCCTGAGCTTGCTTGAATTTACTGAAATTTGACAATCTGTTTAGATTTTCAGACTGAAGTCTACAAATATTTAACTGCAGTGTCATAGACTTAAGACATTCAAAGACTGAAAGAGTAAACTACAATATTTTTTTTAGATGAACTGTTGGGGTTTTATCCTCATAAGTTAACCTGAGAATTGCTTTGAAATTACTTAGTATTTATAAAAGTCCTTAATGCTCACAGGCGGACATTTGTATATAGTTTACTTCAGTTACACATCTACCCACTTTTCTTGGGTATATTGCAAAAAGTCAGTTTCTGGTCTCTCATCACTTCAAAAGCATTTCTTTACCAGGAATCTTAGAAGTTAGAAGTTTTTCTTCTGGGAAGCTCTAGATGTCTGTCTGACAGTCCCAACAGAAATCCTCCGTGTGATGGAAGCTTGACTGTGCTTCAGGTCAAGCGAGGTCAATGCTTAGCCTAGGGAAGGCAGTTGTCTTTCTGCTTTACACTGATTCTGTGATCTGTGAGGCACAGAAGTTTTGTGGTTAGATAAGATAGGGTGGCTGCCTAAAACAGTTCCTGTCTTTGAAGCTTGGGTTAACTGGGTAACTTACTCCAATTTTACATGGGAGTTGCAGTGTGAAACACTTAATGATGGCATTTGTGTCTTTGGGACCAAAATCAGTGTCTTGGGAATCCATTTATTTGTAATAATATCTCTGATCTCAGAACAGAACTTGTCAGATTGACAAGTTATCTTAACACAGGTACATGCAAATGGATTTCCTGTTTATAAAGCAGGTTAAAATATCTAAAAGTTTTTCCAGGCAAGAATCTCAGGGCTGCTGTTTTGATTAGTTTTGCTTTCATATGGTTCTTGATGGCTTTATTTATAGCTCTACCATTTGGTTAGATTTGATGGTGTGAAGTGTTCTCTCTCAGAGAATAGACTTAAACACTGAATTAATTGTGTATAAATGAGACCTAGGATTTACGTATAAAAGTAAATAGCTTTTACTCATTACTCTCCCTTTCAAAATTATCTTACTAGTGATCTTCTGTATGAACAGCTCTTTTCTAGAAGAGTTCATGCTCAGGGCAGGGTGAGGGGATTTCTTTGACAAGGCTCATCTGCTTTCTTCTGTCTGGACTCTAGACATTAACTGGGGAAGATGTTCAAGGGACCTTGAAAACAAACTCCAGGTTGTATACACAGTAGAGTTGGTTTGCTTTTTGCATAATGAAAGTATGCCACTAAAATTTACTATTTACTGAGAGTAAAGGAATAATTTACCACAAAAATATTTTGAGGGAGCCAGTTGTCTTTACCTTAGAGGCATACCATGTTAGGAACCAGGTTCTTCTGTGCAGGTACCAGTACTCCACTGAGCTGTGAAGTGGTCACTTCAGAAAGGTCACACACAGGATCCAATCTGGTAATCAGACTCTTTCTCTGGAGTCTCAGTAATGGCTCATGTGTGGCACAAACACAGCAAGAGCTGGGTGTGACAGAACTGAGTTGCATTTGTATTGCACTTATTTCTCCCCAGATGTGGAAAAACTCAATACACCTACATTGTACTAACTGTACTTCAGGAGCTGGAGAGGGATTGTGGGATATAGAATATGAACCCTGCCCTTGGCAACTAGAGAGGCACCATTCTTCAAAGAAGTGGACCAGGAGCTGTAATCACAAAGTGTGGGATTAGTCTGAGCAAGTGTAGGTGTCCACAACGTAGCTGTCAGTTCATCACTTCAGGCTTCTTCCTGGCCAGCAGAGAGAATTGATTGCTTCTGCCCATGGCTTATCCATCCTCAAGGATGTATCTCAAATAGTAAAAATGAACTGTACCCTAAAATGTCTGGTTTTCTCTATATGCTGTAAAAGGAGTCCGGCATGACTAGCTCCAGTCATCTGGACATCTATAGACACCTTAAGTTCAGTGTGCTGAGTCCTGCTTAGCCTGTGCCCAGCCCTATGTCTTTCTGCTCCCAGAACTTTCCTTGGTTCCCCCTCAGAAGCAAGGGCATCAGTTTCCCCTCCTGTAGCAGAATCCCGCAAGGTTTTCTGTTGCCCATCTTGCACAAAGGAGTGGCACAGGGCAGAGTTGCCTGGATAGAAGAGGTCTTAAGAAAGAAACCATCTCTGGGATACACCAAATAGCTGCTTTCTTGTTGTTGTAGCTTGTTGTGCAATAAGCAAACTACTGCTGCCTATGAAGTTCAAATTACAAATGCAAGAGTGCCTTTGGCACACTTTTTTTTGTTGGTACAACTGTCTTAAGTTTTCTGATTCTGCTTTTGTAGGTCAGATAATGATCTTGATGAGATGCAGTAATTCTCTACCTCATAAGTGGTTTTTCTCATTTGCTCTGCTGATTGCTCAGCATCCATAAGAGCAGCAGCATTTGGTTGCAGATGTAAAGTCAGTTTCCTAAGTCTCTGTGTGAATGCTAATCAAGAGGTACAGTTGCGTGTCTGTTTCATATTTTTGTGTCCATTGTTTGCACAAAGGAAACCATTAATACGTTTATGTAAAGGAAAGTGAGATTGTCAGCCTCAGAGCTACTGCCATGAAAAACCTTTAAGAAGTCCATTGCTTAATTGTTTTAAATGTGTTCAGATCAGAAGAAATAAGGGAAAGTAGTTTGTCTGATGGTCTCCCTAAATATCTTACCTTTTCTGATAAAGCAAATGTCATCATCAAAACTCAGACTATGTAATTGCTATAAACCTTTCCAGTCAAAACAAAAACTGAATAACTATGTAGATGGAAATGGCACAGTGAATTCTAAATTCACTGTAATTTGAATTAGTTGTGCTCTCAGCACAACTGTCAGCATTCAAGCTTTTCATACATCGTTGTCAGTCAAGCAGAATATGTAATAACAGAAATGTCCTATGATTCAGTATGTATGATGAAAATGTAAGTACTTAAAAAATATTCTTTTTTTTATGTACCATTAATAACAACATTACTTTTTTCTATGATATGGCACTGCCAGTTTTTGCAAGCTGGGAATATGACAATGCTTTTAGTCTTCAAAGGGCAACAAAACAGCAAGCTGCCATGTGCTGTTACTCATCTAGTGCTGCCATGTGTTTGGTGCTGGTATAATGGGCAGTAAATACGCTATTTGGTTTTACTTGGCAGAAGATAACTTTTGTGTGTTAATATTTTTGTTAACACTATGCCTTTTTTAGGACTGTTTGAATATTACTTTTTGCTTATAGTTGCAAATAGTCAGGTGCTGAAAGAGCAAAAAATATTTGGACAACATGAGCTTAAGTCAAGTTAAAAAGTGAGGAAGAGAAACAGTGATGTAAATCAAATGTACAGTTGGATCAGTGATTGATTTTATAGTTTGTGTCAGACCTTAATAGTAGCAATGGTTCTTTGTTCTTTGCATTTCCGGCAGCCATAGAACTTAAGGCATTTTACAAAGGAACGGTAAGTGTCATTGTCCCATTTTATCGAGGAGCAAACTCCAGGACTGGAAGTGACCTACTGAAAATCTCAGTCTGAAGAAGAGCCAAGACTTCCTAAAAACCTTACAACCGTAATTGTCAGAGTAAAAAATATTTGTGACTGTTTGTGTACCTGGGAGAAACAGTAATCTCAGAAATCTGGTATGCAAGTATGTGTGTAACTACATGTATGTAATCTTTAGACAGGGGCATTGTTTTAAGAAAAGAGTCCTTGGGACCTTAAATTTCCATACTTTAAAGTGTGTCTAAATATCACTCACATATTAGACATGTTTAATAATGCTTAAAATATAAACTAGGAGAGTGTTAGCTTTCTTGAAATCAGGATCTGTGGCTGAAAGCAATAAAATGTTTGACTCCTAAAATATGTAAAAGTAGGACTCAGCTCTGTGCTGCTGGAATATCATGTAGGTTGGGCATGCGTTGGCTTCATTAGTGTCTTCATTGCTTGCGTCCTCCTAGTAAGAATGTTTCTATTTTAATTAATTACTTTTTAAAGGTTACTTGCTTTAAAGGTAGTGTGTAAATGAGCATGGTACCTCATTAGTTGACGTATTTTAGTGATATTATTACAAAAGCTATGTTGACCACAAACTGACTCAGGACTTGACTGTAAGAAGAACCCTAAAATCTTTTAAGCTGTAAACTCGGTTGAACTGTGAAGAAATGCATAAGATGCGTGAACAGGTCATTAACTAAATTAAAACTGATTCATCCACCACTGGCTTGCGTTGCAAGTGTGTATGTTTCTACTCACATCCCTTTGACTGTTCTTTCAGCTCATGTTTTGTGCTTCAGAACATAACATGGGGACATTTGTTATCTTACTTGATGACACAGTGCTGAACTCTCTGTTACAAGACCTTTTTATGCTAGTTTTGCTAGTTTTTCTAAGAAAATATCATCTTATCACTGTCATAAGTTATCTTTGCAAAATATCTGAAAATCCTGTGGTTACCTGCCTTGCTGAATAGGAAGATAGTATAATAAGAGATCACTTAAGTGTACTCAAGATGTTCTCTTTCATTTTTAGTTCTGAAGAAAAGCAGACCAGAATTTCACCATGATTCTGGGTTGATGCTTTATTTATTATCGTGTTGTTGGGATGAATAGACCAGGACATAACATCAACTCATGGATTGAGAGTTATATTAAAAACATAAAACTGTTTTATATAAATCATACCCTAGTAGCAAGGTCATTGTAATTATTTCAAATTTTCAGGCACCATTGTGCTTGAACAGGAATTTAGGAGAAAGTTGACTTTGGTTTCTAAAGTGTTTTAGTTGAATCAAATCTCATATTACAAACATATTGAAAGATTATTTAAATAATATGCGTTAAGTATCCAGATAAAAGTGAGGTCCAGTACCATGTGTGCTTCACTGGTAATAGTCCCATGAAGATCTACACATGATGAACTTGGACCTAGAGAAAATTCTGTATGCTTTTGTGAATATGCATTACATAAAAAAAACCCCACTTCTTCCAGATATAGGGGAAGAGAAAACATTCACTAGCACCATTCACTTTGAATTTGTTTTAAATTACCCATGCTTATATATTTAGTTTGAGATAGTCAGTGAGATTGTGTAGCCCAAAGTTCCTCTGAGGATGACAGAAAAATGTATAGAGAAGGCCTTTGAAAAAGTTTGGATCTTCACTGTGCATCTTGCCCTTTCCCAACATGGCATACACATAATGCAGTCTGCAGAGAAAGACCACCACTGGACAAGGGTGTCCAATCAAGGGTAGAGAGAGTAGTCTTAATTAAACATAAATTATTCTAAGAACTTTTCTGACTATATGGTGGAAGCTCTTGACTTGAGACAAATGCTTTCAATTTTCCTCCAGAATATGTTCTTTTCGTTAAAAATTAAATACGTATATTAAAAGCTGAGGAAAATGGGAGACACTATCAATATATATATACTTTTGAAAACAGTATGCAATCAGGCACATTGTACAAAAGAATTATTAAGTAAAATAATTTTTAGATTTGAGTCATCTTTCAGTGACTTTGGCTCCTGTTGCCACTGAAATGCACATTAACACTCACTTCAAAGGAAAGTGGAGATTGTATTCATTGTCTATATTCAGTGCTGCATCACTAATAGATAGGGTAAAACTTGTAATTGCAGATTCCTTTTCAAAAATATCCTACTTCTAATGCCTGACATACTTGTTTTGATATTTTTCATAGTCTGCTATATTACCTGTGTATGTTACTTAAGCTTATTCAAAATGACTTCTATATTGTTTTTTATTGTCATTTAATTTACCAAGGAGATTCCCAAACTTTCTCTTCTGTGGTATTTGCATGCTCTCGATGTAATCTTTCATCGTGATTTTATGAGAAGTTGCCTCAGCTGGTTTTATTATGTCCATCCAGTTCTTATGTATTCTGGAGGGTAGTAATACCAGTAATATAAATAAGCCAGGGTTTAATCACATTTTATTGTTTTTTGTTTTCTCTCAAGTCTTCCGTCATGTTAGATTCTGTTGTACTCACAAAGTTTTAATATCTGATTTATTATAGAGTCTATAATAACAGAACTGCATGTTTCCTTAAAGAGTATTTCCTAATAATGGAGCAAGACTGTATTTAAATTTTTCCTTATGTAATTTTGGGTTATAGTGTAGATAGGAATCTTTTTTTTTTTTTTTTAATGTGCATATATTGTGTTTAATCCTTATTTTGACAACACCTCACCTGCGTTGAATTTGTGTCTTATTTTTGCCTACTGTTTAACTGGCCATCACTATTTTTATAGCAACTTGTACTCAGTAGCAGCTACCCACTCACACTTGGAACACACACACACAAAAGAAGCACTCTCTTTAATGATCACAATAATCCCGAGCAGCAAATAGAGCTTTATCTGTCGGTTCCAAGAAAAAATATATCTGAAATAATTTGTGTAATATAGAGATAATGAGAGATTAGGGCATCTGTTCCAAAGAGCCTGACCTTCAAACCATTAGCTCTGCAAGATTCAAGCACCATGGTGTAATCCTGCTATAAAAGGCAAGTTTGTTTTACTTTTGTATTTTATGATCTTCATCCATGAGTTAATATATATTGAAATCCCTGGAAAGATGTAGTACTACTTGGCTTGAGTTATAGAGAGTGAAATTACTGTAAAAGGCATGTTTGTGTTTAACCAATAGTAAGTCTAGGACGATGAAAATAAGGTTTGTTTATTATATTTTAATTTTATGCCATGTACTTTTGCCGGATGTCTTTTTGCATACCATCTACAAGTGAATTTGGGATGTGAAATCTGTGGCTCAGACTGGCTGATTGATTATTGCAAATTTTCATGTTTTTTATTATAATGTGTCATTTTCTGCTGCCCTGTTTTATTTTCTTTCATGCCGATATTGATATGCAATTTTTTTCCAAATTATTTTAAAATAATTGTCATTTCTTCATCTGTAATAGGTTTGTCAGTGCCCTCTATATCAATACAGCAAGAAAATGTAATGCTCAATTTTAGCCCCTGCTTTTGAATAACTTATAGAGAGGAAAATGGCCTATTAAATAGTTCTGAAGCAGTGAAATGAGCTTCATATGGCACCATATTTTTTGTTACTAACATACATGTAACAGCGCTTGTGAATAATGTATTAGTTCAAGATGATCCTTAAACTTATTGATATGCATGCACTGTTGCATTAAAATCTGTATTTCAGGTAACCTTGTGGTTTAGTTGGCATAGCAGTTCAGAGATGTTTTCGCATCAGAAATAACTAGAAGTTTGGGAGAGAGTCAGTTTTCTCTGCAGAGATAGGCTGTATTAGCACCATTTCATTTTTTTCCCATCTCATTCTGCCTTGTGCTTGAAAGAGCTTTAAAATTTGGTAAACACTCGCTGCTGCTTATATTTGTTGGCTGTAATTCAGATGCTTTCAAATATTCATTTATAATAAATGGCTAATTCTTCCTTGTACTTTTTTTTTTCTTAGCTTTTTATGATGTTTGTAGCAGATTAATTATATGATAAATCTACTATAAAACAAGCCAGCAGTCACAATAAAGAAGTCTTGCTTTGTAATAAAAATTTAACATGATTTACCAGGGAAGACACAGAACAACTCTTCCCATATCGATGCACTTTTTGCCTCTTGTCGGTTGACTGTTATTCATCTGCTTTCCCTTTGAGAAAGGCAAGTGCTTCTTTGCTAAGCAAGGTTTGTAACCCAGAGAGGAGAATGAGAAATGAGTGGCCATAGGGACCTGCGAAAATAACCCGGAATTCTCTTTGATGGCAAACTGCAAGGTGTTACAGAAAATCCTGCTGTCTCACATTGCTCCCACGCTTGCCCAGATATTAAAGCAATGGTGATGCTCTGAGAGTTTTTGTGCGCTGGTGTCTCTCTATGGCACGGCTGAACTTTTGCATTCTTGTCAGTAGTATTTTCTTCAGCGCATATTTGATAATGGACATAAGCCAGCAATACTGGATGTGAACCTTAGGATTTCGTAGCAGAGTTGTGCCCAAGTATTCATTTGGGAAGTCTGGCTGAACGGTCTGTCTCTAAACTAAGTCTTTGTGTGCAGTTGTCCACTTTCAATAATATAAACACAAGGGGAACAATTATATCTCACAGTTATGCCGTGTTTATCTAGCACAGATCCGCTGCCCAAGTCTGTAGGTGTTTTTACATACTGACTGCTGTAACTAATGCAAATCAGTCTGAATGTACTGTCACAAACAGCTGTTTTAAAACAGAAACGTTCTGTGTCTGTCACTGCTTACCTGTTTTAGCTACTACTGTGAATAAAAAGCTGATTCACAAGATAAATTTTGCACCAGGACCACCAGTAGCTGGACTTGAACTGTAGCTGACCAAAAGAAGGAGCCTCTCTCAAGTTTTTATCTTCCCTTCTGGTAAACTGACCTCAAAAGTGAGAGGTATGTCTGTATGTCATCACAATCTAGTCACATTTTAAAAGAAATTCAAAAGTAAAGTCAACCTTAGCACAGGTACTTCAGCTGAAGAAGAGCATGGCTGTATTTCACTGTGACAGAAGCTTCAGTGGGATCACTGATAGTGATACAAGGGGCAGCAGTGCAAACGAGGTTGCAAAAACAAAGTGTAAAATTTTGTTTAAATTTGTATGAAGTTTAAAGGAAAGCTTGTTTGAGGTGTGGTACTTTGGAGGCTGCCTAGAAAAATTCACTCTGTAGAGAGTGTGAGGCTACTATTTCAGGATGCAGTGGTGAAGAAACAGGCCAAGTTTTTGGTCAGCCTTTCTGTTACAGATCCAGAACAGAAAGTCAAACAGTTTTAATCCCGGAAAGGGGGTTTGATCATACAAATAAGAAATATAAGGAATGATTTTTCCTGGGACTAGAAGTGTGAAGGAGAAAAGGCTGTGACCACAGTGGGGGCTTTCTGGGTTGTTTTATTTCAGCTTTAAACTTCTTTTGAGTTTCCTTGAGCAAGAACCTGAGTGGGAGGGAACTTCTGTATATTTGACGTTAAGTGCAGTGCTTTGTGTAAAATGCTCACATGGCAGGATGGTCCTGGATCCTGTGCCATGCACATGCTGAAGGCACATCTTGAAGGGTGACATGCATGCATTAGCAACTCCCAAAATCAGCATTTGATTCCTACAATGTAATTGTACTTATCTTTGGAAGAAAAATCTGTCAATTTAATTGTATTTTGCTTTTTGAATGTTGCATGCATTATGAAGGAATTGAATACCATACAGCTACATATTTCTGAAAAAGGTGGTAAGCCATCCTCTCTGTGGTTTTCTGAGCATCATTTCTAAATGTATCAAGAAGATACAGACTACTTCAACCATTGCACTAAATAGGAAATCTGTGCCCAAGCAATGAAAATAGGTGGACATTTCCGCAGAGGAGTGACATGAGATATACTGCATCACTACTTCAGAGGATTTTGAGTTTGTCATCTCTACAGTATTTGCAATCATAAATCGTGTTATGTGTTTATTAGCTGAAATGAACAATATAATTTGTGGCATTTTTCTCCTTAATAATTTTATGATGCTTTAAATAATCAGAACTTTACCATAACTTGAAGATCCACTGGACAGAAATTTATCATCCATGTTTTAATTTTTTCCCCATTATAATTGTTTGAAATAGTTCTCTTCTTTTTACTTGACAAATGCTGTTATTTATTTTCTTGTTTCTATCTTTAATCACCTTGATATCAAAATTCACTGTGTACATTAGGTTGGGTACCTCCTTTCTTCGTAAGAGAAAGCACACTGGTACTGCACATTGGTCCATATAATTTTTAATGCCTAGTTGATAAAGGTGTGTTAAATTAATTGATTCTTAAACAATTGAAAAAGGAAAGAATAATACATTTTTCGAATGGAGCATTAGAAAAACTAAAACACTTGAAATGGAAATACACGTGGCAAAGTCTGTTTCCTCAAAAGGAAGTTTAGAGATTAAAGGAGTAATTAAAAAATTAAATTCAGTTCTCAAAATGCACACAGGCTTTTTGAGGCAGTGAAACTTTAACTCTGCTCTGCTTGAGTCCTTCTAGGATAGTAACATCATTTAGACTTTCTGTAGCATAACCATGATTTAGTATTTAATGCTAATTTGGTGCTTTCTCAGGTTTGCAATGTTTCAGGTGGTTTTGTACCAAAATTCTTGCAAAATAAGTCAAAATCATCAGGACAGAGAACTGTGTTTCTGGATTCATCTGACTCTCCTCATCGAGTTCTGAACAGCATCATTAAAATAATGCAGTGACCAAAGTTGCCAAGAATATTTTGAGCTCTTCTCTGCTTGCACATAACTAGAAAATACACCACTGACTGAATTTTTTAACCTTTTGGCAATATATTATGAAGTGCTAGCTGGTAGGTAGTTCAGTACTTTGTTTCACTGCAAGGCCTTGTAATGTAATCACAGTTGTAAAAGGAACTTGTGAGTGAAGCAACTTGATCATTCCTCGCAGTGCTGCCGTGCCAAGTGGTTACAGGATCAGGAGGGAGAGGCAACGCCAGGACCCCAAAGATTTATTCTACCCAGAAACAGCACAGGTTATTTAAACAAAGGTGAAGCTGCTTTAGTTGCTGGCTGCTTGCTTAGGATTATATCATAGCCAATGTTTAATTCTGCTTAAACTAAAGGTAAGCCTGTATTTTCTGTGTCTTACTGTAATAAGCCTACTTATGAGTCTGATTTTTAGCAGCGTATGATAATCTGGGGTTATAACTTTGTGATGCTACAGTCACTGATGAAAAACCTGAGTCGGTGTGATAATACATTGACCTGATACAATAGAAATGATCTCTTAAGGTCTAGTAACCTTTTTAAAGAGAAATGTGATACCCACCTGGGAGGTGCTGGTGGTGGTAAAATTAAACTCAAAAGGCTTGAAAGTTGCAGTTGGAGCAAATCAAACTACAGAAGAAATAGAGCATTTTCAGATCAATTCACAGGTTGGTAATTGTGACAAAAAGGGACTGTTTCTGAAGCTGTAATGTCTCCTGATTATTTTGCTGTGCCATTAAATTAGGGTTGAGCTATTATTCAGAAACTTTTCAACTGTACAAAAAGGCATGTAACATCTTTTTACTAGAAGATACTTTGGCACCAGTGGTTTTGACAGCGTTTCAATCTACAGTTTTTTCAGAGATTATTAAAATAATTAGACTTTGTATTACCATTATGTACAGTACATAGTTTTCAGGAAACTTTACAAAGATGCACAGCGATAGTGAGTTTTTACTAGTGATGTCTTTAAATTGTCCCTTCAGTGATATCATCTTGTAAAATATTGTCCGTTAGTAGTCATACTGTCATTTTATGTTTTTAATAATAAATACTGAAGCATTTGTAACTGTGAAGACTTACTTAAAAACAGACTTAAATTTATTAAATTTTTTACAGCTGTCTAGTACTAAAAAAGACATCTAGCTACATAAATATGTATAGGTTCCTAATGAAATGTTGGTTTAGTGTATCTGAAGGATCTCCTGGGGTTTTTTTTCTGCATTGCTTTCCCCTCCTGTATTAACTTGCAAGCTGTGTCCCAGCACCCTTTCATCAGACAAATGTTATTTCTATACTATATATCAGTTGTCTTCTAAAGGTTGACTGATAATAAACAATTTTATAGGGCTTTGTTTTTATGTAAAAATGTTACTGTTGAAGTGCAAACAGCTCTTGTGAGCTTCTTATTTTGTTCTGCTTTGTGTTCTTCTCTAGTCCAGCATAAAACCCAAAAGTGAGTGCTTGATATTTTGTAAACTGTTTATATGGTAAATAATTTGTTGGAAACATGACTTTGTTGCTTTACTAGTTGAATGTCACTGAAACAGGCTTTAGCAGTTGCAGAACAGAGCATGTAGACCTATTATCAGTTTCACTGACATATTCTGCTTTTATATAGCTCTTTGTGTATGTGTGAACAAGATTATTAATATGCTTTCATTTCTGTATGTTTATAAAGTGTGCTTAGCACAACCCCAGCAGTAAAAACTCACTGATATATATCAACTTTGATTGCCTCATTTTGGGTGACAGAGAGTGGCTCTTTTCTTTTCATTGCAAGCATGTGGACAAAACTATTAATCTTTATAAAGTAATTTCAGAAGCCATAACTGATGTTTTTCTGACCAGATACCCTTGTTTTTCCTTCAGATACATGAGTCCTGATTTTTCACAGGTTTTGTTCCCTGACCAAGTATCAGGATAAACACATAAAAACACATGCTTGTTTTTACTTTTCTGGGTTTTGTTGGGTTTTGTTTGTTTGGTTTGGTTTTTTCCCCCATGAAATAGGTCTAAGACCATCTATTTTGCAGGACATATGATTTGTAAAAGCAGTTGCATTTCCAAAAAAAAAAAAAAAAATTTTGCTTTGAGGCCACTGTGAGGTGGTAAACAATGGTCTGATTTTCCAGCTCTTGTTTACTTTTCTTTTGAGCATGGGCATATTCCTGTCATTTGTTCTCACAGTTCTACTTCAGCTCCATGCGAGTCACTAGGAACTGTTGGATAAGTTACTTTCTTTTGAAATCTAAAACTTTTAAGAGTGTGAGTCTGCAAGTTTGCTTTTCAATGAAAAATACAATCAAAAGCCAAGATTCTGCAGTACGCTGGGTAAAATGCCATCAAAGCCTTAATACAACCATTAACAGAAGTTCAGTCAAGTCTCCTTTTGTTAGGATTGGTGCTTTTTTTTCCTTTGCTCTAAATATGACAGAAAAAATATTCTATGTATTAATGGACTAATTAGATTATATTTGGTTTTTTTGTTTGTTTTTTTTTTTTTCCTGAAAATATTTGTTGAGAATAACAATCGTTTGCCAGATGAGTACGTGAACCTCTAAATGCAGTTAGGAGATATTTTTTCCCAAATGTCTGTTAAAATTTCTTCTAGATAAATTAACCCAGCAGAAAAGGTGAATATTCTTTCAAGAAGGTTTTGTTATTTATATTAGTATAAATGTTGTTTGTGGATTTGTTTTAATAAATACAAATGGGAAGAAGTACATGATAGTTTATATTTGGATTTTAAACCTCAGGATCTAACACCACAGAATATAAACAGCATTCTCCTTTCCTTGAATATATTGTGTGATAATTGGAAGAAACATATAAAAGACCATTACTATTACATGTTTTTTTATAGACAGCATTATATTCAGGAGACTATAGTACAATACACAGAATGGAAAATACAGGGAAGTATTGCGGGATATAGTCTAGAAATATTTGTATTTAAATATCATATTTTTCTATTTATCTTCTGTCCATACTCACTAAGTATTTTCAGTCTTAGTGTTGAGTTCATCTGAGAGATGTATACATATACAAAAAACAAATGCTCTTTGAACTATTTCTTCTCTTTTCTTTCCCCCTACCCCTCTGTGTTAGAATTATAAACCAAGGCATTTTGTCAAATATATGTAAATATGTTTATAAACATACTTTTTTGATGTTTAAAAGTGCTACATACAAAGTGGGTGGGATGCTGAGGAATTTGTAACTCAGTAGGTCTCCAAGCAGCTAAGTTTGAGGTTCTGAAAATCACTAACACATCAGAAAGGACCAGAAGGAAATGTTCCCCTTGTCTATTCTTTTTATAGTTCTTTGAATTGAGGTTGACCCTTACTATTCCAGTTGACATAATCTTGTTGGTGTCTCACAGTCAGTTTGCAAACCCCACCATGTGGTCACAGTCCTGCCATGCTTCAGTCACAGCTGGCTTGGAACTGGAGTCCTTTTAGGCTTACTTTGGATACATGAACATACTTGATACCATGAATAACTTGCCCTTGAGTCATGCAGTGACACTGAGTATTAGCACTCTTCTCATGATTGTTTCATTGTGTATTTAGCAGTGGTGTATGCTTTGTTCTCTGGTGGGTTCTTTTGAAACGACCATGAATTGTCCATGCCACATACCCAGGTACTTCATGTGTGTAAATTTCCTTCTGTTTTTGGTGCTAACCAACTAGTTGCACACGGGTATGATTCTGGGCAATGCTCACTTACTGCCCAATAGGCAGTACGTAGAGGCTTATGTCACGATTGTCTTCTGCCCTACAGCAGTCTTTGACACTGTCCTATTTAAGTTGCCAAGCTCATGTGCTAGCATATTCTTGTATGTCCCCAAGCCTTGACCCATGGCATGCAGTACACACCTTGACACCTTGCATAAAAGCTTTACTCCATCAGCCCCTCCTGATACTTCAGACTTCCTATACTGAAATGAGCAAAATGAAGTAACTGACTCCAGGCACCACATGAAGCACAAAGGGAAAGCCAGGCCAACCGTGAGGCCAGGTGCAGTCAAGCCTTTGCTAAGCAGGGGGCAGGGAGGGGAGAATATCCTGGCAGTGTCCTGTCTGGATTAGATACCTCAGAGATGTAAAGCTACCCTTGAGGTATCTCTGGTAGGCCATCTTATATCTCTAGATACTATCACTGACCTCTGTCTAGTACAATTCTGTCGTCAATAGCTCCTGGCTTCTGTACTTGAAAGCGATTAAGGAGTACAGAAATTGGGGACACATCAATTGCATTGATATTTTGTGCAAATGTAAGACAGTGCATATTTGGTTTTTGATCTGCTTGGTCTGTTAATTTTGTCTAAGAAAACCAAAATCGGAGTCTAGTTTCTTGTCAGACCAAAAAGGAATCACCATAGGCCATATAAGTGAATGGAAATAGTACATTGCACACTCTCATCAGTGTGTTGTAGTAGGAACACTGCAAGCGTGTTGAAAAACTGCAAAATGCTTACAAGCTGTGTATATTTTGTAGCTGCAGGTGGCTGCTTTATGATCCTTTGGCATCAATTATTAAATCTGCAAAAATGTTCATCACAATTGCTCTGTAATAGTTTTTCTCTAGCTTGTACTTGTTAAGCCAGGTGTTTACATGTAAATTATGCACATCAATCTGCATTCCTTGTGGAAGGAATCTGCAGAAAGCCTTACACAATGGACACAGCAGACAGAAGCACACAGACCATGTTGGAGTAAATTTTACCTCTAAATGGTAGTCATTGTAGAGACAGCTTATCTTCAGTCTGCACAGTGAATATAGCGTAACTTACAAAATACAGGCTAATAACTGTACTGTATTGTGAAATTTAACTGTACATATCAAAATAATAAAAATTAGGAGCAGGACCAAGCATTCTCCAATAGATATCCAGATAAGCAGAAAATCTTCTCAGTATATCACAACAGAGATATTGAACTTGAATATTTTACAAACCTGTATTGTTCATATAAAGACAGCATCCTAAAGTTATATGCAGAACTGTTAGATTGACAGTAATGCAAGATGAAAATGAAAGTTTAAAAAAATGTATTATCAATAGCAGGAGAAACACTGGTAGTTATTTGGATCCTGCATTTCATTGTGCCATCAAGGCAGGACTGGAAATTGCACCCCAGAGTGAGTTCATGTTACTGGGGTGCCTTTAGAAATAGCAGCAGTTCCCAACTCAGCAGTGTGCTAAGCACCTCCCTCCTTCCAGAACTAGATTTTATTGAGAAGTTTGCAGGAGTACACTAACAAGATAAACTGTCTCTTTAGTTTTTGTGATACAAGTGGACAGAAAATACATGGGATGCATAAAACTTTCAAAACCTGTGCAACATGTATTTTGGTTCTTAGCCATGGGCAAATGCAATTCCCTCTATGCCATAAACCCCTTGTCTTAGTTTACCATTCTGTTAGGTTACTTTTATGTTATGTTTCTGATTGTACTGCAGAATATTAAGACTAAGATTACACAATTAAATATGGGTATTAGTAGCAGTTACAAGAGGTGACAAAAGGATGCTTTTTAATCTTCAACCTGAAAAAAAGTGTTCATGAGAAGAGAAAAATAAGCGGAATCAGCACTGTAAGACAGAGAGCAGTGAATTGAAAAGCGTTTGGAAAAAGACAATCTGGTATTTGCAACACTGCAAGATGAGGTTCTGAACTTGCTCATGGCTATGCACAAGGATTCCTACTTCATGGTCTGTGCATTTAAAATCTATGGAGCAAAGAAATGTGTTCAAGCAGCAATATCAATGTTATCCATGACAATGTAACATTACTCTTAAAAAAAAAATCCACTTGCTATTTTCCATCTCTACTGTGGCTCGAAGCTAAAAATATTATTTTTTATAATTTAGTCAAAGAATATTTTTAGAGTGATTATTTCTGTGACAATGTTCATTATGCTGTCCCACCAGCCTGGCTCTCATCCCTAAGTTTCAGCACCCACCAGGTGGTCCAGAAGAACATCCCTGTAACAATTTGTGTCTTGTAGAGTCTCATCATTTCCTTTTCCTGCTCCCTGATACTTACGAGCAACCCTATTCAGCCGAACACATTTGAGGCTCTACCATATTCTATCCTTTAGGTCATGCTGACTGATCTGGCTGGCTCCAGAAAAGAAGACGGGGCTAATCCACATAATCTCACGTGCTTTGTAGTAGCAGATGGAAACACAGACACTTTCAGGCAGGTCCTGGCAAGACAGAGAAAAAACCATATTGTTTGCAAATGCATGCGTACAGAAAGTGTGAAAATCCTGCTCTGGAGTACAATGCTGTGTGTGGGTTATGCATCCTAGACTGCCTTTTGATTCATTTTCTATGCACAGCCTATCTTTCACCATTGGTATGCTGAACACAACCTGTTTTATAGAGAAAGTTCAGGACCAAATGCAGCACTTGATTTTCTACCTATGGAGTCACTGAAACTCCAGCAAATACCTTCCACACCTGCACTGGGTAAGAGTGCAGCCTGGTCTGCCTGGTGCACCTTGCCTACCCTGCTCTCCATCACATTTAGCAGCACTGAATTATGTGTTTTCAGCTGACCGAGGACTGGGAATTTGGATGAGCTGTGGTGGTCCACAGAAAAACTTCAGAGCTGTTGGCCTCAGAAGGGAGTAAAGGATCTGTGGAAGTAGCTGATCTCTTCCACTTAGTGGCATTTATTTCTCTGTTTCTGGGTGGCCATAGATAAACAACTCTGGTCCAGAAAGCTTAAGAGGGAAACCACAGCCTCTTTCACTGTGGTTGTGTCCCCTCTAAGCCAAATATACAAATTCTTTGCTTTTCAGTTTGTCCATGTTTGCTATTTGTCTGCTAGCTCCAAAGAGGTCATTCTCATAGCTGCATGGTGTGATTTCTCCTTGCCCTCCTCCAGCTCTGCAGACTCAAAGAACAAGGGCCAGCTATTCTCCACAGCACATTTAAACACCTTGAGCAATGGGCAGGCCATGCGGGCGCTACCAAAGCTTTAAGTTTCATGTGATGAAAGATCAAGATCTGTCAGTTTCAAACATCAGCAATGTCAGTGTTAAAGAGGGAGGTGGAAAACTTTTAAGAGCAATTCAGTCTCCACAGGAGATGGAGGTGGAAGAAACATTCGCTTTTACAGATGTTCCCTGGAGCAGATGACGAAAAGGAAGTACAGACTTTATAGAGGGCAAATGAAGGAGCACTGAAATGAAGAGGCAAATGCAGAAGAATGTTTTCGCATGTACTTACAGGAAACTTTGTCAAATCTATTACTTTCTGAGAGAAAGTAATGTTACCCATTGAATTTTGATTACCCATTTTGAACTAAATGAAAAAGAACAGAACACTGAGGTTGAAGACAACACACGTTCTTACATCACATGGAGACTTTGGTGAAAGTATTTAGTTAAAGATTGTTGAGAACAACTATCGTCATCTAGAAGTATAATTTCTACCATGCAACAGCAGAATTTATCATAGATCAGCCATAATCTGACAAGGACCTGTAAAGGACTGGAAGCTCTCCTTGCTCAAGGGAAACATGAAACTTTCCAGGGGGAAATCAAATCGCATTTTAAAGAACATGGGATAGAAGCTTCTCCAAATGGATGAAGTCATTAAGCAATTCCACAAGATTTACATTACTTTCTAGTGTTCAGTTGCAAGCCTAGATTGTAACTGCCCAGAGAAGTTGTGGAGTTTCCCTCACTGGAGATATTCATGAACTGTCTGGAAGCAACTTGTACCCTGTGCTCTAGGAAGACCCTGCTTTAGCAGGAAGGTTGGACCAGATGACTCACGTGTGGTCCCATCCAGCTTTTAACTATTCTGTGATCTCCCAAACAAATTCTCCAAGAGTTATTTCTGCTTAGGAAGTTCTGAGATCATAAGTTCTATAACGTTCACTGTTTACTTTGAAGATGTTTTCTGGTGAAAAGTAGGATTTTTCCAAGTCAAAACACATTATTGTATTTTTGATACTAAGTGTCTTAGTACCTAACATTTTTCTGTGGAATGCATGAAGGATTTTTTTTCCTCTTTTTTTTTTTTTTTTTTTTCTGTGAGAATTGTAACTTCTTTTGCAGTCACCCAACCTAACTAACAAAGTGGCTAGAAGCACACTACTAAGTATGTGGTTAGCAGACACTATCACAACTGTCTACATTCCAACTGTGTAAATGTTACTAACAAGACATCTAGTTTCCAACAGTTTGCCCTAATGAAGATGTTCAGGTTGCAGCTCTTTTAAGAGAAGCCATTTCCAGTTTGCAGTTTTTTCAATCAGAATAGTCTTTTTGTGTTATTAAATAGTAATGATCAAGTCAGATCACTGTTACTGGGGGGAAACTGCACAGAAAGGCTTTGCTCTAAGCTGTCATTCTAAATGTTACGTCTTTTTCTCTGCTTTCAGAGGCTGGCAGCAAGAAGCTAAAGAGCACAATACAGAGAAGCACAGAAACCGGAATGGCAGCAGAGATGAGAAGTCGTATGGTTCGACAGCCAAGTCGGGAATCCACTGATGGCAGCATAAATAGTTATAGCTCTGAGGGCAAGTAAGTGGCATTAAAATATCTGTAATGTAGGAGAAGTTTCTAACGTAGAAGTTTCTTTCCCAAGTTACTTGGGATGTCCCAAGCTCTAGCTGAAGGGGATAGCTCTATGTACAGGTTCTTCCTCTGGAAAGTTTTGAAAAACTGCACTATTTTAGGCACATAACATAAATTTCTTGGAAACTGAAGTCAAAAGAGGATCTCTTAAAAATTCTTGTTTTCCCTATCATCCAGTGTGGCATTTTGTTCATCAAAAGACAACTAAATTCAGACTGCACTATTCAAAAGAAAACATAGGGGTACTTTAAGTTATGTTTGGATTACCTCAAAGTTAAATTTTAAATATTGTATGTGAATCCCTGTGATACGAAACTCTGTTCAGTAATACCATATACAAAGAAAGTTTAGTTTGGAGTTGGTCCAAGTCTCTTATTGGGAATTGTAAACCCAAAGTGCAGCTGCCCCATCAGCCAAGGTCAGGCAGACAGCTGTGGAGAATTGGGCAGCTGTTTTCCTTCACTGCTGAACGAGTCAATATGCAGAAAAGGGGAACAAAGGCAGTTCTGACATAAAAGTGTGCGTGAATACTCCAGACTCCTCAGTTCTCAGTGGGATTCTACCACATGTCCCCAAGCACAGTGTTCACTAGGGAATTCTTAGATAACTCCCCACAAAGAGGGAAAATGGGGTAGGCAAATGCACCATATAGACCTGGAAAAAAATGAGAGATTTGGATTTCTTTGGCTTCAACTTTTTATATGCTTACTGTGTTACCACAATTGCTACTGCAAACTGTATGAGGCACAAAGAGCCAAGGCTGCTGTGGTGGTGACAAGCATCTGTGTAAAAGTGCAGCCATCATCAGATCATCTGACCACCCTAATTTTTTACAACTCTGAAACAGGTTGCCCAGAGAAATTATGGATTGGCTCATCATTGGAAATGTTCATGGCCAGGTTGGATGGGGCTTTGAGTCACCTGATCTAGTGAAAGATGTCCTTGTGCATGGCAGAGGCATTAAAACTAGATGATTTTTAAGGTCTCTTCCAACCCTAACCATTCTGTAATTCTGTGATAATGCTAAGAATTGTAAGAGCCATGCAAGAAAAACAGGCTACCTCATGAGTAATTCAAAACCAAAGCATATAAGGATCAGATGAAGAATGAGGGACAAGAGTAAAGTATCCCACTATTTTCACCATTAGGATTCCTTAGTAGGGCATTACTTTTACCTTTTAACACTCCATCCTGCCATCCTTCTTACCGCTCTATGCTGTAGTGCCAATGTGTAAGGCATCAGTCACTCGCCTTGGTGACAAAGGGCCCAATAAGCTGAACCCTGCTGAGGAGGAGCTGGGGGAGCCTCTTTTCCTGGTTAGCAATGGAGAGGAGAGGTGGGAGCCCAGCACTCACAGTGAGGATATTTTCAGGGGAACAGCTCAATCCTCTATTCCACCTTAATTGCATGTAAACAGATTTGGCAAGGCTAGGGCAGCCAGGGTCTGGATCTGGAGGTCACAATGGGCATTTGGAAGACAGGAAGGTAGAGCCTGAAACTTTTCATTTGAGAATCAGCTTCTGAGTAAGGCAGTGAGGAGAGCAAGCCTGGTAAGTAAAAAGTGCTTGCTTCTTATTGGGACATATTGCAGATTGGGTGTGCATAGTGGGACTTAGTTTGAAAATTATCCTTTAGAACTAGGTACATCTTCAAGCTATCATAAGTTGGTAGTCACACTATCTGCATTTCATGTCTTGTTTCTCCCTCCTCGGCACCTGTGCCCGCTCCCCATCTCTTGTTGCCACAGCATCAGTTCTGCCTCTGATAACTCTACTTACTTCTCTAAGATCTCTCATGCAATAGCTATCTTCACATCTGACTATGTTTGTCCTGCTTCTTCAATCCATTCTTTTGACACCCCAACCTTTTCACAGTATTTCAGTTTGATAGAATTACTAGCTATTGTGGTTGATTCCTGATTCTCAGTATACCTCAACTTTATTTCCTGACTCCAAACTCACCATGTACTTGACCTTAGCCTTAAGTGTTGTCCTCCCTGACCTCCACATCTCTATTCCAATGTCTGGCAAGAGTAAAGAGTCAGGAATTCCAGCGGAGCGAGAACACCACCAATATCTAACAGTGACTCTGAAGGGAAGCCTGGGAGAATGGGCCAAAGGAGGCAGATAATAAAACTCAGGTGAAACAGTTAAATATATCTTGCTGCCAGGAGAGAAGAGAAACATTCCTTAAACAGCACAAAATGCCATAGGCAATAAGAATGCCAGAGGGCTCTGTTCAGTGTGGTGCTGCACTTTGTGGCTTAGAAAGCTTCTTGAAAGTCTTCTGGTTTTCTATGATTCTGTGATTTAGCTGTAGATCAAATCCTCAGTTGCTTTCAAATTTGCATGAGTTCTATAGAATAATGTTAGTTTACAGCACCTCTCGGTTTAGATCACAGTGAAAGAAGAAAGTAAAATGGCAAGAAGTATGGCCAATAAAACAAGTTTCTACTGTTTAATCACTTTCCCCACATGCATCAGTGACTTATTTGTAGAGCATGAGTTGGACACAACTACAAGGTGGAGGGGAAGCCACATAGCTGTGTCACATAACTGCAGTGCATGCACTGTGCCAGCTGATCCTAAAATCATCTCCCTCTCTCCTTCCTTCTCTGGGCCTTTTATTTAGCATTAGAAAGGTCAGCTTTAACTTCAGATGTTATGCCTAGTGTGAACATCGAATCAGCTTTTGACAGCACCTTGTATTCAAAATAGTGAAGCATTTGTAAGGGTTTTTTTTCTCTCTTGTGAGAGTCCCATCAAAATCAGTGAGATCTTGACTTTGGTTCCTTGAGTAGCGCTTTGTCTGCAGTTTAGTCTTGATATTACTGTAGGCAGATAATGATGACAATTAGGATATGCTTGTGTTAAGTTTGCACTTGCTTGTGTGTGTACAATGACTCTGACTTTACTTCCAGGATCACACAGTTTATTGGCAGTATCATGCCTCATCCTGTATTTCCTAAGACCAATCAGATAGATACATAGCTCAGCTATTCCTACAGTAGGTACCCCAGGTACTTACTTGACCCTTAGCAGAAGTTTAATGAATTAGAATTAATATACATTAAAAAAAGTGTGTATTTCACAACCTTCATTATTATATGTATAGCTGAAGGTATGCTCTCAGGTGAATATTTTCAGTGTTAACTAACCTGTGGCAAAATGTAACACATCTTGGAAAAAAGGCCAAAAAAAAAAAAAGCAAGAAACTTTTCATAGCAGAAGCAAGAGTGAAAGGATAGTGAGAAGCAGATGGTGTCTTGTCAGAAGGGAAGGGCTTGAAGATACACCTTAATGTTAGGGGAGTGCTCTAGTAGTGGGAAGATGGCTTAAATGGAGACTGGAGCACACTTTTCACATTAGGTATTTTTATCAGGATTTTTTTCATTATTATTTATTGCAGTCTATTAGGGAATTTCCTTTGAGGGAGAAGCAGATATAGAGTGCTAGATGGCCTGCCAGGTAAGATGTTACCAAAACTTGGTTCAAAGTCTATTCCTTTATTCCTCATAATTGTGATGAGGAACTCAAATCTAAGTCTTCCCGCCATACATCATTCTTTCTTTCTCTCTCTTTTTTGGGTTATTTGTTTGTTTTTTGGAGAGTGTTTTTTTTTGGAGACCCTATATCTATTAAAGTGGAGACACTGGAATACAAGCAAATAGCCTGGAAAAGCACATATCATAGCATCATAGAACAGTTTGAATTGGAAGAGACCGGTAAAGATCATCTAGTTGAACCCCCCTACCCTTGGCAGGGACATCTTCAACTGGACCTGGTTGCTAAAAGCTCCATCTAACCTAGCCTTGAATGTTTCCATATAGTCTGTGCCAATGTATTACAGTTCAGTTTGTATCTTGAAAGAGGGGTGGATAGCAACTGTGTATCCAGATTTGCCCACCAGAATATTTTGGCTAGGGAGGGGCACTAAGTTTAACTCTAATCACCACTAGTACTACCTGCCAGTTTACTGCTTCGTTAAACATCTGCAGCAATCAGATTAATTTGGTGTCTATATCTGTTTTCCCTGTTTGTTCTAACTGATGCAGATGGAGTTTGGATCTAAAGGCTATTAAATTTCATTAAGGTTTTTATGTTTTCTCATAAAAGGTCACTCACAGTTTATTTACCTGTCAGACTCTTCACTGCTCCTGCAGAACTCCTTACCAAGACCTGTCATATGAACTAATTTGGGTCCCTGTGCAGAATTTCACTACACTGCTTTGGGGTCCATGGGAACACAGCTCATTCCTGATGCTGCAGAATGATATATGGTTGTGCATCCTGAGCTGCTTGCCTTGTATCAGTAGTACTTCTGAGGTAAATACTGTAGGACAACAGAAATTAATCCCATTCTTATGCTTAACCAGCTTTTATTTTGTTTCAGCTTAATATTCCCTGGAGTACGGCTGGGTGCTGACAGTCAGTTTAGTGATTTCCTCGATGGACTTGGACCTGCACAGTTAGTAGGCCGACAAACACTAGCAACCCCTGCCATGGGTAAGAATAACATGTTCTCCTGTTAAAGGAATAATGAGACAATTAACTAATGCACACACTACGAGACTACAGCACAAAAAAGACTTTTACAAAGTGTCTTCCTTCATGGTAAATGTGAAGGTCCTACATGCAGTCACTGGTGTTTTTAGCCTGCTAGCATCAAAAGTGGGGTAAGAAATAGTATTTGCTCCATTTGAGGTGTTTTGCAATTTGAAGATATGGGTTTTACTTGCCACTCAACATTATTGCGGCTTCTCCAGTTGTGATCACTGCAAAATCTCAGCTGTTCAGTTTGTATCTGCTTGACACAGATTATATTGCATGTGACAGAGCCTTTCTGGCCAAACTGCATTTTTCCAAGCTTATTTCAACTAACCCCAGAATGTGAAACTTCTGCCCACATTTGCAATGCCCATTTATCAGTCAGGGATAAAGATGGTGTTTGCCGTCAGGGACACAAAGTCCTTTTCTACAACAGCTGCCCAGGGCTCTCTGTGCTCCTCTCTATGTTCCAGACCAGTCTGTAATTTCCTATAGTAGCATTAGCTGTTTGTTGTTTGTATGAAGAGAGTATGAGTTGTACAAGGTGTGTAACAGTGCAGGGCTGTGTAAGTATCTTTGGCAAGGCTTGGGTTTTTTGGGTTTTTTTGCTTACATATGAGAAGTTCTTAGACATGCTTTAGGATGCTGAGTGAGGAGTCCTTGATCCACTACTGTAATGATACTTCTCCTGCTGGAGATTATAAATGGACAATGCTTCAGTACAACTGTCTTGGGAAAATCAGCTTTAGGAAGGGTTACTGAATACATCTGAATAACGACAGAGAAAGAGAAAGAAAAATTACAGAAGAGAGTGTTCCCTTCCCAACTCATAAGCAGAAGGAAAACCATCCTGAGAGTGCTCTGAGTACCCTCTAAGGCAAGACTTGCTGTATAAATCCAAATGACTGCTACTAAAGCATTAATAATCGCCAAACTTACTAAATTAATATTCTTATTATTATTTCAAAAGTGAATATAATTGTGAGAATTTTTTTGCCCAATGAATATCTAAGTGGCTTTATTGGTATGACTATAAGGGTATAGATTTCTTCTGTCTCTTTATTTTAATCTTGTTCTGCAACTAAAGATTTTTTTTTTGCAGATAACTTGAGTAATACTTTTTTTTTAACTTCTTAGGACTACTTTATTTGCTAAAGGCTCAAGTTTTGGCCCCCCAAAAAGCACTCCATTGTGCTTTTTAACAATTTTCAGAAGACCTTCACAAATGACACTTTGAAAATGTTTGTATTATCGCTCCCCCTTCTGGTTCCCTGATGCAGGTTTTATTTTGGATACATGACACAGAGATGTGCTCTTAAAAAGGCTTGTTGGAATTTTTCTCTGAACTATTTTTAGTGTAACACAGAGCTATGTTTATTCAAGCAAAGTTTGATTGATACAAAAATCCTCCCTGCTGCTCTGTCATGCCTCACATACCAAGGTATAAACACTGCTTTAACATGCTGTTAGAGAAACATTTGAAAATCTTATGCCCAGTTAATTTCAAAATGCTCCCTCTTCAAATTCAGATCCCAGTTTCTATAGTTCAGGACTTCTATTTGTGAGTTTGGTTTTTAAGACAATCAGAGTTTACATGTCAAGTATATACATGTGTTTCATGGATGTAGTTCATTTATTTGCCTAAGTGTCACAGAGCCACCTATGTCATACTGTGCATTTTTTTATTCTAAGTGGCCTGTTAGGTTTCTACCCTGCTGATTCCATTATATATGAAAACATAGAGATATAATGCTTTAAGCGTCAGCTCATAGTTGACTTCTCATGTATTTTATTGATCTAGATCAGAACAGTGCTTGGTCTCAGACTTAGCAGTTTTCTTTTTCTGCATAAAATGTCATTTGTCAAAACTTATGCAGGGAAATGAGTTTAACAATTTAGAAACAAAGGCAGCTTCTTTATTTAACATGTTGAGATATTTTATTCACACAAAAAATGGGTGTGTGGAATGTTGATAAAAACAGGAACATTATCACCCCTGTGTTTGTTGGAGACTTTTGCAGAAAAAACACCTCTTTTGGTCTGGTATAAACTGTACACCAAGGGAGGACACCCTAAGTACATATCTTTCAGTTCTTGGTTAAGGATGGAGAAATTAAAGGGATCAGAAGGAGTAGCAACAAGCACAATAATGCAGAAGAATAATATCAAGCTAGTCCTTCTGTTCTCATTCTTATACCCTATCTTCTGGTCTGTACTACTTCTCTAAAACGTGTATTTCCTTCTTCTCCCTCTCAGGTGACATCCAGATTGGAATGGTGGATAAAAAAGGCCAGTTAGAAGTAGAAGTCATTAGAGCCCGTGGCCTCACACAAAAACCTGGCTCCAAATCTACCCCAGGTATGGAAAAAAATAGCCAATATATTAACAGAAAACAACAGTATGAAATATCCTAATGAACTGAGGATTGGAGATTTTTTTGAGCTCCTTGTTAGCTGTCACTGCATTTGCATTTGTTTGGTTTGCTTTTCAGTAATGAGTGTGTGTATGGATATATCCTCACTACCTGTTACAAATTTTCAAAACACAATTGAATAAAAACAGAAAGAAAATTTTATTGCAAATTAAGCAAGCATCAGCCAAGCGTCGCAGCGCTGGGCGGCCGGGGGAGTCTCCTGCCCCACCAACGGCACGCGCCCCCCCTCTCAGTTCTTGTGGTTATATAGGTTCCTGCTTTCGTGTAACTTCGTCTTTCATTGTGCCACGTATTCTTCCGTGCTCATCTGTGCATCTGCGATGTGTTGCTAGGGGGTCTTTTTCTGCCTCTTGGTGGTCGTTGGGATGAATGCCGCAAGTCTTCCTCTTGTGCTCTATAAATAACCCTTAAACATCCTTACTCAACCTTATCTCTTTCTTCAGTTGCTTAACAGGATGTACTTTGCTTAGTCCTTACAATTTCTTCAGTCTTTTCTGCTGACAGTTGCTTAATGAACAAACACAAGGCATCATTTATCACACTATCAATGTCCACTTTTAACCCCCCTTGCATCTGCCAGTTGCATGCCACCTTTCAAGGAATGGTTTTCAGCAGCTCAACATCTGTCCTGGAAGGAACATTTGCAGAAATATTTCTGCGCATTTTAGGCAAGTCATATATATGAAAGGAGCTTCATCAATATAGATGAGGTCCTTTGTGTTTGTTCTCCATGACAAGAGATGAAGAATGGATGAAAGTGCTTTGAACAAACAAATTAACAAGCCCACATGCCAGGGTCTTCTGTACACAACAGTGCTTCAAGAAGACAGCAGCTTCTGCTAGTGTTAGGGTCAATAATTTGTATAATGAATGAGATGTAATAATGTATCATTTTATAAGGATATTTGTTGAAGTTTAGTTGCTTATAGAAATCTCTATTAGAGGAGATTTATAATCAATACCACAAAGACTGCTTACTGTAACAACTGGAACAGTTGTTTTAGATAACATTTAGATGAAATGGTACTTTGCAACCTCTTCAGGAGATGAAGATAAAATAACAATTAATGTCTGTGCTATTGGAATGGTGTAGTTTTAAATGCTCCTTTTGTTTTGAACTATCTCTGACCCCTCTGCATACAGAAAGACTCCAGAATAGCTGTCAGTGACAGTTAATTTCTGGAAAAATAAAGTGTTTTTAAAATGACAGACATGACGTGTAATTGTTATTAGTAACATCTTACATCATTATATTCAAAGTTTATAAAAATCAAATTGATTTCTTATGGGCCATATAATTTATTTTATAAATATAATTATATTCAGATTATACAATTGCAAAGATAAAGTGAAGATAATGTGTCATTTTCTTTCCACTCAGTTTCCTTTTAAGGCATTTGTCCTCCATCTCAGATGTGCACTGTAAGTCCAAACATAACATTCCTGATGTTCTGTTTGCAGCTCCATATGTCAAAGTGTATTTACTGGAAAATGGAGCATGTATAGCTAAGAAAAAGACAAGAATTGCAAGGAAGACCCTTGATCCTTTGTACCAACAGACACTGGTTTTTGAAGAAAGTCCACAGGGTAAAGTCCTTCAGGTCAGTTGCTTCTCAATCCCATTTTAGGCTGTCATTTGGAGAAGCACTTGGATGTTTACTGAATTTTAACCAGTATGCATAAACCCATTCCAACTCATAAGCATTTAATTTTATAAATACCAGAAAACACATCCTTGTGGCTTGTGGTTTCAGATGTGAAAAATGTCTTGCTGTATCAAACGTTTCTCTTTTGTTGCTCCTTGCTCCAGTCTTGCCATTAGGTTTTCCCGCAAAAGGGAAGCAATCATTCACCCTTAAGGATAACATTTTCCTTACTGCACATAACAGCAGGAGTACACATATATATGCAGGGGTATAAGTATATAACCCCATATAAATAGAGATTTGGGGACAATGCTGAACCTTAATTTTTTGTTCTTCCAGGTAATAGTCTGGGGAGACTATGGCCGAATGGACCACAAATGCTTCATGGGAGTTGCCCAGATCCTTCTGGAGGAACTAGATCTGTCCAGTGTGGTAATAGGCTGGTATAAATTATTTCCACCTTCATCGCTAGTGGATCCAACATTGACTCCACTGACACGCAGGGCTTCCCAGTCATCTCTGGAAAGTTCAACTGGGTCTCCCTGCATTAGATCATAGTAGCAGGTGCTGTCTAATAAAAACATCACCCAGGATAACAATTGGAACTAGGTTTTCACATAATCAAAAAACACTGTTGGAGAGAGACAATCACTTCTGTTTTTACTTGTAGTAGTTATCCAAACATATGTCTGTTTGTTGAGAGATGGCTTAAATTGACAGAACAAAGGTATATCACATATGGGTAATCTCTTAGCGCTACCACTGATGCTTANAAAAAGAAAAAGAAAAAAGAAAGGGACATTTAGATTCGATCTAAGTCAAAGATGACCCAAACTGGAAGCTCTCACTCTGTTAACAATGTTGCATTTTTTACATTTTGACAGAGCCCTCAAGCAGTGTTACCTTCCTGGTGTTTCAACAGTTTTTCTGTACTTGTCACTTCCTCCAGTTTTTTGCCACATGATTCTGCTAGTTTTGTAGAAGTCCTCACAATGCTAACAGAGACCCTTCCTTTCTTTTTCTAAACCAAACAAAAAAGGGCTGAAGCATATCTCTGTAAGCATCGTTAAAGTGTTCAACAGCCACAGTTACAATTCCAGCGAGTTCAAATCGTTTCTCAGTTCTGGTACTTACAAGTCTCTCATGTGGGAACCCAGAACAAATGACCAATCTAAGTTATATTCCTAAAAATAAATAATCATCACAGTGCCACTTTTTCTTTGTAAAAAGCAGATATGTTTGCATTATATATATATATAATAAATTTTATGTTTATGATGTTTTGCATGGAAGAATTTTGAAGAATTCTGCAACTAATGCTGGGGACTGGTATAAAGCAGCTTTAGTCTTAATTTTGACATTGAATATGTTACTGGTAATGCAATTTTCCTCCTAGAAATGGAGAGGAAATACTTACGTTTCTGTGTATAAATGTATATTTGACTTCCCAAAATGTTGACCAGGAATGAATTGAGCATATGACACTTTCAGCTGTACCCAGGCTTCTCTGATGTGTGTCACTTCAGACGCACCTGTCTGCCCTGGATAGAGCATGGTATGAGTTGTTCAATGTTTCACTGGAAATTCCAGCTGAAATATTCTGCACTTACTAATGTTTTTATCAAATTTTAGTTTACATTTCTTTGAGATTGATGCAAGCACAAGGCTTGATTTTTTAACGCAAGATATCTTACTTTTTGGAGAAAAAAAAAAGTCAAATTTCAATTTGCTTTTTATTCATTTGAGTTCTTCTTGGCCTTGAAATCCCTTGTGATATTCTGTAAATGTGCAAAGAACTGCAGATTCCTGCAGGTGCATTGATATGTTTCCCCTCCTTTTACAGGCCATTCAATTTTGTGATCACAAAAATAGAGCAGCATGACTTGGAACTGTTCAAAGCTGCATGCACGTTTTGTAAAAAGAGATGACAAAGGTTATTTAATAATGTATGTTAGTTCCACATAGGCCAGCTTGTATGTTGCATGTTCTTGTACAGTTTGCTCGTAATTAATATACTGAAGTAACCAAGAAATCTAAGCCATCCATTTTTCTTATAGACATTTTGCAGGTTTTAGCCAGGCTAGGTCTGTGGGTCTGGTGCTAAATGTCTATAGATGGACTTTATTTTTTACCCTATGGAAAACGTGATGTAGTACGGACCAAATTCCTTCTAATAACTATTTTGGTGTAGATTCCTACTGTGGGGCTGTAACACATGTAGAAACTGTGTACACACTAGGTTTTAATTCATAGACATACTGCCTGCACCAAGTGAACTATTTATTATTAATCAACACATGGGAATTATTCTGCCCATCTTTCCATAGGGCATAAATTGGTTACTGCTCTACCTGCTGAGCAGGAAGAACTCAAGCATTGGTGCACTACTACTAGATCCTGTTCTGTCTTAGTGGCCAAACACCAACTAGTTATAATTCAATAGTATCTTTCTATTTTGACCACTTGTCTTAACACTCCCCTGTGCTTTTAAATGAACTTCCAACTCATGTTCTGTAAACATGTTTAATAAAATTTCCTTTTCATGTCCAGTGTAGTAGTTGTGCTCTCTGTATGTTCTGAGGTTCATCTGTGATTCTGCTTGCTGCAGGACTGTGTGAAATGTGTAAAGGAACAGTGAAATGATAAGTAATTTCTATGGTTCTATTGATTGCTGTAATAGTGTATGTTGAAATCTGGGGCCGAAAACTGAGGCCTGGTGAAAGTCATGTTTGGTTGGCTTCCTTTTCCCTGAGAAAGGAGCCAAATTGTGCTCTCATTTCTTGAAGCAGGCAAATTGAAGTAAATAAAAATTTAGCCAAATTACCATCTAGTGAAGAGAGGAGTGATGCTGTGACTGCTTGCTGTAAGCCAGCAGGGCAATAGGTGTTAGAGACAGACACCAGCTCTCCATTCGGTGTGTGCAGAGCCTTTAAGATGTGAGAACAACTACTGATCTTTGGCACTTTTTAAACCCACAAATATGCCCTTGTATTCTAATGCTGTTATGGAAAATGCTTTATAGAAATTTACCTGAGAGCAGAATTTGGCACTAAATTTTTCTAGAGAAGCAAAGATTATGTACTTTGTTTGATTTTTTAGTTTTCCATGTCCCACAGATACATGATCACAACTTAAAGAAAACATAAAGACAGTATGGTCTCAATTTGAACACTTTTGTTTATTACTTTATTTAACTGAATACATGGTTAAGCTACTGAAAAAAATTACTAATTAAACATGGTAAATCTCTGAACAAAAGGCATGTTATTCTGTGTGGTGAGAGTGATCTGGTTAAATACAGAATTTGTCATTCTGTTGCAAAAAGCCCTCAATTTCATTAATTTCCTGACTTTGAATATTGTATCCAATAATAGGATATCATTTCCTTTCTGATCCTGAGAAATAAATAAAGTCCAGCACTTCTGAACTCCCCCTAGAGCACAGAAAATATGGCAGCAAAAGAACATACTGAACTATTTCATTTATGGTGTTTCTGATGAGCAGGGATCATATATGCCAAGATTTCTGGAATGAAGCAGTAGACTGTCAAATAAATTGTGTGCTGGACTCCTTTCCCAGGGACTGTTGCCCTTTAAAAACTCATTGCTGAGAGTTGGGATTATAATACACAAATAAATCAGCTTCAGTTCCCTCTTGGTTTCCCTTGAGAATGCAGTACTGCCTTATATATATGTCATATGCAGGGGAAGAGCAAAGATTAAACTCATAATCCCTGACATATAACCAGACAGTTATTTTCTTCATGATGAGTAAATGTTCTAAATTTTATATTGAAATGCAAATTTATGTCCCTCTCTCTAAGCAGAGAAAATGGTTTGACCTTGACCTTTGTGTTAAAGAGGCATCAGAACTGCAGTGAGTGGGTTAGCCAACCAGAACTTCATGATCTCATGTCTTTGTAATTCACACAGAAATGACATGTGCACTTTCATGGCCTGTTTTCACAAGTGAATGATAGCTTAAAAAGTCAGATTCAGCCCAGATATGATATGGTATACACAGAAGACAAGTTCAGAGTGGACCTTCAGTGGCTGTTCTGCGTACTCCAAGGTTTTACTTCTAGCCTGTGACTTGTCCTCTATGAAGCTGGCTGTTTGCTGCTTCTACATAGTCATTACTGTCCACATCCCATTTAACTCTAGGAAAAAGGATTATGAGACATGTAATCTTCTTTTGCCTTAAATGAAAAAAGTTATGGCAGACTTCGTTTAAAGCCTTAAATGTTCACTCCATGTTACCCTACTATAATTCTGTAAACAGAAAGCAATCTGCAAGAAAGTAGACTGTTGTTGAAGTTTCTCAAGTTGTTGATTTCTCAAGTCAGGTAATGAGTATTCTGGCCATCTTAAGTGATTAAAAACTCTACTAACAACTGTCAAGGGTAAAGAGTCTCAATACTTTGTTCCTAGCCTGTCCACTTCTCTCCAGGAGAAAAAGAAAAGGCACAGGTCGTGTATGAGTTTACTTAGTGCCTGCAGGGATGACCATGAATGCTGGTAGTTAAATACCATGATTATGAAAGAGATTGTGTGTGGCAGGTATGTCACATAGATCAAATTTTCTTCTGAGTTTTGTGATCGAAATTCTTCCCCTCTAAGGTGCTGGAGACAGGAGAGGAAGATGCCTTTACTCCTTCCAGATGATGATGATGATTCAGCTGCAAAGTCTGGTCTAATGAAATGCTGCTTGGATAGGTACTTTATAGCCATTGTTATGATCTGAAGCCATGGTTGTGCATTGGGACATAACACCTTAGACATTCTGCCATCAAACCAAAGCATCTTAATGCTCAACACCAGTAGGAACTGATGGAAAGGGTAAAAGGTTGTCAGAATCTGTAGACTACAGTGATCAATACAGAAATTCAGGCAAGGCAAATATACAGCTGTATTTATGCCTCTCCAATTATGAGAAAGGCATCCTCTAGAGCCGAGTCTTTTGGGGATTTTGGCTGCTGGCTGTTAAAAGTGAGACAAAGAAGGATTTCAAAGAATCTCATAGATGGCCTGTGGAAAAATTGCCTTCAAAATCTGATGAGCAGTAGCTCATTATTATAATGCTCACTGGGCAAGTCAGAATTTGTTCTGATCACTTTTAACATGGCTACAGTTTCAGAGTCCTGATAAAATTCAGTTACAAATCAATAGAGGCTCACTTGGTAAAGCACTGAGTCTGTAGTGAAAGCCTGTATGATATCACCATCTGTGTGTTTTTTCATTATGTCTGAAATAATTCATTTCAATGAAGACTTTCTTTTTTTCAGATTTACTTCTCATTTTATATCAGCAGAATATATCCTTCTGTGTGACTTTCACAATCTAGGTATCAGTCTCTGCACTCATCATTTTGTGGTGAATTAAATGGGGAGAGGTGCAACTCCCCAGTTCACAGACATTGCACAGATACAGAAAGTGCAGAACTTAAATGTGGAAACAGCAGTTGTGAGGTCCTCAGAGACTTACATGACATAATAAAATCCCATCTCTGTCTCCTGACTCCCAAAGTCTTTTTTACACTGACAAGTATCAGGAAGTAATATCTTCTCTACTAAACCTTGTCACTGTATTTGAGCTACAGCCAAATAAAAATGCCTAATCCACACACCTAAGCAGGATGCTGCTATTTTCTTCAATTTGTACCAACTTCTATAGAAACAGTCTTTCATAGAGATGTCACATGTTCCAGTCTCCTACTCTTCAGGAAGTACAGCAGCATTCACCACCTCTGCATTTCCAGCAACCCCGCTTTGTCTTTAGACCCTGTTGTCTGGTCTGACTTAGGCTGCTTCATGACACAACTCCACAAAAGCAAGCTGCCCATGTCCATGCTAGAGCACTAATTATAGAAGACAGAATAATTTTATTTAGAACAAACTCATAAGAAGGACAGTAAGACAATACTAGATATTTTAAGAAATGCAATTTAACCCAAAAATTAGGATCTGAAAATCCAGGAAATGTTGTAAAACAGAAATTCAATTAAATGTTACAGTATGTACTAAAAAAAATGTGTTTGATGACTGTATTTTCATACTGTGGAAGAAGTGTCCATACACAAGGCAAATATGGTAATATTACACTAGCATATAAGATCAAATATTATTTTCAGTAAATCAGAGGGCAAATGATAGCTTGGAGGGAAATGTTTTCTTAATATTTAGTTACTGAGCTAAGTCTGTTAGAAGCCAAAGCCAGCAGCAGCATTATACTTGGGCTGCTGTTTGTTAAAGCTGCAGCAAAAGGAACCAAGAGGGAGCCATGAACTTCATCCTCCAATTTTAGAAAGGGATGTGTTTCTTCCAGAGTGACAGGATCTAAGACGACGTGAGCAACCCTTGAGTGCGTAGGAATGACAAAGCAACACAAAAGAACATAATGGCAATTACAAGAAAAAATGAGTGCTTAAAAATATGTAGAACACGGTCTTAGGATTATGAAGGCCCTAGAGTGTAGCTATTCCTGGATAGAGAACATAAGTCTGGATTTGAAACGAGTCCCTAGATGTCCCTCAAACAACAAGTTAGGACTGGATGTCTGTTAGCAGCCAGTACTACAAAGGTAGCTTTTTCTAATGGAGTATGTACAGCTTGCCCATGCTTCTTTCTTCTTACATGGTCTGATATAAGCATGAGCTTAACTTTAAGGGCATACAAAGGATATATTTAATCTCAAAAAAACTATATGATGTAAGAGAACTTGCATCAGCCCTGATAAAGCTTTGTCTAAGATGGTAAAGAAGTCAGGTGCTCTGTGATGGTTAAACCATGAAGTCAGAAGGAGATCCCCATGGAGAGCAGGACAAGAGCTCTCCAGAGGAAGGAGGGGGGAAAAATGGAACCTCTGTTCACCTGGGGAGAAAAAAAGGGAGACTCAGGGAAAAACTTAAGGCATAATTTGTTGGCATCTGTCTTTTTGACTCAAAGCGCCAAAAAGAAGAGGGACCAACTAGTGCGTTGGCCTTGAAGATGGCAATTCATGTCTTCCTGAAGTGTCAAAGGATTTGGCCCAACTTCATTACTTTGGTATTGAAAATGGCAGGGCTTGTCAAAAAGGTATGACACACATTTTACTTTCTGATGAGTGACTATTGTAAATTGATGGCATAAAATAACCTTTGAATTGCTCAGTACCTAGTCTCAAAAGGCACATAAAGGCTATAATTACTGGGAATAGAGAGTATCAACGCACTTCTCACAGGTAGCTTAAGAGTGGCTTGTTGATCTCTTTTGCTTGTTTTTACCTGGTAGGAAAAAGGCCCTGAGATTTGTAAGACAGCTGAAGTGCAGTATCTGCTCTCCTAAAAAGTGCAAGAAAGGCTGATACCCTCCTTCCTTTTCCTGGTCATTGTGTCTACAAACTGTGAAGCAAAGTTTAGTGTAGTTTAGTGCCTGGACTCAGTTCGGTTGTTCTGCTCCAGTGCTGCCAGCAGCTCACTTCATCCCTGAGCGTGTTGATGGAACTGACCAGCATTCCTAAACTAGTCATGTTAAAATACAAATAGCCCAACCCTCAGGCCATTTTCATTCATCACATGCATGAAAATATAGAGGAAAGAATCACACTGGATTTTCTTTTGTAGGAGAGCTTGAAAGAGAATGAAATTACAGCTGCACCCGATGTCACTGCTGTGCTATCTACATAATCCTTCATCTCTGCTATATATGTGGTCTTCTTTTTAAATTTTTTGTTATGCTGTTCAAATACTCTTAAAACAAACCTCAAAATATAAAAGAGGATCAGGAGATGTCCCCATGGCAGTGAGCCACTCTTCAGGTTTTAATCTTTTAGCTTTTTTCTTTCAGTGGGTATCTCTCCCTCCAACCCCAGCATTCATCGTAGTCTTGTTCTCCCATCACTTGTTTGCATGATACCACCTCAGAGCGGTATCTGTTGTCTCCAGAGGATGCGTGTTGGATTTGATGACATTTACATTTCTTCAGAGAGTGAGAGGGAATGGAGGAAAGCAGAGGATTGTTGAATACCTCACCTTTCTGTGCCTGTTCTTCAGTTTGTACATGGATGGTCTTGTGGCTGGTTTAAGACCACTATTTTCTCCCTTCTCATGCACACCATGTATTTTTTACGGACCCTGTGTTTGCTTCGTCTGTCCGGTAGAACGTGGAACTTGCCCACCGATTTCAATGAGGCTGAAGCCAAAGGGCATTTGTGACAAAATGTGCCTGACACACATGGTGCGCACACACAGTGTGACAAGGCTCTTTAGGCAACAACAACCCCCAAATGGCCGGCTGGCCATTCCAGCTGGGCAAAGCGCAGAGCCCCATTTTCCTTTCGAGGAGGTGGCGATGGGTGCGGTGGTACACGATCCTAAGGCAACAGCAGCAGTGGCACAGCCAGCGGCGGCACAGCCAGCCAAGGCACCACATCTAGTAACCTCAGTGGCAGTGGATCAAGGGTTGGGCTCGATGATCTCAGAGGTCTTTTCCAACCTGGCTGTCTCAATGATTCTATGATCTGCAACAGGAGGACATTGCCTGACCCGTACGTGAGCCTCCTCATTTTTTTATTTTCATAATGTGCATTCCCTAACAAGTAAAACCAAAAACTGGCATCTTCTGGAAAGCCGCCGGCTTCAGAAGAGCACGGCCCCCGGTTGGTGCCTCGGGTGGCTGGGGGGCAGCGAGATGGAAAACCTGCCGCCGTGGGCTGCGCAGCCCAGCTCTTGCAAGTACTGTTAGTTATGCAGAGACATAAATGTGCCAGGGGAAACGCATTTACGCGGAAATGCATTTACAGGGAACAGCGGACAGCGGGAAGGGACGAAGAGCCGGCGCCACACGGGGCCGCTGCCCCGCCCCGTCCCGTCCCGCCGTTCCCCCCGCGGCCGCCGGAGGGCGCCGCAGCACCGCGGGGATGCTCCATCAGGCGCTGGCACAGCAGAGAAGAGAGCGAATAAGAGACAAACAAGCAGCCGTATGTTCTTTCCGAGGTGTCGGATGGGATGTTCCCCGCGTGTGCGGTGAAACCGGGTGTGTGATCGTTGGCTGCGCCTGTCTGCTGGTTACAAGTAAGAGCGCTCGAAACAGTCACAACTCAAAAGTTTTGTAGGGGAATTCATAAAGCATAAAAAGAAATAATGGTTACATTTAACAGCCCAGACTTTTCTCTGATTCAGTCCTGATTCTGAACTCACTTAAATCAATGTAGTTCCACTAAGGAGTGTTAGAAAAGCACATTTGTCCCCACGTCTGCATTATTTGCAGCAGCTGCCCTGACAGATGAATGTCAGGCTGCCATGCTGTTCAGCGACAAGCCTCATTTTGTTTTGCAAGTGATGCTTTTTGTTAGACTGTGCTGTACCCTCATTACACCTTCGCTACTTTGCTATTAAGCTGCAAGTCAGATACATCAGGAGAATTTCTTGCAACCAGTGAAAGCTTGTGCTGGAGCATTACTAAACTTTGATGATAACCTGTTCAAGGAGCAAAAAGAAGACATTACTGCTGACAACCAAAATGGTCTGAAAATTCAGGTACTGCTCATCTAGCTGTTATCTAAGAAAGGTTGTTCGACAAGGGCATAAAAGGAAAGGTGTCTCCTCTGTCCCCTCAGACAGAGGGAACAAAAAAACAGGTAAGTTTTGAGGGAGCAAGGTTTAGTTTGATGCCTTGAGCCATAAAAACATCATGAAGGACCTGAAGCAGGGAACTGCACAGGACTGTTTTGTGTAGTCCCATATACCTTAATGTGGCATTCAAGTTGCCAAACAGTGGATTAGTCTTCATGCCTTCAGCTCACCAACATCCTCAAAGAATAAAGCTAAACTTTTCTGGGATTTGGAGTCAGGCTGACCTGGCATGGACATCCTCACTGCCCAGGTAAAGGCCATCAGACAATGCAAAAGTGCACAGGCTGAGCCCTGAGGCCACTGCTAGAGCGCTTCTCTACCCAAATCACAGTGGGGCTAACAGCACACAGTCCTGGTTTAGGACTCTAACCCAGCTGTCAGGAATCTCAAAGGGGAGCACAACCAGAAGAATAACACTCACCTTGGTATAACACTGAGGGTCAGCAGGGGACAACATGCTTTTTGTGTTCCCCTTCTTGTGCAGCTGCACTTCAGCAACAGGGTTCTGCTAGACAGCAATGATGGAAGTGCTCACTTATTATAAATTGCTTCGGAATGTCGCTAGCATAGAAGTCTGCAATTGTGAAAACTACCAGTTCACAGCTTAGCTATCATGGCAGGGCAGCTGCACTCTGTGTTTGACCCTTGTACTAGGTCACAGCACAAAACTTCCTACATTTAACCCCACATTTCCATCTTCTTGAAGCTCCCCTCTCCTGTGTAAGACACGTGAGGTCAACAGAATTTGTCCCTGGAATTTTTCCCCCAAGCTCCTGAAGAAGAGGCTGTTCCAGGGGACATGACTAGTGTATCGTGTATCCTTATGTCCTAGCAACGCTTAGTTGCTAGAAAAGCTTCTTGAGTAAGTGGTTGGCATAGCTTACAGCAGCCTTCAACCTGCTATAACATGCTCTGAAGTGAGGACAGCTGCAGGCAACAATTACTTCTTTCGAACTATGCCCCAGTCTGATGTGCACATGCTGCCCTTCAGCAAACTATCACAATTGCAGGCAGAGATGGGAGGGCCTTGCCTGCAAGCTACAGCCTCCAGCTGTGAAGCCTTCTCACTTCCTCGTGAATGGGGCTGGCAAAGGCCTGCTGAGTTGGCTTCACCTGGGTATGCGAGCAAGATTCAGCAGGACTTGTTCACAGAAGTTGACATCGGACCAAGCCCTTCAGATGCACATTCCTGAGCCCACTCCTCTCCTTTAGGGTGTTTTCTGTCAGCCACTCCCAGGTTTCCCCCTCACCTTAATTACCTTTTCATAGGGATCAGCTCTGTGTGTGTGCGTGCGTGTGTGCGTGCGTGCGTGTGTGCGCGTGTGTGTGTGCGTGTGCGTGCTATTGCTAGGAAGGGCTGTCAGCACAGCTTTGCAGCCCAATGTCTTCTAATGTGATCCTGGCTTCAGGCTGCAGCTTTTTTCTCCAGTGCCTAAATGTAACTCAGCTGGGTATTAGGCAAGGGCAAGAATTTGCTTTTTTCTTGCACACGAAACAAGGAAATGCATTCCACCTCGCCACAGCTGCTGCAACCAGAGCTGCACTGCTGAACCAGCTGCACTTGCTGGCATAAAGCAAGGCAGCCAGAACAAACTTGGGGTTGCTCTGCTCCTTCCCTCATTGTTGTGCCTCCTCCAGAGTCCTCTAGACACCAGTCTCCAAGTGGGACTGCAGAGCCTCTCTCTCTTGAGGTGGCTAGAGGAACATCTGGTAAGTGAACTGCAGCCATGTGCAGAACACTAGAGATGAGGGTTGGCATGAACCTGGGGGAGTATTGAACCAAACAGTGCTACAAGGCAATCTGAAGAAATGCCTCCTCTGAAGTCCACTAATAGGTTGGAGATAATAGTCCTTGCCTTGTACCCCTTGTAAGGCCCCACTGGAAATTGGCTACAGTAAGAGAGGCGAGCAGAGCAGAGACACAAATTATTATCTGTGCACTCTATTGGCATGAGTCAGAGCCTAGAAAGGTCTTTGGGATCAGTGAAGATAGCCCGAAGAGTTCCAACCCTTGAGAAACAGTTTCAGACCTTAAATTGGTCTTGTCTCCAGATCTGAGCTAATTTTTGGCGGATGCAGAATTTCCTGGATGAAAGTTAAACAGAGTGGCTGAACCTATCTTGCCATTGGCTTTCTTGTTGATTGGTTTGGTTTAGTTTAGGGTTTGAGTTTTTTTAATGTTTTTGCGGTGGTTTTTTTGTATCTTTGCATGTTTCAAAAGGATTGAAAAGAAGGGGAAACGCTAATGGGTGTTTTGGCTCGTTCTGCTGTGTAGAGGGTTTCTGTGCCAGTTACCTAGGAAACTGCTGTAGGATTGAATTTGGATGGATGTGTTGTCAACTGCAAATGAGTACACTGGCTTTGCAAGAGGTGGGTAAGAGTGTAAAATGCGCTGAAAATATGAACGCCTGTAATGTGATTTCTAGGTAAGATGGTGGTCCTATCTTTTTGACTGGCATTTTGTAGGCACCCTGACAGCTGCACAAAGAGATTGCAGATGGAGTGCATGGCCATGCCTTGGCACCTGAGCTTGAATGCCCTCATGTTTGTAAGCTGGGTTAGCATTCATCTAAATGCAAAAACATAACTGCAAAAAGTAGTACTAAGGTTGCTATTAAGCATTCTGCCTATTTTATTACAACAGAGTTATGATGATCCAAGGAAATTACAGCCTTTCTAGGCATTTGGACTGCAGCACTGCACAGCCATTTACAAAAAAAAAAAAGGAATAAGAAGACTGATGAAACACATTTAATGATACAGATACATCTAAGGACTTATGCAATGAACAGAATTGTGACTGCAGAGCTTTTCCTGGAAATCATCAATTGGCCTTTTTTAATACAACAGCAAAAATGTGAAAAACAAATAAGTGCTTCAATCTGGTGGAGTTATACTGATGTCTATCAGATGCCACAACAGCTAAATCTGTAAGTGGTTACTTATCCCACAGGAGCCACAACTTAGAGTGGTCCATGGCTGCAAAAAACGAGCAAAAGAGTGGAGTTTACTCAGTTAGAATAGAATTCCCCCAATTCCTCGTATTCCCTCCTCCATTCCAAAACACATAGAGGATTAGCATTTGGGCTTTCACTGAGCACCAATTTCCTCATATTTCACCTACAAAGTGCATTTCAAATGGTAAGTGCAAACTCCTAGTTTATTCGTGTTGTAACAGGTGTCTCCAGTTGGCACAGCTACACCTAATCTTCAAAGGTTTGATTTCTTCTCCCGGCCCCAAACAGGTGAGCAAGTTTCCAGCCTTGAAAAGACAGGTTGTGCTGCTTGTTTTGGGTTAGGCAAGTGCACCAGGTGAGAAGAAGTCTGAGGTAAAGCACTGCCCTTATTCCTCTGGCTGAAGCTCTGAGGCCAGCTTGTCCCTGATCCCTGCAGCTGTGCACCATCAGAGCACTCACATCCTCTGCGTTTCTCTGCAGGTAATTCTCTCCTTCCAGGGGTCTAAAATGAATGCTGAACTTACCAATCCTAACTTCTGATCTGACTGTGGGGCTGTACAGGCTTTCTGTAAGGACAAAACATGCATCTTGCTTTTCCTTCCTGCTGAGTGCTGCCCAGACTCTGCCCTCAGGGCAGAATTGGTCCTTCAGAGCTGAGGGTCAGATGATGGTTCCACCAGACATTTGATCAGTTTTTGTTGGGCTGGCACGTCTACACGACTACAACAAACCACCCTGTGGACACATCTGGGCTCTGCTCCTGCCTACTTTGCTGCCAGGAGGTCAGGCTACATAAGTCCAGCCAGCTGCTGCTGCACTGGGGGCAGACATTACAGTCAGACAGAACCTGTGATATCTGTGACCTGTTATCTGTTGTCTGTAAGAATACAGATGCCCCGATCACTCTTTCTTCGACTACATCTTTAACAACATTTATATGACAGATCAGGCAAAACCTATAACGCTCCAGGCTGATGGACCTGGAGGTGGCCGCAGTGCCAAACCTTCCCTCTGGCCTCTGCCTTTGGAGATGAACTGGAGTGACATCCAGACATGGACTCTTTTCCTCCCTGCTCAAGCAGATGTGCACACAAATCTAAGCAGAGTCCTCTATTTCAGGCCCATCTGTAACCTGCATAATAAATAAGGTACAATGAATTTGTGGTCTACATGTTTATTAAGTGACTCAGTATTTCCAGTGGAGATTTTGTGCTCATGTTTTACTCACATCTCAAAACCCACTCACTCTTTTATTATCCCCAGCAGCAGTAGGTGATAATAAATTATACAACTGCAGATGACGGTAACTATATCAACAAACAAATTGTATCAATTTTCAGTGTGAGTTTAAAGCTCCATTTACTGGTTGTGCAAACTCTGAAAAAGGAATTTGGGAACACTGCTGCTGTTATTAAACGTTCTTACTGGGCTGTAATCCAAACCTTCCATAAGGCGTCTCTAAAGGAGATTTTTGCCTACTGTGTACCACCGCTTTTACATACAAGATTAGGGATTTACATACGTAAAAGCAGGGAGAGAAATGTAACTAAAGCAACAGTGACAGCTCTGTTTGTTACTTCCTGGAAGGGATGAAAGACAAAAGGCCTCGATGGTGGAATTCAGAGCTAATCCCCCTCCACTGCATTTGCAGAAACACATTTGTACCCTCCAAAACACAAAGGCTTGTAGAAAAGCGTCAATCAATCAACAGCGCAGCTACATTCTGTTTTATTGAAACAAGCTCACATTCTCTCTAAATTACTCTGGATCCTATTTTAGGCTTAATAAGCTACTCAGTAATTTGTATGACTGTGGAAAGATGTAATCTTAGGCTATAGCAGCCATTTTGAAACAGCTGACAGACCCATTGCCAATGATTGACTTTTTGGGGAAGTAGTTGTAGCAGTATTTAAAAAGTTACAGTACCCTTTCCAAAAAGAATAAAGACTGTTTATTAAGAAACTCATATTTACAAGATGCAGATACACGTCAGTCACAAGAAAGAATGCTTGTTCAAATGTAACTGTCGCTCAACACAGCATGTGGTGTATTCTTGTTTCAACTGAAAATTTGCCATTTTCAGTTGTTCCTGATCATTGGCTATGGGGGAAAGTAGGCACAGAGCTGTGTTGCTTCCCCGAGTGATCCTCGCTGCCGAGGTGCTGAATGGGGCCCATAGGTGAGAGAATAAATATGACTGAAACTTTCAGTGAGAGTAGACCATTCTGCAGGCTCTGAATTTTTCCACATAATGATCCTGATCTCCTCTGGGTCTGGGACAGGCTGAAGCGATGAAGACCTGACTAAGCTGCTGGGTGACTAAGCCTCCTGGACCTCACCACACTCAATAACTAATACTTTTAACTGAGCTGCTGATCACTGTCCTGACATGCCAGCCGGGTTTTGCATGTTTCGTTGCCATAAATATGGTTAGGGCTGTCATGAACTTTTTCTGTCTACTCCTTTTGCAGTTTTCCCAGGGGCAGCAAAGGAGCCCTCTGCCAGTGGAGCAAAGGAGGTTTCGTCCCAGAGAACTCTTGGAAAAGAGCCCTCAGAGAGAATGAACTCAATCCCCTCCCTTGTAATTGCTATTGGGACCTGGCAAAAGTACATATTTGCAATTAGAGTTGGATTTTAAGGTGTTCTTGGAGCTCGACACCATTAACTTTGACACTGAGAGCTTGAGGCCAGACCTTTGAGCATTTCCTCCTGCAACATCACCGATGTTTGCATGAATAAGTAAGTCCAATTACAGACATAAGTCAGTTCTTGTTACTCAGATGTCTCTTATCCATGTCCTATACATTCCTCAGCATCTTTTTAAAACAGCAAGTGGTTACTATAAAGCCAGCAGTTAGTCAGGACATATGGATTGTTACTGTTGGGCCTCTATAGGGTTTTAGCTGTGTTATACAAATTGCCAGTTAACTCAGAAAATTAAAATTAAGTAAAAAAAGTCAAGTGGTGTCATTTACTTAGCTTCAGACTGCAAGAACCTGTTCTCCAAATAAACACAGTATGCCTGGAAATCCGCACACTGTCAGAATTGCTCCCATTTTTCCATCTATCCACTGCCTGGCTGTTTTTAAACTTAAATAGTTATTTATTCACTCAAACAGGCTGCAATGTTGTATTTATTTTGTTGTGAGCTGAGCAACACTTTTCCCTTCTGGAGGACACAGCCAACCTTTGCCTTGGCCAAGCAACTCAGTTTACTTTGATCTGAGGAATATTAGATTTTGCTTCTTTTGCATTCCTGTTGTCTTGCTGTGGATTTTTTTTCTTCTCACTGAACCCTTGTTTTCTTGCACACACCAGTGTGTTCTCAAAATGACAAGATCTACATTGTGTACAGCAAGTGACTTTTAAAACAACCTGTTATTCATGGAAACAATTAAAATGTTTTATTGGACAAAAGCAAGGTGCCCCAGCCTGTAAGGGACACATCTTCTGATGACACGAGGCACCACTGCTACTGCCCACTGTGCTGGCAGTACCCAGTAACCATTCCCCCTGCCAACCCACCTGCCACCTCTGTGCTCCCCTTGCTTCCTAATATCTTCCAAGTAAGGAGCAGAGCTCACGTTAGTGCCTGTGCCCCTCTCCAGCAAGAACTGGCTTTCAGAGGAGATTGCTCTGTGCTTAATTTAATTTTTTTGGATTAGGAGGTAGAAGGTTATCTACTGCCAAGCCTGGACTAATTTGCTTTTTTTCCTTATATCTGATTCTCTTGTGGTGAGAAATTCCAGAAGTTAGTATTTCAGTAAATTGCCCTACATTTTTTGAAAAATCATAAGGATCATCAATGGGAACAGCATAATGTGTTCACCTTAATTTCATAGAATCATAGAATGGATTGGGTTGGAAAAACCCTCAGAGATCATCAAGTCCAACCCTTGGTCCAACTCCAGTCAGTTTACTAGATCATGGCACCCAGTGCCACGTCCAATCTCAGTTTAAAAACCTCCAGGGACGGTGAATCCACCACCTCTCTGGGCAGGCCATTCCAATGCCTGACTACTCTCTCTGTAAAGAATTTCTTTCTAATATCCAGCCTAAATTTCCCCTGGCAGAGCTTAAGCCCGTGCCCCCTTGTCCTATTGCTGACTGCCTGGGAGAAGAGACCAACCCCCACCTGGCTATAA